>OY992763.1:22596051-23129032 GCA_963921325.1 Logfia minima | reverse complement strand
TGTCACTTACACTGTCTCAGACGACATTCCTACATCCAGTCGACCGCGCACTTCTTCAACTGCAGGGCCTTCGGAGGTTCAGACTCCTGTGCATCCTCATCCTGACATTATAAAGCAACTTCTAGATCGGATGGAGGAGATGCAAAAGACTGTGCACGATCAAGCCAACCTCATTCAGTCACAAGCCGCCCTAATTGACGCTCAGACTTGTAGAATCAATCAATTAGAGGATAGGTTTAGGGAGTTAGAGAACCGGTCTATTGGTCCGGGGGAGTCTGTTCCCACCGGTCCATCAAGAGAACCAATAGGACCGGGTTCTGAATCTGTAACAGATGATGTACTTATTGAACCATCTAATGAAATACCTACTTTAGAGTACTTCCCTGTTCACAGAGTTCCAGGTCAACCGAGACCTCTAGCGGTTGATTATTCGTGTGCTGACCTCTCGTTTATTCAACAAATAATAAACGAAGTCAACTCTGAAAATGAAAGTGAAAACTTTGAGGATTCCGATGATGTTGATATTGAGGAGGAAGGACTTGATGATGATGAATTCTATGATGATGCACCGACCATTGAGACTGATTCTTCTGAGGATGAAAGTGAAGAAGAAACTGATAATGCATCTGATGCTCAGGCCCCTGAAACTGAAATTACTGAAACAAGAGCTGAGAAAATTGCTAAATGGTGGCCTCATGGTAAGGCTGGAATTCAGATACCCGTCACCTGCAAATCATACAAGGTTAGTGGGGTGTATACGGGGTTGATAAAGAGTTGGAAGGTATCCAATGGTGTTTTCATGATCAAGAGACTTGATGGTGTCCAATATTTCAAAAGATCATTCACCAAGTTGAGCACTTTACCAAAAGGAGAAGTAAATCGTCTTGCTCAACTCTCTTTGATAAATCCGTCCAAAGATGATCGTGCAAATTATATCCAAACCACTCTACAGCGAGAGATACGCACAAAGAGATATAACTTCATCAAACCGACTTTGGGAATTAGGTATATCTATAAGAAAAGGATAGACCCGGTGACCAAACAGCCAATATGCAGAATGCGTTATCCTCCGGCTGATTGTTTGAAGAATATTCCTCTGGAAACAATTCCCCCGGACTTTCTGAGAAGATTTCATTACTGGGAACTGGATGCTCATACCGGTGAAGCGGTTTTGGTTTTTGTTCCTGATACAGAGCAACCAGAGAGGAACTCGCTGTATGGTTTGAAGAAAGCTCAGTTTAGAGTGTTTGATCCTATGAGCTTAATAAACATGTCATCAAAGGACTTGAGAAAACTGTCTGACAATCCGATTCGCTTCAACGAGAAGAATGCTGTGAACAAGAAGATCGCACTTCAATTTCAGAGGATTGTTAATGTTTGTGTGACACATGGGATACACGCTGGCGGTGTATTCCCAGCAGGCTGGGTTTGAACAAAGATCTTGAAGACCAAGCTGAAGACACGGGGGAGTTTGTTGATACATATTAGAGTGTCTGTCAGTTGGTCAAGTCTGTACTGTGTCTGTATATGTAATAGACTTAGAAAATTACATTTCCTGTGAACTGCGACACAAGGATTGTGTCGCATGAGTTGTAGTTGCGACACAAGGCTTGTGTCGCATTAGTGATCTCTGCGACACAAGGCTTGTGTCGCAGAACGGCCAGACAGTTTAGTATAAATACCTTTGTTAGAGAATTTTAGGGTAAGACATTTTTCCCAATCATTTATTCTCTGTATTTGGCTGCTACACAAAGTTTAAGAAGAATATTTTGGGATTAGAGCTTATAAAGTTTTGTTTTCTTTTGATTTGCACTTAATACAAACTTTATATCTATTGTTGTGTCTTCATTAGCCATTTGATTTGAGTAAAGATCACCATTAAGGGATCCACACCAACATATGATGTATAACAATGTGTCTTAATTCCTATGTATCAACTTGCCATGCTTTTATTAACCTGAACTTGTATCTGACAACATTTGGGGATTTATGCTGTCTGTTTCCTTTGTTGTACGTCCGTACAGACCTGGTCTCAGTCAGTATACTTTCAAAAACCAAGCAAACAAAAGTCAAAGGACTTTAAAGTCTTATACAATCAAAGATACCTCACAAGGTCGCCAAACGGTTTGACCAAGTCTGGTTTTGCTTAAACCTGAATCAAGTTAAGTCACTTTGTTGTACATCAGTACAGACCTGTCACCACTGGCTTGATTCTTAAAAATGTTGAATTCAAATACTTTCTCTAAACAATCGAAGTCTTGGGCATGTCTTGATACTAGGAGTATATCTGTGTGGGATTCACGGAGACATACTCACTCTCACAATAAATGCTAAGCTTGAAGTTGAGTGTGTTACATGTTTAAGTGGACAAACAATACTGATAATCGTCTTGTTACAGATTGCTTCTCAGGCTTGTTAACTTTGCTTGATAAATTTAAATTTGGACAACTATACTGATATTCGAATTAAAATTTGACATTGTCTTGCGACTCTGTCTTTCTAATATGATCCCTAAATAGACACCTCTCAAAACGTTCTTTTATATATTATTTTATTATTATATATCTGTTTTTGTACAATCTCTTTTCTAAGTGTCACAAATAAAAATAAAAATTTAACCCTTGATTGACTCCAGCGACACAAGACTTGTGTCGCATATTTGTGTTGCTAACACAGCGACACAACACTTGTGTCGCATAATTGTGTTGCCAACACAGCGACACAAGTATTGTGTCGCAACCTTGTGTCGCTCATTGTGTCCTGGGTATAAATACCCTCGTGTCGTTGTAATTAGTTTTTAATTACTAGCGACACAACATTCAAATCCTGCGACACAAGGTGGAACCTGCGACACAACTCTCGGACTTTCAAAAATTCAAATTTTTTGCACTTTTCTGTGGATTTCACTCGTTTTCTTGTTCTACTTGCTCTTATGCGTCGATAGGTACAAATCTTGTTCATTATTATTGCATATTTATGATAACATTTGAATTTATAATTTCGGTTTTTAGGTTCTCCTAGTTTTGCGAAATTCTCTGACTTTGAATGTTTGATTGCGTGTATAAATTGCTGTATAATGTTCCTACTATGCTTGTGCACCCTCGGGGATGATTTAAACACGAAACCCCCAAAAATTTTTCAAATATGAAAATCTGGGTTTCATCGTGTTCATCTTTGCGACATAACCTGCGACACAACTGTTGTGTCGCAGGATGTGCCAGTGTTTATGTCGCTGACATATGCGACACAACTGTTAGGTCGCCGTGTTATGTCGCTGACATGATGTGCGACACAATTACTATGTCGCTTCGTTATGTCGCCATGTTGTGTTGCGACACAATCCTTATGTCGCTTGTTTATCATTAAGTTAATTATATTGCTAAATTGCGACATAACTCGTTATGTCGCACCTGTGATCTGCGACACAACCCTTGTGTCGCATGACATTTTAATTTGAAAAATGTCAATTGTTTAAATTGTTTAAATCTAACGGCTTCCAAGTTTACTTTGCTGTTACAGCTATGGCAGATATAAATGTAAACGGTTATTTTTGGGAACCGCGACATAATGTCACGGCTTTTCTTGACGACGACAAAGAATCGGGGGCGCCGTATCGCCCGATGATTGCATTTCTGCGCCGTTCAAGAATACATAATGCAATCACGGCCACCACAACTATTTACCGTGATCATGTCACGGATTTCTGGACAAATGCTGTGATTAATTCTGATCTCTCGTATACAAGGCTTATTTCCAGGGTTCATGATCGTGAAATCATTTTATCTGAGCAGCTCATTTTGGGAGTTCTTTCAGTTTCCCGATGACTCTGACATGCCGGTGACTTTTGCCAACGCCTTTATTGTTGGCGGCATGATTAGGATGGGATATCCAGGTGTCCCACGCGATCAATATCGCAAGGCTTTTCTCACAAAGGTCTGGTGGTATCTTATGCATATCATGATTGTGTGCCTATCTGGGCGTAAGGCTGGTTTTGATGGCATTAGCCATTCAACGGCATCTGCTATGCTGGCATTGGTCTACAACAAACCATACAATTTCTCGGGTTATATTTTTCGAATTATGGTCGACCACGCCCAGGCTAGGGAGGGACAGTGGGCTTTATACCCACGTTTTGTCCAATTATTGATAAATCATTTGCTCCCAGGTTTACCGGTGGCTCCGCAACACCAATTTCGCCAAACACCGATGAATACCCGAATCTTCGTGGTTTCCGGTCACTATGCACGTGGCGCACCGGTCCCGCCTGATGTGCCATTGTTTGGGCATATTGTTAATGAGGCCTATGTGCCTCCAGAGGGTGACGAATTTGCTGATCCGGTTCCTATTCCTAGGCCACTTTCTCTTCTGCCACAGGCACCGGTTCAAGAACCGCTTCTTCAAGCCTCTCTCCAGCAACCAACACCTCCTCAACAACAACAACACGTTATCAATCCCGATCCTCAATTTGATGATATCATGCGGGATATTGATGAGATATGCCCCTCTCCTCCTCGATCGACGGGCAAAAGGCCTCGTGAGGATGTGACCTATTTTGTTTCTGAGGACCTGCCCACTACAAGTCGTCCTCGTACTTCTTCCACTGCAGGGCCTTCAGAGTTGCAGACTCCAGTGCAACCTCATCCGGATATTCTCAAACAACTTTTGGAACGGATCGAGGCAATGCAGAAGACTGTGGACGATCAAGCTTCTATCATTCAGTCTCAAGCTGCACTGATTGAGAGTCAAACCTCCCGGATTACTGACTTAGAGGTTAAGTTTAGGGAGTTTGAGACCCGGTCACTTGGTCCGGGGGAGTCTGTTCCCGCTGGTCCATCAATAGAACCAAGTGGACCAGGGTCTGAGTCTGTAAATGAAAATGTACATATTGAACATAGTAATGAAATGCCAACTTTAGAGTACTTTCTTGTGCATCACACACCAGGCCAGCCGAGACCATTGGCTGTCGATTATTCTTGTGCAGACCTCTCATTTATACAACACATGATAAATGAAGTCAATTCTGATGATGAAAATGAAAATTTTGAGGAAACTGATGATGATGTTGATGTGGAAGAGGAAGGATTGAATGATGATGAGTTCTATGATGATGCTCCGATAATTGAATCAGATTCCTCTGAAGATGAAACTGAAAATGCATCTGAGACTCAAGATGAAGAAACATCTGAGGCTCCTGCTCCTGAATCTGAAGTTATCGAAACTAGAGCTGAGAGACTTGCTAAATGGTGGCCGCACGGAAAAGATGGAAAGCAAGTGCCGGTTACCTGCAAATCATACAAAGTCAGTGGAGCATATACTAGATTAATCAAGAGTTGGAAGATATCGAACGGGTTGTTTATGATCAAGAGGTTAGATGGTATCCAATATTTCAAAAGATCATTCACCAAGCTGAGCACTCTGCCAAAAGGAGAAGTTAATCGTCTTGCTCAGCTCTCCTTGATTAAACTGTCAAATGATGATCATGCCAACTTCATTCTGACTACTCTACAAAGGGAGATTCGTACCAAAAGGTACAAGTTTATCAAACCGACGCTGGGAACCAGAATTATCTATAAGAAACGGTTTGATCCAGTAACCAATCAGCCTTTGATCAAAATGCGTTATCCTCCGGCTGATTGTTTAAAGAAGATTCCTCTGGAAACAGTTCCCCTGGACTTTCTAAGAAGATTTCACTACTGGGAATTGGATGCTCACACCGGCGAGGCAGTTCTTGTATTTGTGCCTGAGATAGAGCAACCAGAGAAGAGCTCGTTGTATAATTTGAAGAAAACTCAATTTCGAGTATTTGATCCAATGAGCTTGATAAATTTCTCAGAGAAAGATTTGAGAAAGCTGTTTGACAATCCGATTCGCTTTAATGAGAGAAATGCAGTGAATAAGAAGATCGCATCTCAATTTCAAATGATTGTCAACGTCTGTGTAACACATGGAATTCACGCTGGCGGTATATTTCCAGCAGGCTGGGTTTGATTGAAGATTTTGAAGACCAAGCTGAAGACACGGGGGAGTTTGTTGATGCATCTTAGTGTGTCTGTCAGTTGGTCTAGTCTGTAATGTGTTTGTTAATGTAATTGAGCTAGTTAGAATTACATTTTCTGTGTTATGCGACACAAGGTCTGTGTCGCATTAGTTGTAGTTGCGATACAGATCTTATGTCACAATAGTGATCTATGCGACACAAGGCTTGTAGTTGTAGTTGCGATACAATCACTAATGTATCTTACAGCATCAAGGCCTGATATAATGTTTGCAGTATGTGTCTGCGCAAAATATCAAGCTACTCCTAAAGAATCTCACATGCAAGCTGTAAAACGAATTCTTCGTTACCTCAAAGGGAAACCGAAGTTGGGACTTTGGTATCCGACTGATGGAGACTTAGATTTTGTGGCTTACACTGATTCTGATTACGGAGGATGCAAACAGAATAGAAAGTCTACAACCGGTGGATGTCAATTCCTAGGAGGTAGACTGGTCTCTTGGCAGTGCAAGAAGCAAACCTCAGTCGCCATTTCTACATGTGAAGCTGAGTATGTTGCAGCTGGCAGTTGTTGTTCTCAAGTTCTGTGGATACAACAGCAAATGCTTGATTATGGGTTGAGTATAACAAATACTCCTACGATGATTGATAATGAATCAACGATCTCTATACCCAATAATCCTGTCAAGCACAGTAAAACTAAGCATATTGATATTCGACATCACTTCATTAGAGACTGTGCTGAGAAGAATTTGATAAAGTTAGCTAAGGTTCCATCTGTGGATAATTTAGCAGACTTATACACCAAAGCGTTCGACAGAGCTCGATTCGAGAAATTGGTGCAACTAAATGGAATGAGAAATCCAGAGGATTAGTCTTCCATAGAGCTAGTTTGTAATAAATTAGTCGTTTATATTTATTAGTTGTTTATGTTTATTTAAAAAAAGGGGTTAGGCGTATGGCATTCATTTGCTTGTTACCTAAGGGGGATCGCCTCCGATAAGGGTTAAGTCTTTATCAACTAGGAAATGATAGTAAATTAGAGGAATCGGCTTAATAATTGTAGGCAAAAGTCTTGAGTTAGATGTGTTAGTAGATTCTAGTAAGTTACATCAACTTTACATCTTTAAAACCAGGATTTTACTTATCTTTATTTTAGTATACACCTCTCTCCACACGTTATAATTTGCCTTAAAAAACTTAAGATCTAGACAGCTTCATTATATGATGTACTGGTAGGCAAATTCTGCTTTGATTTCTGAGCATATAATAAGCTATAAATCTTATGTGTGTTATCTCGTGTGATTTGCCATATGATGTATGACATAAGTCTTAATTGATGAAGGACAGTCTGACCATACACTGTTATCAAGAATCTATGAAAATATGTCAAGAAAAATAATAAGAATTATGGCTATTAGTAAAACTATTGGTGTTTTTATTGTACTAAGTACAGACCTGACTCCTTTAGTTTTGCCAATGGTTTCAAGTTTGTTTTGTCTATAGTAAGGGATCTTATGTTGTACTAAGTACAGATCTAGAACCACTAGTATCTACAAAACGGGTTTGATGTTTGTCACATTTTAAAATTCACTCAAGGATATGTTATATGCTTCGAAAAGAACATCATTTAGTGACCTCTACCTTGAAGGTGAAAGATACAGTGTTATGTGCTCTACTAGATTTCTCAGTATGTCATATTTTGGGTTACATTAGGTAATACAAATACAAACAATAAAAGATTTGCTTGGAAATCAGTGTAGATTTTGTTTATATGGATTATAATACCGGTAATCGTCTTGAACTGTCTGGATAATCAATCACTTCATTTTTATGTGTATAATATATTTTGTGGAGAACGGTAATCAAGTTATACTTTTATAAATGTAAGTTGGAAAAATGGTTAGGGTGTGAGATTTTGTGTAACTTACTGTGAATTTCATGAGGTATGCATACTAACAATCTTCTTAGAATTTTTACTCAACAAATTGGTTCGGCTGTTTCTTTCTAATATGATTCCGCTGTCGATAGTTTCTTAACGTCCTCGATTCGGATTTATTTTATTGTATTTTATTTTTCGTCTATGTGTTTCATTAATACAAGGGTACTTGATACCAATGTTTATCATGAATCACTGTCGGTTATTTTATTTTTATGCATTTGTTCGCATTTTTCTTATTTTAGTAAATCCTCTTTAATTTTATTTTATTTTATTTTATTTATGTCTTTATCGTTCGTATTATCGCATGATTGTTTCACAAGTGAAAAATATTTTACTTTAGACTTGTGCGCTATTCTATAAGAAAAACAAGTGAAAAATACATTTATTTTAGACTTGTTTAGTTTTTGGACTTAAAATTACGTTTTTAATTAAAAAGGTATTTTATATACAAAAATTACGAGTTGAGATGGTCCTGCGAGTTGACATTGGGCTGCGAGTTGAACTCAACTCTGCGAGTTGAGTTCTGCGAGCCGAGTTCAATAGGTATATAAGGGCTGCGAGTTCACAAGTTACAGTCCTGCGAACTGACACACTTGCGAACCCACTTACTGCGAACCGAGCCCAGATCTCATTTCGCATCTTTTTCAAATTTTTCACTTTGCAACCGATTCTTTCAACTTATCTCGTATACTCACTTTTACAACACGATCATTTTAAGGTATAAATCAAGTAATTTCACCGCGTATTTAACTTGAAATCGATGTATCTATAAATACTAGGGTTTCATTTTAAAATTTAACAAATTTATACCCTATATCACTTAAAAACACAAGAAACCTTAGGGTTTATGTGAATAGAAGTATGTAGTATCAGATGACATAACTTGATTATCTTAAAACTCGCCAAAAATTTGATTTTGAAATGACGTCATACTCACAATTCATCTTGCGAGTTGAGATCCAAACTCAACTCGCAACCCATTCTTGCGAGTTGACTTGCGAGTCCAACCTGCGAGTTAACTTGCGAGTTGAACTTGTGAGTTGAATTTGCGAGTTGAGCCTGCGAGTTGACTTGTTGACTTTGCAAGTCAACCTTGCGAGTTGACTTGCGAGTTGAAACTTGCAAGTTGATTGAATTTGCGAGTTGACTTGTTGACTCTGCGAGTCAACCTTGCGAGTTGACTTGCGAGTTGAAACTTGCGAGTTGAACTTGCGAGTTGACTTATCTTGCGAGTTGACCTTGGTTGACTTGTTGACTTGCGAGTTGAATTCTGCGAGTTGACTTGTTCTGCGAGATGAATTGTTTGAATTTTTACTTTTAATTTACGAATTCTCGATTAATTACCTGATTAAGAATTATAAATTAAAATCTTGTATGGTTTTTCGTGTCGACTTACAATGTGAACACTTTAAACCATATCTTTATTGTATAAGACTTATGACCTTGTGTAATAAGTTATATATTTTGTAACAGGATGTGTAACAAGTTAGACTTATTGATTATATATATATGATTAACACTTATAATTGTTAATTAAGTTTCACGACTTAATAGTTCAATTAGGAGTTGTAGATCATATAAGTTTATCAATTTTTGTTAAACTAATTGTCTGACATTTGTGTGATTTTTGATATTACAAGAATGGCTCGACAATTTGCTGCTCACGACAATGTACTTGTGGACTTGGACATCACTGCTCGTGGAGCATCTAAAGTTGCTCGGATTCTCTCATTTCTGGCACGATCGAGGATTAGATATGCCATCACCGAGTCGCCTGCACTGTCCATGGATATACTCACCCAGTTCTGGGCTAATATAGTATATGATACAGCTGTGAATCCTCCGGTCATTCGGACAACGATTAATGATTGCCCGGTCATGTTCTCTGCATCTGATCTTCGCAATAAATTACAGTTGGGCACTGTTGAGCAAGTAGATGGACCCACTGTGTTTTCTTCAGACTTTGTAGAGGGTGCGTTGACACGAATGGGATATGTCGGACCAATGAGAGGCTGTTAGTTCCTCAAGGCGCTAGTATTCGGCGAATGGAGATTCCTACTCCATGTCTTGGTCACGATATTTGGTCCTAAGAAAGGAGGGTATGATGAGCTAAGCTCTTCTCTATTATCGGCTGCACTATCACTGGTTTACAACAAACCATACAGCTTTTCAGACTATATCTTTGGGGAACTTGTTAGACAAATCTTGGGAGGTGTTAGATCCCAGTTCATGATATATCCGAGGTTCTGCATGCTGATCATCAAAGCCTTTATCCTTGATCTACCGGTTATTCCAGCGGATCTTCGTGTGGATACTATTGGGGTTCGAGCTTATAACGCCATGTTCATGCAAACCTCACGAAGGTTTGAGATGCAGCCCCATCTGACTGAGCTTTTTGGGTCACTGATCGACCCTAATTATCAAGCTCCACCAAACAACGGTTGGCTCGATGTTGATGTGGCCGAGGGTGCACCTGAGCCACAAGAGCTGATTGAGGAAGTGTTAGAACAGGAAAATCAGCCAGGTCAACAGGTAGATGCTGAAGTTGCTGCCGAAGTGGTACAGCAGGTTTTGGGAGAGAATGATGATGCTACTGATCCGATCTTAAGAGATGTAGATCAATATGTGGCTGAGGGTCCAGATACTTCAGGACCAACTCCACTTGCTGAGGCACCTGATGTTGCTGGACCATCGGGACAAGACGAGGAAGCTGCTTCTGCTTCTGAGTCTGATTCTGATGAATCTGGACCACCTGGGTTTGTCACTGGAATTCCAGAAGGGATGATCCGACAGGGATCAAGATTGGTTATCGATCCGGCTCTGAAGTTAAAGAGGAAAGCTGTTGATCAGGATCCCGACTTCGTTATTGTCGAAGAAGATGAAGATGAAGAAGAAGAGGAGGAGGTGCTTGTTACTCGACCTCGCAAGCTAATCAGGCAAACAACTTCAACCTCTGCAGCTCATATACAATCAAGTTCTACGCCCTCAGAGGCTGAAATGATTGCTGCTTTGGTTCGCCCGTCTTCGCACCCAACCACCAAATCCAGTAGGGTTGCCGCTCGTCTTTTGACTGATGTTGCTACAGAGATAGCAAAGAAAATGCAACCGCCCGCTCCCACACCACCAACCACCACTGATGCTGCTCCTTCAACCTCACCAAAGACTGACGCTGAACGCATTACACACTTAGAGTCCAGGGTTAGAGATATGGAGGATACTGTCAACTTCTTACAATCTCAAGTTCTGTCTATTTCTAGGAGTGTCACTGAACAGAACAACGCTTACTCACTACTCATCAAGACAAATAGTAATCTAATAGATGATGTAGCTAATAAGCAGAGACAAATTGACAGACTTGATCGCCTGGTCACTAGCTTTCTGAAGGACAAGCCATCTCAAGGGGAGATATTGATATATCAGGAGTCCTGCAAGGAAGATGAACTGGCGAAAAAGAGAAGAAATGATAAAGATGATGATCCCTCAGCTCAGAAGGATAGTGAGTTGGCCAGTCCTTCAACGACTGGTCAGCAGACTACATTTCAGAGGGAGTCTGCATAAGCTAGTGGAAGTGGTAGTGGAGCTGGTGCTGGTACTGAAAACGGTGGAGCTGAAGAAGGTGACACTTGTATTAATATAGACTGATTGTAATTATTAATACATTGTAACTTTGAATTATTTTGTAATATAATTCTGTAATTAAGATGTTTGAACTTGAATGTGTAAAACATTAATGTTTAAAATGTTATAATTATGAAGGTTTGTATATTATAAGCCTTTTGTAATTCTAGATTGACTATGATCGGTAAAAGAGTTATAAGATCATATAATATATGATGTTCACATATTATAAGACTTATTCAAATTTTAGATTGATTATGATAATCGATGAAAGATTTATATAAGTATATATATAATACATTTTATATACACAAAGGGATTAATAAGAAAAATCTTAGATTGATTCAGGGAAATCAATGAAAGAACTTATGATTTTAATCTATTTGTGTATGTATTTCTATAGGTCTTGAAACGTTGAACTTATCAGATTCTGAAGGCGACATGCCAGAAGAATTAGATGAGGACATTGACTTTGACCTTGAAGAAGGAGAGTTTGTTCCTCCTGAGGATTGGACTTCCAGTTTTGAAATTGGGGCAGACGAGTGTGTAGATCTCGATGCTGATATTGATGAACACATCGTAAGCCCATCTACAACTAAGGTGATCATTCAGGACGAAGATGGAGAAAGAGTTGTTGATTTGGATGAAAATCTAGATGAATCAACTAGTTCTGAATCTGAAGATGAGCTTCCTGAAAGACTCAGAAAGAATCCCATGTTTAGACCTTTGAAAAGGGAAAAGCAAAAGATTGGGATGTCTCAAGTTGACATTACTAGAAAAAGAGCTCCAAGGAAAGGAATCATCAGCTGGTATTTTGACTCTGATTTGAAACTTTTCGCTATCAAAAGGTTTGACGGAGTTCAATATTTTGACAAAAAGCTTAAAGTATTCAGTTCGCTTCCTCGATTTGAGATCCGAGACTTGGCACGCTTAAACCTGATAAATCCCAGTAATGATCCCTATGCAACTTATGTTGAGAGAATCATTCGGACTGAGGGTAGATCAATGAAGTTTGAGAAGATTAAGCCAAGAGTTGGAAAGACAATCAAATTAAAGGAACGCAGTCAGAGAACTGGCCGAAGATTAAGGAAAAAGACTTATCCAGCTGTCAAGTGTGTACAGCAGATACCGCTGAAGACAATGCCACAGAATATTCTGGGAAATCTTCTGAATTGGCACATGGATTCAGAGACTGGTGAAGCTGTCATGGTTGAAACTGATGATGAAGTTGAAGGAGGAGAAAGAGTAATTCTGACAGTCTATGACCATCGACACCTGATGAATCTGTCGAAGAAGGACCTGTTGAAATTACATGAAAACAGGATCTTAACAACAGAAGCATGGGGTGATCTTGCAAGAGATTATCAATTAATGGTGAAGACTTGTGTCAGAATGAAGACATATGGGCAGTAGAATTTACAAGTAAAGACCAAGGACAAAGTTGAAGATAACAACGCTAGAGCTATTGTAAAGGGGGAGTCTTTTGAGACATGTTATTGTGACAACAGATCTAGCTTGTAATAGGACTAGTGTATTTATTGTCAAACTTGTATAATTGGTTTAGACTCGTAAATATATGATATTAACTTGTTGTTATTATTTTTCAAATGTTATTAGACAATTATCGATTTCAAGTTAAAGTCAGAATCAAGAATTGAAAAGTCAACTCGCAAGTCAAATAACCTACGAGATGAGATCTCAATTCGTAGCGTGATCTGGGCTCGCAGGTCTTGGACTAGCGAGCTGAGATCTGGGTTTGCAGGACTTACTTGCAAGCTGAGATTTGGGCTCGCAGCCCATCTGGACTCGCAGGCCCATGGGCTGCGAGTTGAACCAGATATATATATATATTTTAATGCTGCTCAAATGAAAGAGATTTTTTCTAGATATCCGTGACATAATTACACACACCAAATATTATAATATTCTCCTCGTATTTCGTGCTAATATAAAAAGCTACTATTAATAGGCTCGGTTTTGATTGTTTAACACTAGTTAATATCAAAACGAAGCTTGTTAATTGATAGATTAGTTATATAAGCCTAAAACCTTAAGTATTGAGAGATTCCGCACCTTAATACCTAAAAGATAATCCGTTGTCGCTAACCAAGATCTAGAGACCTTACAATTTCATCATTTCTTTGCAATTAATACAGTGACCCTCAATTTTTATCATTTTTGCAAAGACAAAAAGTAAAATGAACTAAGAAAGAAAAATACACTAAGTTCTTTTGAGGAAAAATTTACTCAGGATTTCTCATCCCATTTAGCTCAAACCGAGACCTATCAAAAGCCTTGGAATAAAGGTCGACAAGATTGTCATCAGTTATCGCCTTAACTAATTTAATCAGATGTTTTTCAGCACAGTCACGAATAAAATGATGTCTAATGTCAATGTGTTTCGTTTTACTATGTTTAACCGGATTATTAGTTATGGACATTGTAGATTGGTTATCAATCATATTAGGGGTACTTGTAAAGTTTAAACCATAGTCACGCAGTTGTTGTTGTATCCACAATACTTGTGAACAACAACTACCGGCTGCTACATACTCAGCCTCACAGGTTGAGATTGCGACTGATGTTTGCTTCTTACATTGCCATGAGACAATGCGACCACCTAGCAACTGACAACCACCGAGGTGGATTTCCTATTCAAGTTACACCCTCCATAGTCTGAGTCAGTATAGGCAACAAAGTCAAAATTTCCACCCGAGGGATACCAAAGACCTAACTTAGGTTTGCCCTTAAGGTAACGGAAGATTCTCTTTGCTGCTTTCATGTGAGATTCCTTTGGATTAGCTTGAAAGCAAGCACACAAACAGACTGCAAATGTTATGTTTGGTATAGAAGCAGTTAGCTACATGAGAGAACTGATAATGGCCCGATATTGAGTCGGATCCACATCTTCAGTGCTCTCAGTATCTGGTCCGAGATTATGATTCAGTTGAATCAGAGTGCCATATGACGAACTGTCTGTCATGTTGAAGCGCGTGAGCATTTCATGAACATATTTTGTCTGATGAATGAAAAGTCCATCCTTCTTTTGATCAACTTGTAATCCTAAGAAGAAGTTCAATTCACCCATTGCACTCATCTCAAATCTCCGCTTCATAACTTGCTCAAAGTCTCTGCACATTTTCTCGTCAGATGATCCAAAAATGATATCATCAACCTAGACTTGTACAAGTAGGAAATCCTCCTTCTGCCACTTGATGAACAATGTGCTATCTATCTGTCCCCTCTTGAAACCGTTTTCCAAGAGATAGGTAGATAGTGTCTCATACCAAGCTCTAGGTGCTTGATGCACCAGAGCCTTGTCTAATTTGTAGACTCGATCTGGATAGTCTAGATCACTGAACCCCGGAGCTTGTTGGATAAACACCAGTTCTTGAACTTTACCATAAAGAAAGGCACTCTTAACGTCAAGTTGATATACTTTAATCTTCTTATGTGCAGCATATGCCAGAAACAATCGAATTGCTTCTAGCCTTGCTACTGGTGCGAACACCTCTATATAATCAATCCCCTCTTGTTGGTTAAATCCCTGAACTACTAGCCTTGCCTTGTTGCGAGTTACAATTCCCTTATCATCACGTTTGCACTCAAACACCCATTTGGTGCCTATTGCATATTCTCCCTTAGGTAAGTAAACTAGCTCCCATACTTTAAGCTTTTTGAATTGAGCAAGTTCTTCTTGCATAGCTTCAACCCAAGAGTTGTTCTTGAGAGCCATTTGAACATTTTTCGGCTCTAATTGAGAGATAAAACAACTGTACAGGCACTTATGCATGATCCCAGTATCTTGGATCGATACATATAGACTGGTGCTGTCAGATATCTCTTTACGAGTCTTTACTCCAGAACTCGGATCACCAATGATATTATCAATTGGATGATACTTGTTCATACGAGTCGAGATGGTAGAATCAACTGATAGCTCAGACCCTAGATTTGATCCAATCTCCCTTACTGGTGTTGCTTCTTCTGCAGCAGATTCTTGCCCAGAGTTGGTAACCTCAGATGGAGATGGGATATCGATTGATGTGGGGTCTAAGACTACAATCGGTTCAGCAATGACTTCTTTACTTTTATCATTTGCATCTTCTGAACTTGAAACACTAGATCTTGGTGCAAATAAATTGTCTTCACCATCATCTAGTATAACGTGTTCTAATCCTAAAGTGTCAACATCACTTAGGATCGGAAGATTAAATGACTTGAAAACAACGTCATAGTTAAATAACCAATCTGGTCCAGTTTGTACAGCTGGAGTATAAGAAGTGACTTGTATGTTATATACAATCTCAACTTTTCCAGATGTCTTATTATAGACCCTTTTGTTTGGAGATCCGGCTTCATAACCTAGGAAAAATCCTTCATCAGCCTTCTCACCAAATTTAGATTGATGCTTGGTCTTTAATAATGTACAATGAACACCGAAGGGTTCAAGACCAGTCAGGTTTGGTTTTCGACCATTTAGAAGCTCATAACACGTTTTGTTATGCTTCTTAACGGTTAAAACTCTATTTAGAACATGACAGGCTGTGTTCACAGCTTCTCCCCAGAAGATGACGGGAAGCTTTGAATCAGCCAGCATTGTTTTTGCTGCATCAATCAAGGTTCTATTTTTCCTTTCAGCGACACCATTTTGTTGTGGCTCATAGGGTGCACTGAACTGGTGTTGAATTCCTTTGCTTAAGCAAAAGACATTCATTACCGAGTTCTTGAACTCTAGGCCATTGTCACTTCTTATTCTCTTAATTCCTCTCCCATATTGATGTTCCATTTGGGTAAAGAATGTCATCAGTATTTCTGCTGTCTCATCTTTGGTTCCCAAAAAGAATACCCAAGAGAAACGCGAGAAGTCATCAGTGATAACTAGGCAGTAGTGTTTACCACCTATACTCCTTGCATTCACAGGACCAAATAAATCCATGTGAAGAAGGTCAAAAGTTGAAGCAATGGAATTTTTAGACTTTGACTTATGAGGTTTCTTGTGCTGTTTTCCTTTCTGACAAGGTACACATTTGTCCTCAAATCCAAACTCCTGTACTGGTACACCTAACACTAGTCCGTTTCTAACTATGTAATTCAGTTTTCTAAAGTGCAGGTGTGCCATTTTCCGATGCCACAACTGTGAATCATTCTCGGATGCCTTGGATAGAAGACATGCTGACTCCTGAACAGATTCAGTAACACTCATGTCCATAACATAAGTGTCATTCTTCCTAGGAGCCCTCATGATTATCCATTCTTCTGGAATGATGAAACCAGGTTTTAATATAAGTGCTTCTCTATCTGTGAAATGGACCGGATGTCCTTTATCACAGATCTGAGATACACTCATAAGATTGTGCTTCAGCTCCTCAACATAGTTGACTTGCTCTAGCATCAGTTTACCATTTGTTACATTTCCCAATCCAGTAATTTGACCACCTTTCGCACCTGCGAAGTTGACATATCCTCCCTTCTTATGTATGAAGTCCACTAGAAGATGTTTTTCCCCCGTCATGTGCCTTGAGCAACCGCTATCAACATACTACCAGTTTGCGGCACGTCTGATTAACTCCTGCACATTAGATGAAAGTAATTAGTTGTCAAGGGGGACCCAAGCCATGACGGTCTTGGGTCTGCCATTCTCATCAACGAATGTGAACTCCTTCAAGTATCCATTGCTCTTTTCAGTAGAGCCGGATGCTTTGGAAGTCTCACTCGTCTGAGCATGGGAGGTACTACCACTAGGCTTTCTTTCTGGAGACTTCTGAAAAAGTCTAGGATTTATTGGCCTTGGGTTTGATGTAGATCTTACCCTAGTTGGATAGTTATAACTTGAATTATGATAATTCCTATTATTACTATTAGGGTTGTTAAAATGGTTGTTGGGAGTTTGGTATCTCTATGGAGTCTTATTCCTAGAAGACTGTCCATAAGAGCTTCCACTAGAAGAGGTAGTGCTCCTAGAACTATCATCAGACGAAAACTTCTCAGATTTTAATGTGGGTTGTGTTCTCTGAGAACTTTGAGTTCTCTTAAATCCCAACCCATTCCTCCCAGAATTACTAGCATTTTCATTTTCTTTAATTTTACCTTCTAGTATGAAAACACCAGACAACCTCAGTTTTATGCTTGTCGCCTCAGAATTTTTCATTTTAGGAGGCGACACAGACTTTACAGGTGATTGGTCTTTCTTCACCTGTACCTTTCCAGTTTTGCCCTTAGTTGGACAAATGCTTGCAACATGCCTTTTTTGATGACATGTGAAGCATGAGCATTTCACGAAAGCCTTTTTAGCGGCCTTTTTAATCGTCAGATCGTCCAGTTCAGGCAAACTTGGAGAGGGGACAACTATAACCTTCTTACCCTTATCAATTTTAGTATTTAAATTTTCATTTTCAGATTTGGGTAAGTCAAGATTAATTTCTTGCTTTAGCTTCTCCTTGACACTTACATGTTCAACCACACTCTCTTTTACAAAATCCGTTTTTAGTTCAGAAACAGGTGGCATGGGAGTGTCAGAGAATGTTGATTCAGGTGTAGACTTTGTCTCAGCTTTCGCAGGTCTAACGAAATGTATTAG
Organism: Logfia minima; assembly: GCA_963921325.1. Classification (NCBI taxonomy): domain Eukaryota; kingdom Viridiplantae; phylum Streptophyta; class Magnoliopsida; order Asterales; family Asteraceae; genus Logfia; species Logfia minima. The sequence goes on along the minus strand of OY992763.1, from coordinate 23,110,897 downwards.
ACCAGGAACTGCTGGTTGTTTAGCAGAATCATCAACAGTAGACATCTCAGTTTCATCATAAATAAGGAATAATTATGATTAAAGGGAGGAGGGCTTTCTGTATAGCCCATTCCCCTATGATCACCAGGCTGTTTTTGGACGCTAAGCATGTTGTCTAAGGTTTCGATAGAGAATTTTCTTAACTCTAATTTCCTGTTAAGATCAGCTATCCTAACCTCTGCGTCAGCTAATTCCTTTTCCCTATCAGCAGACAGTTTAGTCAATTCTAGAATATGTTCATGAGCCAAGTCATTTCTTACACTTTGCTCATTTAACTTATCTTTTAAGTATTTCATGTCTGTTTTATCAGATTTTTCTTTACTTATTAGTTATGTGTTTCTGATGTTTAAAATAGTGTTTTCTTCTTTTAAAGATTTTAACTGAGATGTTATAACATCAGATGATTCCACTAACTTCTTAGCATGTTCCTGAAAGTTAGTACATAACACACAGGCTTTAACTACTAGATCTAAATTAAGTAAAACCTTTTGTTTCTTAGCGTCAAGATTTGCCATGTAGGCAATGAAGTCCTTTGAGCTCATTTCCTCAGTTGACTTCAGAGTCTTGATTCTTTCATCATCAGCAGGTACATTAATCTCCATCTCAGTAGTTACTTCCTTCTTTGAATGAGACCCCGCACTGCTTTCCTCTTTTTCTTCAGTAATAGAGGCCATAAACGCTTGCGGTTCTTCAAATTTTGAGCTCCAATCATATGCTCCTTCCTGTGATTGAACTACCAAAGCTCTTGAAGTCTGATGACTTCCTGAGTTCTGATTGTTACCAAAGGAGCCTTGATTAAAGTTTCTCGGCCCGTTTTGACCTGTAGCTGAATCTCTTTTAGGTCTCTGACATTCTCGAGCAAAGTGCCCAAAACTATGACAGTTATAACACTTTACTTTAGATTTATCAAATCCAACTTTACCGCCAATGAACTTTCTTCCAGTACGGTTCATGAACCGCTGAGCCCGCCTGGTTATCATGGCCATTTGCCACTGAAGATCCATTTCTTCTAAATCTTCAGGATCTAACTGGTCATAATCTTCATTAATCAAAATAGGATCTGTGACCTTGCCCTTAATAAAGTTTTCAGTTGTTGTAATAAAGGATGCAAGCAGGGCAACTTCACCTTCAACTGATTTGACACTCATAGACATCGATTTGAGACCACTTGTTGTCCCGGATTTTGGTCTCCTATCAATTCCTGAGTCCTCAGATGAGGCAATATAGCAGACATTGCTACCCGAATTTTTGATAGCCGAGTCTGTTTCAGCCTCGCTTGTATAGAAAGCTGCAACTCCACCAGTACTGGTAGAAGCAGCGGAATCAGATCGTTTACCATGGTAAACACTAGGATCCTGAACCTGATCGGATCCTGTCTCTTTCCGCTGCATGTTCAAATCATAAACACGCAACTTTCCTATCACGTCATCAAGAGTCAGAGTCTTGTAATCAGCACTCTCCTTGATCATCAAAGTATAGATGTCCCACTTCGATGGTAATGCTTCAAGAAGTTTATTACATCTGAAATTTTCAATGAATGAAAGTCCACTATTATCCAGTTCAGTCATCAGATGGTAGTATCTTGTGATAATCTCCTCTAATGACTCTCCCTTCATACACTTGAAAACATAGAACTGTTTAGTCAACAAGTCTGCTCTACTCTCCTTGATCTTGTCGTTCCCATCGAACCTCTTTTCTAACGCTTCCCAAAGCTCTTTCGAGAATTGGTAACGTTTAAAAGTATGTTTGATCTCCTAAGGGAGACACATATTAATGGCTGACAAGGCCTTATTCTCAGCCTTGTACATCTTTTTGTCTTCATCCTTCATGACAGAATATGTACAAAATTTCGTCTTCCCTTCAAATTCATAAGTAGGTAAATCATACCTATCCTTAATGCATATCCACATGCGGATATCATGAAATCTCGCAAATGATTCAAACCGATCTCTCCAACAAAAGTAGTCCTCTCCTTTGAGGAGTTTAGGTGGTGAGACTGACTTACCGACCTCGTGATCCATTTCTAACATTTTATTGAGATTCGACATCGCGAGAAAAAATCAAACAAAGTCAAACTGAAAAGTCAACTGAGGTCAAACAACACTAGGTTCGTATAACACTAGGTTCGTACGAACTTAGATTAATTCGAACTTACAAGTTCGAAGACTATCTAGGTTCGTATAAGTCAAACTTCACGTCAAACTTTTCAAATTTTCAAACGTTCGAACTTAGGTAGGTTCGTACGAACTTACAGCTGGCTAGGTTCGAAGGCTATTTTGGGTAGGTTCGTACGACACTTTCTGAAATGTACGAACTTGTTGTTCAAACTCAAATCTGAGCAAAAACTCAGATCTACCGTTGAAATCAAATGATACTTAAGGAATATGACTCACAAACACTCAAGGAAGCCGAAAGTACAACTTTTATCTTCCAAAACACTCCAAATCTTGTTTTCTTTGTGTTTTAAGCAATCCCAAACCCAACAAAGACTTGTTAAAGCTCTGATACCAATTGATAGTCCCTTTGAACGGATCCAAATGGGATTACAATGTGTATTAGTTTGCGGAATGGTATAATATACAATAAACAACAATAAAACAAGTAATTGCAAGTGTTTATAATGTAGGTTCGTATAGATTCGAAAATAGCACAGTATATTCGAATATATTAGTTTCCAAAAGCATACCAATAAAAGATTACAAGTTGGTATTTATACCCAGCAAGTTCGTACGAACTTACATGTTCGTACGAACATATAGGTTCGTACGAACTTACAATATAACTTACTAAAAGGCTAAGTTAATTAAATAGACTACAAATTAACTATAAAACTAATTACAAAACTAACTAGTACAAAATAAGAGCTATTGTCACAAAACGTGCACCAACAGACTCCCCCTTGACAATAGCTCTATATGTCTTCAGTCTTCAGGCTCTGTCGAATCTTGATTCTCGATCAACTCTGTCGACTCTCAGCCCATAAGCCTTTTTCAACACACACCTTCACAATCTTCTGATACCTTCGTCCTTCATGTCTCCAACTGTCTCTATACAAGATCTTTTTTAACATTTTTAACCATTTAAATCTTTCAAACAACCATTTTTAAGATATATATAGTTGGTTTTAACGTACGAGTGAACATCTAGCATATTATCATTCAAAACTAAGGAAATAAAAAGATGAAAGTAAAGGTTTCCTTACAATGAGTTCTTGGATGACAATATAAACGAAAAGAAAAGAACTTGAACTTGAGCCTAAATCTTCAACCCGAAATCCTTTTTAAAACCCGTTTTTGCTAGCTTTCCTTCTAAGTGATTGAAATCTCAAGATTATGAGATTTAGAAGATCAATCCATGTTGGTGAGCTCGAAATGGTGATTAAGATGATATAAAATAGTGTAGAGATGGTGGAAACTTTGATGCTTTCTTATAGATATTTAGATAGTAACATGAAGATGATGAAATGAAGATGATGATGATGGAACCGTTATGCTCAATTTAAATTCGTTTAAATGATTGCGTATTCGTAGAAACCGTTATGCTCAATTTAAATTGTGTACGCGTTTATTCGATTATCCAGAAATGTTATGCTTTTAATCTAGCATAATAAGTATAATAACTACTATTTAATTATCAATAGATTTACGTTAATTATGAAAGTTATCACCAACGTTCGCAGTTGTCGGAAGTCATCCAATTTAAATCGCGCAATTCTAAATAATTACGTAAATGTAATGCGTCACGCTTAAAGTAAGGTACACCAAAATGTGCACCGTGGGCGTGTGCTAGACTTATCTCATTTTAAATCGAATCGATTATAATTACGAGGGAATTAGCGTAAGAATGCATGTTAATTGTGTACGGAAGTATACCGGTTTTCGAGGGTTGTCACACCCGTTGATATCTACTCGTTTATTATATAGAGATTGTAGGGTCCTTGTTGAAAGACTTCAACGTCGGGTTGCTGATTGGAAATATAAATCTCTGTCTTTTGCGGGTCGGCTTCAACTTGTTGTCTCTGTCTTATCTTCTATGCATATTTATTGGGCTTCAGCTTTTATTCTTCCTTCTCGTATTATTCATGAAATTGAGCAATTTATGAGAAGTTTTCTTTGGTGCCAAGGAGAAATGAAGAAAGGTAAGGTGAAGGTTGCTTGGGAGAACGTTTGTAAAACAAAATCTGAGGGTGGTTTAGGGATTCGCTGGCTTGATGATTTTAATATTGCGCTTATAGCCTCTCATATCTGGAGTATTTTGACTCATAGGGAATCTTTATGGGTAAAATGGATTCATGCGTATAAATTGAATGGGAGAAGCTTTTGGGATGTTCCATGCACTACAGATATGAGTTGGGGGGTGGCGGAAGATCCTGCAGGTTCGTGATACTATTCGTCCGTTTATATCCATAAGATTCAGAATGGTAAGTCTACCTCTATGTGGTTTGATAATTGGTGTGATTTAAGCCCTATCAAACGGTTCATTTCTACTCGGGCCATTACTCGCTCTGGTTTCTCGTTAAACGATACGGTTTATGATCATATTAATAATGGTGAATGGAGGTGGCCGTCGGATTGGTTTACTAGGTTTACGGATCCGTCCCAATTGAATGTTCCTATTGTGAATGATAATGCTCAAGACGTAATATTCTGGTCTGGCGTGACATTACTGTAACTTAAAACCTTTCTCGGTGTCCCTGGTCTGGGATTCTATTAGATTTCGGGCGAATGAGGTTGATTGGAGTCATGTCGTCTGGTTTCCACATTGTATCCCAAGGCATGCTTTTCATATTAATCAGAAGCTGAAGACTCGGGATATGTTGATGCAATGGGATGTTGGTCCTTCTACCAACTTAAACCTGCTTCGATGTCCGTTTTGTAAAATGGTTCCTGATTCACATAACCATCTTTTCTTTGAATGCTCCTTTTCTATCCAGGTTTGGCATTTGGTTCGTGTGAAGTCGGGTATGGATGTTATCCCGCATAGATTGGTGGATATGTTGGATTTCCTTATTCCTATATCGAAAGGTAGCACTGTTATTAGTGTTATTACGCGAATTGTGCTTGCAGCTTCTACACACTTATGACAAGAAAGGAATGATCGGTTATTCAAGAACAAGTCTCAGTCCGTGACTCACCTTTATGATATTATTGTTGCTACTGTTCGTTTAAAGCTTGTTTCCCTTCTCTTTAAGAAGGTGGCATCTCATGCTCGGATTTTGTTTGATGATCGGAAGATCCCATCTTCTTGTATGGGTCCAAATGGGAATACCTTTTGAGAGTTGTACTCTTTTTTCCTTCTTCAAGGTTTTTCCCATTGGGTTTTTCTTGAGAAGGTTAATCTTTGTTTTCCCATTTGGTTGGTAGGCTTATCTTTCACCCGCTCGGGGGTTGGTTAATCCGTAGGGCTAGCTCAATTTCAGGTTGTGGCGGATTTGTTTGGAAGATTGTATGTCTGAGTTATCCCGTTTGGTTGGTGTTGGTTTGCTTTTCCTAGTTTGTTGGTTGTCTTATTGGTTGTTTATGCTCGATACAATTTTTTAGTTTATGGGTGGTGTATGCCACTCCATCTTGTAAATAACATTTTATGGTTATTTATAAATCTTACCGGGTATAACCCTTTACCAAAAAAAAAAAAAGATAGTAAAAACTACGAGACCCTTATGTCGTTTAAACTCCACCATCCACCATATGTAAAAGATAATACATGAAAAGGATACTTCCCTTTTAACATTCTTGAATACATTCTCACCACTCTCAAGTCTCAATGTTAGATTACGATAATAGAGCTTTCAAGCATACACACACGCTAGGAGGTTGACTCATGATATGACTTTCGTCGGTTCTATATTCTCTCACTACCGCAGAAAAATCCCTACAAATTAACTTGACTCTTTTTCAAGTGATTGAGTTGATACCTAACAAATCCTCCCTTGACTTAAATTCCCTAAAACTTCTTTTATCTCCTCTTCAATGGTCATGAATGTGATATATCATCTTAGATCGCCGATCTTATTATGTGGACTCGCTGCTAACCATCAATATTACGAAGACCTTTAACACAAGGAATTAACGATGTTACAGTAATTCTATTCGCAAAAGCATTTGATAAGATTCAATTTTGTAATAATGTTACTGGTTTTTCTTTTTTTGTTGTTAATGGGAACGAACCCAGAAAAATATTTTAATAACTAAAATAATTGTTATCTACAAAATTCTCTGGGGCATACTAAAAGAGGATGCCAGTGGACATCCCAACCAAAATCACAAAACATCTCAAAAAATGCTATGACTAAATAAATGACAAAACATGCAATACCTATCCTAATTTCACTATAAAATCTCCTATAAGAATCTTGTTTTTTGCATTTTGACACTTAAAGGTCATTATGTCCATTAAACTCATTGCAAGTTGCTTCTGATCTTCTTCAACTCTAATTCCAAAATATCATCTCTTCAAATCAGTGTTCTTCAATCCATGCTTCTTTGCCTTTCCAGTAATATTTCCATTGTTTTCTGAGCCTGCATGCATACTGCTATTTATCCTCCATTAACTGCAAAAGTTGACTTTGAAAAGTCAAATTGCACAGATTAGCCTTGCAAACATAAGCTCTTTTTGCCATCATTAAAGCCCAATTTCCTTCATCATTGCTTGATTTATCAGTCTTCAAACCAGATTGTTGAGCATTAGTACTACAATTTCCACCCAACTTCTACCGGGACCAATAAAACATCACACAGTTTGACATAAGTGGGTCAAACTAAACCAGTTTTGCAGAATATAAACTCCCCATACAAGCCAATTTACCATTCCAAAATTTGGCACAAACCACTTGTACGTTACTAGTGATTTTAGATGTCAGATATATTTCTAACATTAAACTATCTTTAAGTTATAACACTATCTCACTTAACAAATGAATCAATTAACTAGACCGGTTTAGTAAGTAAACCCAAAGACCCTAGAGAAAATGTTATGGCTTTGTATCAATACAGTGTCTTGATCAGGATCCAAAGGTCATATCTAGTAAATATCAGATCTTATGTTGATAATTTTATTGTGAGCCTTTGTACAACAAGAATTACTTACAACCAAATCAATTAATCAATTAACCGGAGCACAAATGACATGTAATTACCGTGTAGAACCAAGGTAATGAGGCCGCAGTCCTTTTACAAAACGAGGCTGTGTCAGTTTCGCATAAACACCATCTTTCATTGCTGCAAGAGAATCATGAGTCCCTTGTTCCACAATTTGACCTCCATTCACCACCAAAATTTTATCAACTCTTTTCATCATAGATGCTCTTCGTGCAACTAAAATAGTTGTTTTACTTCCAATTAAAAGCGTATCTAGAGCTTCTTGCACCACACGTCTAGACTCATGTTCAATGCTACTCTCTGCTTCATCAAGTAACAAAATGGGTGCGTTTTTAAGAACCACACGAGCGATCGCAATCCTAAGTTTCTGTCCAGGTGTTAGTTCCACTCCACCAGGTCCCACTTGCGTCTCATATCCTTTAGGCAAACTGCTAATAAACTGGTGTGCGTTTGCTATTCGGGCTGCTTCTTTGATCTCTGTTTCACTTGCATTATGTCTTGCGTAAACAATGTTTTCTCTAATGGTGGTTGAGAATAGTACAGGTTCTTGTTGGACAAAACCAAGCTGGCTTCTTAACCATCTTAGATTAAAATGTTTCAGATCTTTTCCATCCAAAAGTATCTGGCCCAAAACCGGATCATAAAATCTTAGAATCAAAGAAAGTATAGTGCTTTTTCCAGAACCTGAAACGCCCACCACCCCAACTGTGTGTCCACCATCAATTTTGACGCTAAAATCTCGCAACACCATGATTTCTGGACTTTTTTGGTAACAAAAGTGGACATTTTTAAACTCCATAGTTCCGTATGCACTAACAGGTTTAAGTGCAGCAGAATTATCAAGGTCAATCTCGGGAACATGATCGATAATATTGAAAACTGTCAAAAGGTTTTTCCGTCTTTTGTGTATGGTAGGTGTGAGCCCAAATGGTTCCACCAGTGCAAAAGTTGCAAAAGTGAAGACAATGTATTCTCTAAGGGCTGATGGTAGGTTAATATAATCATTTCTAACCAAAACTGCAGTGTACCAAAGTAGAACAGCATTGCATGCAAAAAGGAGAAATCTTGAAAAGCCAAACACGAATCCAACAGATATTCCATGAAGGAAAGTTCGTCTGTAGACTTGTTTTAGATATAAAGTGTAGAGTCTTGAAGTCTCATTGCCAGCTGAGTATGCCTTGACTGTAGACATATTTCTTACCACATCTTCCAAGACCACTGACGCTTTCTTGTGAAGCTCCTCAATTGCCTTTGAGAAACCAGAAAGCCAAGTTCTCTGAAAGTTTACATTCGATTTATCAGTTTCACACATTATAGTTGTGATTGTAACTAACATATATCATGTTTTAAACGTATAATTGCAAAACAATCTAGATTAAACTGTCTGGACGCTCAAGATCCGGACCCTAAAGAGAGCAGTCTAATGTCTTGAAAATAGCCTGGTTCTAACCACTTAAAATTGGGCCAGGGAAGATTTTCTGTTTGTTCTTGGTAATATTATACTGTCTCCATCTCATAATAAGTGTCCACAATCAGATTACACAAGGTTTAAGTAGAAACATAATCAGTACATTGTGTAAGAGAAAAATGAAAGTCTTACCCTTACTTTTTGTAGTACAGTCTTCTACAAATCATTTTCGTAAAAAAAGTAAATTATAGGTAAATTAGTAAAGTTAGTATATTACTTTTGGAAGTGGACACTTATTTTGGGACAAACTAAAATGAAAAGGTGTACACTTATTTTGGAACGGAAGGAGTATTATTCAAGATTAAATGATTTAAAGAATTATTTTTAAGTATGACACAAAATTCAGAACTAGTTTGAAATTATAACATAGAGTTCAAAGTTTGCTTTTAGATTAAAAATATAAGAAAACTTTTAAATCTTTAACTATAATAGATAACTCATTAAATTTTGCAAAATTACTTTTTTGGCATCTGGTCAACCTAACTGGTGTGGGCTAGATCCAGAGGGGTTTTCAGGATTAATTGGACCGGGCCTAAGACCCATTATTGGGCGCAGGCATATTCGTTTGATGACGCAGCACAAAGAGAGATATGAAAACCATAAAAAAAGGGACTGAAACAACTTGTTATTAGCTGATAACCTGTGCGACTGCAGAGACTTTAAGAAATGGCATGGTAAACAAAGACACCAATCCCAACCTCCATTCCAGAGAGAAGCCAATAATTATCGCAACAAAAACAGCACAAAAGTCCTGGACAAGACTACAGAGCTGGTTGCTAAAAGCAGCACGCACATATGTCGCATCATTTGCCAAATGCATCAACAACTTGTCACTACTATTTTCATCTTTATCAAACCATCCTACTTCACTCTGGAGCATAGCTGAAGATAAAAAATAAGCGAAACATATCACCTTCATGTAATAAGAAAGAAAGATGTCTTCCTTAAGTTTCATAATTTTGATTTAAAGTAACTAATTTTGGCTATGTTGGTCTTTATTTTTTCCTAATGCAGTGCCTAGAAACCAGTTATCTTAGGTAATCACCTAAGATTAAAATTTATGAGACTAAAATGTTCGTTTATGCAAAAAATATGTTGCTTAAATTAGAAACTAACTAGTTTATCCAATTAGCCCTGTAAAAGAAAAAGAAACATAAGGTGTTACCTGAAAACATCATTCTTCGGATTCTCTCTGTCATTTTCTCTCCCATGATTCCGAAGTAGAAGTGCTGCAACACAGTTGCAACTAAAACAACAGTAGCCATACACGCAATTATCAAACACCATTTGTCAACATCAAAATGACTTCCATTAGTTCTATAGTATGCTGTCAGTATCAGCCCAATTACATAAGCAAGGATTGGTCTGAAAGATCCAAATATTGAAGCCCCAATACTTCCTAGAATTGCATACAGCCCCTCTGGTAAACTTAGCTTCACAAGTCTCCCTAAAGATGCTGAATTCTGATGTTTAATCTTGTTTTTCTCTTTTAACTGAGCCACATCCCCACCTTGCTTAAATTTTAGTGTACATCCAGAGTCTTTATTGTCTGCATTTGATCTCATTTCAAGAGCATTAACTATTTCCCCAGTCGACGCATTATCACCTGATTCAGTCCCATTTTCATTCCTACTTGGTAGCCTGAAATATACTGCAACTTATTTAACCGTCACAAAACACTATAATGTTGGAAAATTGCATATTTGTTGTAGCGGGTACAAATAATGTACCTTTCAGGAAGTTTCACCACTTCTTCACAACTGAGAAGCTCTGAATACAGGCCATGGGTCCCAATCAGTTCATCATGTGTACCCATCTCGACACATTGACCTCCCTCCATCACAGCAATGAAATCAGCATCTTTCACAAGGCTTAATCTCCGAGCAATCATAATAGTCGATCTCCCAAGTGTAATCATACGTAGTGTCCCGTGAACAGCAGTTTCTTCTTCCAAATCAAGCCTGTTTGTAACTTCATCAAGCAACAAAATTTGAGGGTCTGAAAGAACCGCTCTAGCAATAGAAATTCTTATCTTCTGTTCATCTGTCAATGCAAAACCACTTCTGCCAACCTGTTGAGCATCAAATTTCAAATGGTTTTGAATAGAAAAAAAAAAGTTTATTAAAGGTACGAGGTTTCATGAAAAATTAATCTATATGACATATGCATACCTGAGTCTCGTATCCATTTTTGAGGGAGCTTATAAATGAATGCACATGTGCTATTTTAGCAGCCTCCTCGATTTGATCTGAAGTAATGTTAGGACGTCCATAAGAAATGTTGTCTGCTATGCTTAAACATGCTAAAGCTGGATCCTGTGTTACAAGGCCTATTTGGTGTCTCAACCATTGTAGCTTCAGGGTTTTAGTATTTACTCCATCTAAAAGAACCTCTCCTGCTCTCCATCACAAAAATTAATGACTTCAAAAGATAGTAATAGTTAAAGGGAGGGTGGCAACTTCACCCACTTAATTATGAATGATTCAGTTTTGGTTATTTATACTCTTAAAAAGGGTCAATATAATTAAGAAACTTTAACTAAAAATGGAATGCATCATATGGGCCGACTGGGATAAAAGTTACCTAAAGTTTATATTTTTTATCCATTAATCTTATAACTTGATTATCTTAAATAAATAAAAATAAAAAAAGACTGGAAACGAAAGTGTTTTTAAGTCAATGTGCCTATAGTAAAAACTAGATCATCGGTCTTACCCATGTTAGGATCATAATGGCGTTCCATAAGGGGAATTAAGCTACTTTTTCCTGATCCACTTCTTCCCACAAGTGCCACAGTTGTTTTGGCAGGGACCGTAAGGTTAAATCCACTTAAGATAGGAATCACAGGACAAGAGGGATAACTGAAATAAACATTGTGAAACTCAATCTTCCCTTGAACAGATGCTAAAGTATTTCCATCTGAATTATCATCAGCACAACCCCCTGAGTGTCTTATAACCCCATACAGCCTGTATGCAGCTATACGACCTTGTTCAAATGAACCCAGGTTTCTTGACGCTTGACTCGACCCGCTACAATATAGCAATAACAATATAATAAGTAAAAAAAAACCCTATAAGCCCATTTTAGTATACAAGTTAACAGGAGATGATGCTTACACGCCACTTAATATTATAGAGAAAATAGCAGTGATGATTTCAGCACCACTGGCTTTTCCACTTGTAACTAATAACCTTCCGACCCAAAGTTGCAAAGCACAAGAACACATTCCAAGTCCATACGTGGATCCAACTCCAAGTCCTTGAACAAGACTTATTATGATACCGTATTTCAGTGTATCATGAAGAGAAGCCGCGTAACAATGCTTCGCCAATGCTTCATTTGTAAATGCATATAGTGTCCTAATGTTTGACAGTGCCTGCAACAATTCAAGATCTTTTCTTATCTCTAACCCGTAAAATATTAAATTTTAACTTAAAATATAAAAAATTGGATCCAACCCGACCCGTCACGTTTCTACCCATTTTGACCCATTACCCAACACGTCCAACCCCCCCCCCCCCCCCCCCCCCCCCCACTTTCCACCTCTACACATTACCCCATAGAAAGTCCTCAAAGATTTGTAAATAACACATTTAACTTGTAGAAGTAGAGTTATGACTTATGAGCACACACCTCTTCAGCTACGCTGGCAGCATGAACATAAGCATCTTGAAGGCTAACTTCAAAGTTACGGAGATATAAATTTGAAACCCCACCTGCAGCAACAATTACAGGACCTGTTGCCAATGCTACAAATCCAATCTGCCAGCAATTTACAAATGCAATGACGAGCCCTCCTAAACATATAGCGATGTTGCGTATACAATTTCCAACCTGAAAATATGAAGTTTCTTGTCTAAATAAAAGGGGAAAAAAGTAGATGAAACAGAAACAAATACGAAAATAACAAATACCTTTTCACCAAGAGCACATTGAATAACTTGAACATCAGTCAACACTTGGTTTACTATGTCCCCATTGTTTCCATAGGTATCAAAAAAGCTCATATTTTGGTCTAATATTATTTTAACATACTTTCTCCTTATTACAGCCGTTTGTCTTTCCGCGGTAAGACTCCAACACCAAACCTCTGTATTTAAGATAAAAATAATATAAAATAATCATATTCACTAAAAGAACTTTAATGCATATAGCTTCATTTTTGTAGCAATTTTCATCCAGATTAGATGTGGAATCAAATTTAAAGTAACTTCTTAAATGAAATAAAGTTGTTATCTTACCAATCCACCCAGAAGCAAAAACAGCCAAACCTATATAGATAATATACACAGCATACTGCATATCAAAACAGAAAAACACTTTGTGACAAATCCGGAAATAAACCAACAAATGAGTCAAAATATAATTCAAATATTTGTGAACGAAACAGCCAATTTCTAATTTCAATTCAAAATTTTGTATATATATATATACATATGAGATCATCATTAAATATAAAATGATTTTCGATATTTTCTTTTCCTTTTTGGTGAACCAAAGTTGTAGATTTAATCAGAGAATAAACATCTTCTCACCCAACAAATCCTTCAAATTTGAGAATACTTACTTGAAATTTAAGTTTATATAATATAATAAATCGACAAATTTACAAAACTAAATTTTTTTATAACTCAATACACATAGATACGTAGATGAGGAATACATAACTAATCTCTTTGTTGACTTTTAAGCTTCAAAAGGTTATTAAATATTAAATATTAAATATTAAATATTTATTTTAATAGGTGATCATAAAATTGTAAACGTTCGTTAGATAGGGTTCTCACGTGATCCTTCAGTACCTGAGAAAAATGGTCAAATAGTTGATCTGCATTACTACGGAAGCTCAATAAATGAATAATCTTTCCAAATAAATGTAAATATACAACAAGAGATCCACCATGAACAACACTACTCAATGATCCAACGGCCATAAGTATCCAATCAAACACGTCAGCACAGTTAAACAACGCCGTAAACGGCACCACAGAAACTTCCTCCTCATCTTCAATTGATTCATTTTCTTCTGCAAAAGTCCGGCGACTGGTGGTTGTGTCAAAGTACGACATCGGCGACTCCGGAACTTCGGAATTCTCGGACACCGGTGTCAGAGGGCCCACAACGTGCGGTGGTGTCCAACCAAATTCAAACATTGTTCAGATTTGATTAGTTGAAGCTTGATAAGTGTAAATTTGATCAATTTAATTTAATAATGATTGAAAGTGTGAGATTGTTGGTAATAATTAGAATAAACTACTTAATTAGAGTATAAAAGTTAAACTAAGAATCAAAAGCGTTGAATGTTTGATTGATTGTTTGGGCTGTTAATTGATTCTGTTTAGTGTACATATATGTTTTACTCTATTATGTCTCTAGGTTCCCGCGACTTTGTTTGGCCGGTTTTGAAGGTCACTTTCCATAAGCGTTAAACGAGAGGAAATGAACGGTTTGTTATTTGTATTAACTTTCATTATATTAGATATAGGGGTGAACGAACCGAGTTATTCGTGAGCTACTTGAATTCGGCCAGTTAAAAGCTCATTTTAAGTCGAGTTCGAATTTAAATATATTTTGGACTTTGTTTGGAGTTCGAGCTCAATATTAACATCTTATATCTAGCTCTCGAGTCTAAACGTGTCTTTCATTTATATACATTAAATTATTTTTATATAATAATATAATATTTAACTACATAATAATAAAATAAGTAGTAATATGTAATAAATAAGTCAAGCCAAGCCCGAACTGAACTTGTTTAATATTAAACGAGTCAAGTTCGAGCTTTATATACTAAGTTCGACATGAGCCGAGTTCAAGCTTGAACTTTTTGAATTTTAAATGAGTCTAGCTTACTTATTTACACCCTTTGATTATCTGCATTTGTTTTACATTACACTAAATAAAGGCCAAAATATCTTGAAATCTATCAAATGAATTATTGACTTAATCTAAAATAATTTTTTAATACCAATAACTTTAACTAAACCTTCAATGTATAATGTAATGATAAACAAACAAACATATTACCCGCACACCATTTTAATTGCAATTAACATAAACATAGATTGCATTGAATCATGTGTAAAAGAGAAGTTAACTAGAAAAATAGAAAGCTAACGGAGGAGTAACAAATGATCAAACCTAAGTTATAAATCTAAAGAGTCAAAATCTGAATCTACATAAATTACTAAGTGTTAGTACTTAGTCTGTATAAGTTGAGTATGTGTGATGTATAGACTAAGATGATCACATATTCACAATAACTACAGACTAAGATTTTGGTCAGACTGAAGATCTCACAAACTAAAGAATACATACTCAAGGTATACAGACTGAAGTTCACTTTGACATAGTCAAACTCACAAAGTCAAGACCGTTGCAGATTTAGAAATTAATGCGCAGCCAAATCAAATATTCAAATTTGATAATTGATTTCGTCTTCCTTAAATCAAGCCGTATCATTAACTAACATTAATCACCTATAGATGTATAAATAGGTGATTCATGTGTTCATAGAAATTGTTGATTACATAGCTTATTTTATTTTATACTTATAAATTCTTTTAGGCTATTTTTCTAGTGATTGATTAATTCGATTTAACTAAGTGCGATTGAATAAATCATTTTGTAATCACTATTGGATTATTGAATAATATATATTCCTTAAATTCAATTATTGTTGTTACATTCGTTCTTGTTTCCGCCAAGAACAACTTTTTTTGAATTTCGATTAACTTGAATATTCCAATTAAATTCTCAATCTAATCTATTAATCAAGTTTTGGGATCTATAAGACCTAACAACTGGTATCATAGCAAATAAGGATTTAGTTAGCAATAATCATAATCTTTAAACGATCAAAGATATCCAGAAAACTCAAAGAATTCTATTCAATTCATTCAAAAACCAGAATCAATATGACTACTATTGCTATGGCTGGAAAAGGTATTCCAATTTTCAATGGTACTAACTTCACCCATTGGAAATTGAAAGCTGAATGGCACTTGGCAAGCATTCATGATGAAATGCTCAAGGTTATTCTAGAAGGACCTATATTGCTTAGCAAAATCATAGAAGCTATCAAAGATTCTGAGGGCAATATTGTTACTCCTGAAAAATATGTTCCATCTGCTAAAATCACATGGACAGATCTGGACAGACGGTTGTATAACTTGGACTTTAAAGCCAAAAGTATACTAGGTAATGTTGTTAGTGAGCACATTTTCTCTAAGATTTATGGATTTAAAACTGCTAAAGCTATATGAGACATGCTCATAAATCAATACTGTGACAACCGTCAAAAATCTCAGGTTATTAACGCACTTAAATTCCTAGTCTATCTAATTTCGTTTACAGCACTCTAAAATCCTAGTGAAAAGTCTAGGTTATGACTCCTTAAGTACTGAAACCGTAAGTTACCGAAATCGCGTAACGTTTTAGGAGATTGCTTAGCGGACTTTAAGACCGTGAACAACTTTAAATTAGGTTACAAAGTGCCAAAGAAAAAAAATGAAATCTAATTTCATTCATCAACACAAAATACTTATCATATCTCAAAAATCGAAATTAACCGAAATTCCGTAACTCGGTAAACGCGACTCGAATCGAATAATTGAAACTCGAATCCGACAAACTAATACTTGAAAACCCATTATAAGCAATCTAAATACAACTTGAATTATTTTAGAAATTTAGAACATCAATTTTTATAACCCTAATATTAAGCATAAAAAGAACACAATTTAAAGCCTTGAAATGTACAAGACTTGTGCAATTTTGTTACAAATAAATAACACAACTGTAGATCCCTATGTGATCTTTTAATCAAATCGTAGGATGGAAATAATCACAATAATATAAAGCTTAAACAACTAAGAACAATGCCAAAATCACTTTATATTTCTTATGCATATTCTCTAAAAATACAGCAGCTCAAAACACAGAGAATAGTATGTGAAAAGTCTCTCTCTAAAATGTTGTAATTTGGGTATTTATACTAAACTGGCCGACTTATGCGACATAAGCACTATGTCGCTAAGGTCACTAATGCGACATAATACTATGTCGCTATTACAACTAATGCGACACAAGGCTTGTATCACATAACACAGAAAATGTAATTCTAACTAACTCAATTACATTAACTAACACAATACAGACTCGACCAACTGACAGACACACTAAGATGCATCAACAAACTCCCCCGTGTCTTCAGCTTGGTTTTCAAAATCTTCATTCAAACCCAGCCTGCAGGAAATACACCGCCAGCGTGTATTCCATGTGTTACACATACGTTGACAATCCTTTGAAATTGAAATGCAAACTTTTTATTCACAGCATTTCTTTCATTGAAGCGAATTGGATTATCAAACAGCTTTCTCAAATCTTTCTCTGAGAAGTTAATCAAGCTTATTGGATCAAAAACACGAAATTGAGCTTTCTTCAGACCATACAGTGAACTCTTCTCTGGTTGCTCTGTTTCAGGCACAAAAATCAAAACTGCCTCACCAGTATGAGCATCCAGTTCCCAGAAAAGAAATCTTTTTAAAAAGTCAAGGGGAACTGTTTCTAGAGGAATCTTCTTAAGCAGTCAGCCGGAGGATAACGCATTCTGCATATCGGCTGCTTGGTCACTAGGTCTATCTTTTTCTTATAGATATACCTAGTTCCCAAAGTCGGTTTGATGAAATTATATTTCTTTGTACGAATTTCTCGCTGCAAAGTGGTTTGGATAAAATTAGCACGGTCATCTCCAGACGGGTTAATCAAAGAGAGCTGAGCAAGACAATTAACTTCTCCTTTAGGCAATGTGCTCAGCTTGGTGAATGATCTCTTGAAGTACTGAATACCATCTAGTCTCTTGATCATAAACGCACCATTGGATATCTTCCAACTCTTTATCAACCCAGTATACGCCCCACTAACCTTGTATGATTTACAAGTTACGGGTACCTGAATCCCAGTTTTACTATGAGGCCACCATTTGGCAATTTTCTCAGCTCTTGTTTCAGTCGTTTCAGTTTCTAGAGCCTGAGTCTCCGATGTTCCTTCAGCAGGTGTCTCAGTTTCAATTATCGGAGCATCATCATAGAACTCATCATCATTTAGCCCTTCTTCTTCAATCTCGACATCATCGTTTTCTTCAAAATCTTCATTCTCATAATCAGAATTGACTTCGTTTATCATGCGTTGTATGAATGAGAGGTCTGCACATGAATAGTCAACAGCCAATGGTCTAGGCTGGCCTGGTATTTGGTGCACAGGAAAATACTCTAAAGTGGGCATTTCATTACTTGAATCAATATTTACATCTTCATTTACAAACTCAGACCCCGGTCCAATTGGTTCTAATGATGGACCAGAGGGAACAGACTCCCCCGGACCAATTGACCGAGTCTCAAACTCCCTCAACTTATCTTCTAAATCATTAATCCGGGAGATTTGAGTCTCTATCAGTGCAGCTTGTGACATAATGAGTGAAGCTTGATCGTCCACTGTCTTTTGCATCGCCTCCATCCGTTCCAATAGTTGCTTGATCACATCTGGATGAGGGTGCACTGGAGTCTGTATTTCAGAAGGCCCTACAGAAGAAGAGGTGCGAGGACGACTGGATGTAGGAATATCGTCAAAGAAAATGTAAGTGACATCCTCACGGAGCCTTTTGCCCGTTGACCTGGGAGGAGAGGAACATAACTCATCAATATCCCTAAAAATATCATCATATTGAGGATCGAGATTCAGAGTTTGTTGCGGTTCTTGAGGTGGTGGTTGCTGGAGAGGTGCTTGTTGTTGAACAGGCGCCTGTGGAGGTGGTGAAAGTGGCCGCCTTTGAACAGGAACCGGATCGTCAAAGTTATCACCCTCCGGAGGCACATAGGCCTCATTTATCACATGGCCGAACAAAGGCACATCAGGCGGGACCGGTGCGCCCCGTGCATACTGACCGGACACCACGAAAATACGTGTATTCATCGGCGTCTATCGAAATTGGTGGTGCGGAGCCACCGGTAGACCCGGGAGCAAATGATTGATCAAAAGTTGAACAAAACGTGGGTATAAGGCCCACTGTCCATCCCCTGCCTGGGCGTTGTCAACAAGTAGTCGGAAGATATAACCAGAAAAGTTGTACGGCTTGTTGTAGATGAGAGCAAGCATAGCAGAAGCTGTAGAGTAGCTCATTCCATCTAACCCTGCCTTCCTGCCAGACATGCACACAATCATAATGTGCATCAGATAGCGCCAGATCTTGGTGAGAAAGGCCTTGCGGTACTGATCACGCGGGACACCCGGATAACCTATCTGAGCCATACCACCCGCAATAAAAGAGTTCGCAAAAGTAACCGGCATCTCAGAATCATCAAGAAATTGGAAGAAATCCCGAATGACCTGCTCGGAGATAATAATGTCTCGATCATGAACTCGAGAGAGAATCCTGGTAAACGGAAGATCCGAATTTATATGAGCATTAGTCCAGAAATCCGAGACATGATCACGGTAGATGGTGGTTGTGGCCGTGATCGCAGTATAAATCCTTGAACGGCGCAGAAATGCAATCATCGGTCTATAAGGCGCCGCCGGTTCTTTATCATCGTCAAGAAATGCCGTGACATTATGTCGCGGTTCCCAAAATAAAGCATTCACATTTATATCTGCCATAGCTGTAAGAGCAAAGTAAACTTGGAAGCCGTTAGATTTAAACAATTTAAACAATTGACATTTTTCAAATTAAAATGTCATGCGACACAACGGTTGTGTCGCAAATCACATGTGCGACATAACAAGTTATGTTGCAATTTAGCAATATAATCAAATTAATGATTAACAAGCGACATAAGGATTGTGTCGCAAATGACCATGGCGACATAGGGCAGCGACATAGACGGTTGTGTCGCAAAATAGTAGCAACATAGGCAATTGTGTCGCAGCCACAAGAGCGACATAAGAAGCGACATAAAGGGTTGTGCCGCAGACCAGATGCGACATAAAAGGTTGTGTCGCAGATCAGATGCGACATAAAACCAAAGACATCCTGCGACACAACAGTTGTGTCGCATGTTATGTCACAATGAAGAACACGATGAACCCAGAAAAAAATTCAGATTAAAAATTTGGGGTTTTCGTGTTTAAACTGATTCCAAAGATGCACTAGCATGTCAGGAGCATATTTCAACAAACAATACACGCATTTAAACACATTAAGTCATTTAATTTCACAAACATATCAAAAAACCTAAAACCGAAACTCTAAATGCAAATGCGGACAGAAATACGAAGTAATAATGGATAAAATTATACGTATGGATTCGTATGATGAAGGAGAACAAAAAACAAGCGTTGAATCGAGCGGAAAACCAAAGAAAATCACAAAGTAATCGAAGATTGCGTCAGAGTGCTTGTGTCGCAGGGATCCAGGTTGTGTCGCAAAATTTGAGTTTGTGTCGCAGGTAATTAAAGTTAATTACAGCGACACGAGGGTATATATACCCGGACCCATTTGGCGACATAAGGTGCGACACAAGGTTGTGTCGCAGAGATCTCAAGAGAGATAGCGACATAAGTGGCGACACAATGACTGTGTCGCATGTTATGCAACAATATTGTGCGACACAAGTCTTGTGTCGCAAAAGTCAATCAAGGGTTAAATCTCTTTGATATTTATTTGTGACACTTATAAAAGTAAAATTAAAAGAAAATAGAGATAAGAAAAGAACGTTTTGAGGATTGTCTATTTAGGGATCATATTAGAAAGACAGGCTCGCATGTCAATTTTAAATTTTAATTCGATTATCAGTATAGATGTCTAAATTGAAATTTACCAAGCATAGTTAACAAACCTGAGAAACAATCGATAACAAGACGATTATCGGTATTGTTTTTCCACTTAAACATGTAACACACTCAACTGCAAGCTAAGCAATTATTGTTAGAGTGAGTAGGTCTCCGTGAATCCCACATTAGATATACCCTTAGTATCAAGACATGCCCAAAACTTCAAGCTAAGAATCAAGCCAGCGGTGACAGGTCTGTACATACGTACAACAAAGCGACATAAACTTGATTCAGGTTTAAGCAAAACCATACTTGGTCAAACCATTTGGCGACCTTGTTAGGTGTCTTTGATTTTATAAGACTTTTAAAGTGCTTTGACTTTTGTTTGCTTAGTGTTTGAAAGTATACTGATTGAGACTAGGTCTGTACAGACGTATAACAAAGAAAACAGTCAGCATAAGTCCCCAAATGTTGTCATATAAAAGCTCAGGGTAATATAAGCATGGCAAGCTGATACATAGAAATTAAGACACATTGTCATACATCAGATTGTGGTCATCACTAGATAATAAACACGAATTAAGAGTATTTCTTAGTAGCTCAAAGAAGAGTATGAAAATGCCTACCAATACATCATGCAATGATACGAAAGTCTGTCAGGACATGTATAACATATACGAGATAAACCTATTGATATATCAAGGATAAAACTTAAAATTGTCGTTTGAGGAATGTCTCCTAATGTACGATCATATCCCTAGTTGTTTACAGACACAACTAAACGTCTTTTGCAAATGTTGTAACGATGCATTTCTTTAATGTTATAAAACACAAAGAATGGCTATTGCGTTACCTTTTTTTTTTTTTTTTTAAATAACAAGAACATAACATAATAAGGTCACAAATATTACTGTTTGATGTGAAAGAAACGTAACCCTATCATGTTGACAAGCTCATCGAAACGAGCACGAGAGAAGGCTTTGGTGAACAGGTCGGCATTCTGCTTAAGTGTTATTTGGACCAAATCAATTAGGTGTTTTTCATAGCAATCTCGAATGAAATGAAACCTAATTTCTATGTGTTTGGTCTTAGAGTGTTGGACAGGATTACATGTAATAGAGATAGCAGCAGTATTATCTATATGAATAGGAGTCATAGTTAAGAGTAAACCGTAATCGCACAACTGATGTTGTATCCAAAAAACCTGGGAACAGCAACTGGCAGCAGCAATGTACTCAGCCTCAGCCGTGGAGGTAGAGACTGTCGTTTGCTTTTTGCACTGCCATGATACAAGCCTAGGTCCAAGAAATTGACAGCCACCAGATGTGGACTTCTTATCCATATTGCAACCACCATAATCCAAGTCCGAGTAAGCAGTGAGTGCGAAGGTTTTCTCATTAGAATACCATAGACCAAGAGTTAGTCTATATTTGAGATAACCAAAGATCCGCGTAACCGCCTTCATGTGAGATACCTTCGGCTTAGCCTGATACCTGGAACAGAGAGAGACGGCAAAGATAATGTCCGGACGTGATGCAGTGAGATACATCAGAGAACCAATCATAGATCGGTAATCTTTTTACGGACAGTCCTCTTCATCCTCTACTAGACTAAGGTGATGATTTAGCTCTAAAGGCGTCCCGTAGGATTTACAGTCAGTCAAGTTATACCGCGTAAGCATATCATTGACATACTTGGACTGATGAATGTAAATCCCTTTAGCAGACTGTTCGACTTGTACGCCCAAGAAGAATTTCAGCTCCCCCATTGCACTCATTTCAAATTTCGACTTCATAATCTGTTCGAAAGCGCGACACATTTCATCCTTGGTAGAACCAAAGATGATGTCATCCACATAGACCTGTACTAATAGTAAGTCGTTCCCTGCATGCTTGATGAAGAGAGTACTGTCGATCGTTCCTCGTACAAATCCATTCTTCAGCAGATGAGTCGCAAGCCGCTCATACCAAGCTCTAGGAGCTTGATGAAGACCATACAACGCTTTGTCCAGCTTGCATACGTAATTTGGATGAACGGAGTCTTCAAAACCAGGAGGCTGTTTTACATAGACCTCTTCAACCACTTGACCATATAAAAACGCACTCTTTACGTCAAGCTGATAGACACGAAAACCTTTGAATGAAGCGTATGACAGGAAAATACGGATGGATTCCAAACGAGCAACCGGGGCAAATACTTCATCATAGTCCAAACCTTCAATTTAAGTGAAGCCCTGGACCACTAGACGTGCCTTGTTGCGAATTACCACGCCCCGATCATCCTTCTTCACACGATATACCCAACGAGTGCCAATTGGATGAACACCCTTGGGTAAAGGCACTAAGGTCCACACTTGCAGCTTTTTAAATTGTTGAAGCTCTTCCTGCATCGCCTCGACTTAGTATGGATCCTTTAATGCATCAGTTGTCTTCTTCGGTTCAACTTGTGAGAGAAAGCATTCGTCAATTTTCGAAGCAAGACAAACAGGATCAGTGTCTGCAGTAGGTGAAGAGGTCGAAGCAGATTGATTAGCAGCAGCAAGTTGTCGTCTGGTTAACACTCCTTTTTGCAAATCACTAAGAATAGCATCAACTGGATGTGACACATTGATACGAGAACTCTGAATTGCAGCCGGAACGATGATAGAGTCAAGGTTGGTAGAGTCAGCTTCACGTTCGAGTTCAAGTGCAGGTAAGTCTTCAAGATCAGATGCAGGTAACGGTTCAAATTCAGATACTGGTGATTGGTCAGAAGCCTCAAACATTTGGTCCTCAACATTTGTAGAATCAGGAACATCATCAGTAACGGGTGGAGGCGGAGATTCACCAGTGACAGCGGGATCAGAAGCGGGTGTTGTTGTAGGAGGTGGAGAAACAGAAATGGGTGAAGAATTCGAAACAATATCCAACCCGTAAAGTAGTGTCACCATTTCCTCTTCTTCATGCTCCTCAGAAAGATTGAAGGAATCAAACAATGTTTGATAATCAAACAAGTGTTGGGGTCCCTTTCCCTGAGGGTTGTTAGTGTAATGGAAGAAAGTGACCTCAAAATGCTCTTCCACACGCTTGGTCACTAGATTATACACTCGTTTGTTTGGTGAATTATTAGAGAATCCTAGGAAGACACCTTCACAGGATTTTTCATCAAACTTGGCAATTCTTTCCTTGGTGTGCATAATAGTGCATAAGCAGCCGAACGGTTCAAGAAATTGTAGATTTGGCTTTCTATTGTTGAACAACTCATAAGATGTCTTGTTCTTTTTCTTAACCGTTAACACTTGATTTAGGACATAGCAGGCCGTATTCACAGCTTTGGCCCAAAAGGTGATTGGAAGCTTAGAGTCAGATAACATGGTTCGAGCAGCCTCAATCAACATCCTGTTCTTACGCTCCGCAACCCCATTCTGCTGTGGAGTCCTTGCAGCACTGAATTGATGTTCAATGCCATTACTCAAACAGTACAACTCCATAATTGAGTTCTTGAACTCTGTACCGTTATCACTTCTTATCTTTTTGATTCTCAAGTCACATAGGTTTTGCAGTTTGTCAAACAAGTAGATGAGAATCTCAGGAACTTCATCCTTAGTCTTCAAAAAATAGACCCAAGAAAATCGCGAATAATCATCGGTAACCACCAGACAATACGAAGCTCCTCCCAAACTCTTCTTTCTGACTGGCCCAAATAAGTCCATGTGGAAAAGCTCCAATGGCTTCTCAGTTGAATTTACCAGCTTCGGTCTGTGAGATTCCTTGTGTTGCTTTCCTTTCTGACAGGGAACGCAATGATCATTCAGCCTAAAGGATTGCTTAGGAACACCTCGCACTAGATCATTCTTGATCAGATAGTTCATCTTGCGAAAGTGCAAATGTCCCATACGCCTGTGCCAAAGTAACGATTCCTTTTCGGGAGCTTTTGATAAAAGACATGTGAGCTGTTGAGTTTCCACAGTACTCATGTCAAGAATATATCTCTCTCCCTAGGTGCCCTCAGTAACACCCATTCTTCAGGAATCACAAATCCTGGCTTCCATATACAACACTCAGTGTTTGTGAAAACAGTAGTGTACTTTTTGTCACACACTTGAGAGACACTGAGAAGATTGTGTTGTAATTGCTCCACAAAATTCACCTTTTCAAAACTTACCATTCCATTGGTAAGCGTACCCTGACTAGAAATGACTCCCCCCTTATCACCAGCGAAGGCCACATAACCTCCATTGTAAGCATGAACTTCAGATAACAGAGAAACATCACCGGTCATGTGCCGAGAACAACCGCTGTCAATATACCATTTACTATTCTTTACAGATTCAGGTTGCTGCGGCACTACAAACAAGGTAAATTAGTTAGAAATGGAGACCCAAGCCTTTATAGTCTTGGGTACTCCAGTGACATCATCAACAACGACCACATCAGTCAAAATTTTATTTTCAAACATTTTAGAATGTTTGACTGATGAGTTATTGTCAGATGTAGAATCTTTGCAAGATTCTTTAATCTTCCAAACCTGTTTTGGTTTGGATGCTTGCGTATCAACAACTTTGAGCTTTAATTTTGGCAAGTTATTTTGCTCAAGTTTGTTGATTTTGACAGCTGGGACAGGAGTCTTTGAGCCTTTCATTGAAACAGATTTCTTTGAAAGATTTTTGAATTTAGAGACTCGCGAAACTTGTTTCCCAAACTGTTTCTTCGCAAGCACAACACAATCATTTATCAAATGACCTTGCTTCTTGCAGTAGAAGCAAGATCGATGCTCAACAGTAGATTGAGATTGAGGAATCAATCGATGAGACCGACCAAAAGAAGCATGTTGAGAACAATCACATTTACGTGATCATTCAACAGGTGATGCTTTAGAAGTATTTTTAGCAAATTTATTTAGAATACTCGTTTTAGAAACAATCTTCTTTTGAGGTTCAGCCATAGCTTTACCTTTTCGTTTTGACATAGTCTGTTCATTTCTTTCAGTAGTGATTATATAATTTTCAGGCTTCACAATTTTCTTAATTTGTTTGAATTCCTCATCAGTTATGTCCTCAATTTCAATTTCCTATTCTATAATACGAGGAAGCACAGAAAGAGCCTTTCCTAGCTTAGGCTTAACAACATTCTCAGACTTAATTAACTCAGTTTGAATAATCTCAGTCTTAATAGGCTTAACTTTCTCAACCTTTTGAGTCTTACTTGTTTCAGACTCACTAGTATTAGCCCTAACTGGCTCGGGCTTACTAGTTTCAGGTTGTGGAAATGTAGTGATGACAGTTTCAGCCTTAACTAACTCAGGCTTACTTATTTTAATGCTAACTGCAGGTTGAACAGGTTTGACATCTATCTTTGTAAAGATAGGCATCAAGACATTGATATTATCCTTGACAGGCATGGGTAGATAGTCCTTTGGAGGTGAGACTTGATGATAACCAAGTCCTGCCTTACTTTTAGTATCAGTCTTCTGTGCCTGTAGGATTTCATCAAAGACTAGAGAGGAGACAGAAAAGTTTGAAATCTTTTTCTTTAAATTTAGAACCTCAGTTTGAGATTCAACAAGTTCCTTTTTAACAAATGATAGCACATCAACATAGCTACCAATTTCATCTTGTTGTTCAAAAATTGTAGTTTTCAATCCCTTTTTCTCTTCTAAAATAGCTTTTAACTTTAAGCCACTTGCCTTATCACTGTTTCTTAACATGTCATTTGTTTCATTTAAATTTTCAATAACAGTGTTAAGGCGTTTGGTATCCTCTCTATACCTGTTTAACTGGTTAGTTAATTTTATACACGAAATACATGATAAAGGTTCATCATCTACCTCATGCACTTCAGCCATCAGTGCTCTTTCTGCATCATCTTCATCTGGATCAGACAATTCCCAAGCATTGTTGGAAAGCAGCAGTGCAGCGGAAACGATCGCCTTCTCATCATTTTTGGTCTTATCAGATGAGTTGTACTGAGAAAGTTTAGATAAACTGGAAGGTGGGTTCTTCTTGCGATCACATTCACGAGCAAAGTGTCCATAGTTATGACACTGGTAGCATTTCACCTTGCTCTTGTTAAAACCCAGACCTTTCTCTTCCGGATCAGTAACGTTCTTCCTCCCAGTTTTCTTCAAGAAGTTCTTGACTCTTCTTGTGAGCATAGCCATACTCCATTTCACGTCCATACGCTCAAGCTCTTCTTGATCAATTTGACTGAAATCTTCTTTAGTCAGATCCACAGTACTGTTCTTGTTGGATAGGAAGTCATCATAAGCCGACAAAAAAGCTGTAAAGACAGCTGCATGTTCTTCAGCAACTGTAGGAGATGCACCTTTGAAGTTTGAATAAGCACCACCCCCACTTGAAGAGTTGGTGGTGGTATATCCAAATCCACCAGATGCACTTGGAGTACCAGAACTACCAGAACCCCCAGAGAAGAATGCAGAACCAGCAGCTTGAGTTGCTGCAGCAGGAACATCCACACCATATAACTTCGGATTTTGAAGGTGTGCAGTAGCCTTGGTTTCCTTTTTCTGCATGTCTAGAAGATCAGGAGCAATTTGTCCAACTAAATCATCTAGCTCCATATCCATGATATCTTCATCATTTTCCATCAGCAGTACTCGTGTATGCCACTTTTTAGGTAAGGAACCCAAAAGCTTCTTATTTACATAAGTTTTGTCGAGAGTGACACCTCCCTCGACTAATTCACTGACTAGCTGTGAATATCGACGGCACATATCTTCAAGAGATTCACCCGGCAGCATATCAAAGACTTCAAACTGTTTCTTGACTAGATCCAGTTTGTTTCGTTTGTACTGATCACTTCCACCGCACTTCTTTTCAAAACCAGTCCATAGATCATATGCAGTTTTGTGATGGCGAAGTTGTCTCAAAATTTGTTGAGGTAAGGCCATGGTAATGGCAGAATAGGTTTTTCGCTCAGTGTCAAAGGCCTTATGTTCCTCAGGAGTCATAGAGTTAATGGATTTTTCAGGAATAGGTCCATCAAAGATACCGGTCCTCCCGGGGCGTTCATACCTTTCTTCCATATAAATCAGCATTTCAGGATCGTTGAAAGAAACAAATGCTTCAAATCTCTGACGCCAATCCGAGTAATTCATTCCATTTGTATACATAGGTGGTTTATTGGTTGAACCCACCTCACTATTATGCTTTAACATAGCCCCAACTTGTTGAATAGATGCTGATGCAGAAGACGTCATCGTAATGGGCTCGAGAGACTTTTCAAAAAAAATTGCTGGAAACTGGAGAAAGCGACACTAATGTTGTGTCGCAGATTGTGTCGCAAAAGAGCTGACAGCGACACTAATATTGTGTCGCAAAGGTATCTGTGGCGCAGAACTTGTGTCGCAAAACAAGTATGTCGCAAAGATTAAGGTCGCTAAAACCCTATTAGCGACACAAATTAATGTCGCAGATTTGTGTCGCAAAACGGCGCTGACAAATCCCAAAAACTTCAAAAATGAAAAGAATTCGAAACCTGATAATCTTTTAGCGAAAAACTTCGTAAAAGCTTAGATTTTTAGGCTTAAAAACTCCAAGTTTCAGCTCCAAAACACCTATAATGAAAATCAAACACCAAATTAGATGTTAAATAATCAAAATATGTATTAAAAACGTACGTAAACGATTTGATACCACCAAAATCCTTAGATTAATGGCTCTGATACCAATTGTAGATCCCTATGTGATCTTTTAATCAAATCGTAGAACGGAAATAATCACAAGAATATAAAGCTTAAACAACTAAGAACAATGCCAAAATCACTTTATATTTCTTATGCAAATTCTCTAAAAATACAGCAGCTCAAAACACAGAGAATAGTATGTGAAAAGTTTCTCTCTAAAATGCTGTAATTTGGGTATTTATACTAAACTGGCCGACTTATGCGACATAAGCACTATGTCGTTAAGGTCACTAATGCGACATAATACTATGTCGCTATTACAACTAATGCGACACAAGGCTTGTGTCGCATAACAGAGAAAATGTAATTCTAACTAACTCAATTACATTAACTAACACAATACATACTCGACCAACTGACAGACACACTAAGATGCATCAACAACAACTAATATAAATTATATTTTGACAAAAAAATGAAAATAAGAACTCCTTTTTATTGCCAAAAACCGGACCCCCCCCCTCTTGCCCACTAACAACCTCCACTAACTCTATTTTGATTCCATGCAAAAGCTTATACACTCCCACACTCTTTTCCCTAATCATTTCTCTCATTCTTACTTCCAAAAACACACACAAACTCTCTCATTTCACACACTAAACTCCAGAATTTCCAGCCCCTTTTCATCTCTAAATCACCATTTCTAAAGTGTTCTTACACCAATACAAGATCTTAGAGGTATAACCACTCATTCTAGCTTCCATTTCCTTCTTTTATTATGTTCATTTCATGGATTTCATGCCTTTTTCATGGCTTAAATCCTCATACAAGTTTTGATGGTTTGTAGGTTACACCTTGTACACATTCATGTGTAAAAGAAGGGTAACCTATGATCAAACCAAGAATCAAACCGAAAAAGTCGACTTTTTGATGTTAATGTATCTATTTTCTTGTTCTTGCAATTATGAATGAATTTAATGGTTAAAAATCATTTCTAACATATCTTGGATGTATTTTAACACCAATAATGTGTTAGAACAAAGATTTAAAGGATTAAATAAGATCAAAAGCTTAGTTGCAAGTTGTATTCTTGAAAAAGAGCCAAAAACTCGATTTTGGGCTTGCATGCACCAAAATTCGTAGCTAGATCTTGATCCTTGTTAAAACATGTTTATGTTTATGTAAAACACATTTTAATGCATAAAAGACAAGACCTTAATCATTGGATGAGGTCTAAAAATCGTTTGGTAGTGAAAACACACCAAAAAGATCACTTTTGTCTTCTATATAATCTGTCCAGATTTTGACCCCACTTTGATCGACTATAACTCAGTCAATAATGGTCCAAAAATCTTGATTTTTCTTCTGGAAATTAGCTTAATGTCTTACCTTTAAAACCCCACTGATCTCACTCAAATCCATGGAGTATTCGACCTCCAAATGTATCACACAAAACTGATGCGCAAACAGCTACCTTTTGGTGAGCAATCTAGTTGTGATACATGTTCATGGGGCTTAAGGTGTTCAATAAATTAAAAAAAAAAATGGTTTTAGACTCCTAACAAGTGTATCTCAGTAGAATAAAAAGATGGTAATTTATCTTGTTGATCTCATATTTTTAGAAAATGCATGAACATCATGCATTGTAGTAAGCTTGTAAATTTCAAATACTTGTGTTTTGATGATTCAAAAATACATAAGTGCTAGATAAAATGTGTTAAAATTTTGACGATTATTTTTCTCAGTAACTAGATCATAAAAAGAGTCTCGAAAATAAAAATGAGAATTTTTGGTGAAACATAACTATTTTTCCTAAATAAATGCAAATAAAGCCTATAAAAGGTGAAATAATCATGAAAAATACTTTTGGACACCAAATAATTATGGGAAAATCCAGAAAATGACACTATCCACAAAATTTCACACTCTTTGGAAGTGTTTTGATATGTTTTCCGATTTACGTCTCGTTAAAATGCATAATGTTGGGAACCGAATTTCCAGTGCTTAAAACGACTTGAAAATTTTACACAAAACTAAAAATGGGTAGAAACTGATCTAGTAAAATTTCCAGAATTTTTCGTGAATAATTACTATTTTTCCCATATTTATCCCACTTTTTAGACATAAAATGATTATAAATAATCCATATGTCTAAATATCCCCAAATTTTAACAGAAAATTTGTGAACTATATTTCATGTTTCATACCAAATTTGGTAATTTTTAGATGTTGTATACATATATTTCCATTATTTTGTTCACAACATGAACAATTACCGACAACATAAATTAAATGGAAATTTCAAACTTAACGGCACTTTGTAATTTAAATAACTAGCTAAGCAATCCTAACAAACCATATTAGTCGAGAAACTAATTAGAAACCTTTGTATATTAGGACTTGGATAGGAGTCATACCCGGTCGGCAAGCGCATTACATCCATCCGTACGCTCACGCTCAAACAGTGAGTTTACACAACCCTTCTTTTTAACGTTTTACTTAAATGTTTTGGGGTTCAAAGCATGCTATATGATTTAATTACTATATTTGGATTACAAATACTATGCTTATGCTATACTTGATTTACGAATGCTATGCTTATACTATGCTCGTTTTACAAATGGTATCCTTGATTTACAAATGCTATGATATGCTATATGCATGCTTACTTTCGAATACTTGACATGGTTAAAATGTCGTATTCATTACGAATAACTTCTTGAATGTTTGAAGTTTATATGAACGTGATTATATGCTTGGTCATTTGAAACAATATTTCTTTGAAACAATAAACTTACGACCCGAGCTTTACAATGACTTTGTCATTTGAAACGACATTTCTTTGAAACTATAAACCTTACGACCCGAACTTGACAATGACATTGTCATTTGAAATGATATTTCTTTAAAACCATAAATTTTATAACCTGAGTTTTATACTATAAATCATTGTGGTTTTGGACAATGATAAACGTGGTTTCATAATAACGTCGCGCATTCTTATGAACTTCGACATAATAATCCGTTGAGACTATAAATGTTTTGATTAATGATCCCTTGACTTTATAAACGTAACATGAACTTATTAAATACTACAATATGAGTTTTATAAACATAACTTGAACTTATTAAACACTATATCTTGAGTTTTATAAACGTGAATTGAATATTCCTTTGAAAATATGAGCGTGGCGTTATAAATGAATCACGACTTTTAATTGAGTACAAAAAGGGAATCGCTCCTAAATGAGCCTCGTTCTTAAATAAACCTCTTTTGCAAACAAAACATCGATTCACAAATGAATCTAGATATCAAATGAATATCGCTCTTAAATGAGCCTTGTTTTAATGAATTACTTTTATAATTATCAGCGCAATAGCGTTTGACTATCCTAAAAATTTTACAAGAACTTATCGGATGATTATCGTCTTTGTATGAGTTTTGGCACTAAGTAGACTACTTTTGCGAACTAATCACGTAGTAACATGGAACTTTTAAACTAGACTTTGTAAACACTTGAAAAGGGTCTTTCATTACACAAAACCTGTGTACTCACCAACTATGTTTCATAGTTGACCTGTTTACTTTTACATGTTTTTCAAGAATTAGTCACAACTTGTCTATTGAAGTTAAACCCGTTATATGATCTATGCTGCTGTAGAGTTACAAGATTTTCTCTTTTGGTTGTAATCGCATGTTTAGACTATTACTTTTGTGTCGTAAACGCTTGTAAGACTTTATGTAACGTATTAATTGTAGATCGTTGAACGGTGATCTTTTGTAATTTTTGATTATGAAATCATTGTACTGTTACATCTCGTGTTTCCGCTTTAGCAGGGTGTGACAAATACGAAGGTGTTACATTAGTTAAAACCCAGAAAAAGAAAAATCTCATTAGAAATTATCAGAATTTTGCTGCACAACCAAATGAATCACTTACTGATATACATACTAGATTCCAAATCTTAATTAACGATTTCGAAATGTTTGAAATTATCAAAGGTGATTTTGAAATCTGTGCAAACTTTGATGAGATTCTTCCTATACTTTCTCTAAAGTTGTTACTTCCTTGGTAGTAAGTGAAAAACTGGAAACCTACAATCTATCTCACTTATTTTTTGCTTTTAATGAATTATGAAGAAATCAAAGCCAGAAAAGATTTAAATACAAAGATCCCTTTGCTACTCTTGTTGCTACAACAAGAAAGAATAGAGAGTTATTCTGTAGACTCATAATCTGATGAAGATGATGAGGAAGTCATAAAGGAAGAGATGGCTTTGCTTGCACAAACATTGCAAAAACTAAACTTTAAAGGATCTAAGAGCAAATCCACATTTGATTCTAAAAAGGTAACATGATATAAGTGTGGAAATACAGGGCACATTGCTTTTGAATGCAAGTCTAAGTCTGGTGAATCATCACAGACTGATAAATGGGCAGATAAAGTAATGAAGTACAAAAAGAAGTCCTTAAATGCTAAGAAGAAAGAGGAGAAGTCGCGACCAAAGAAGAAGGAAAAGGCTTTGGTTGTTGAAGAGTGGATTGATGAAGAATCGTCATCATCTGATGATGAAGATATGTGTCTAATGGCTATCACAGAATGTCAATTTGACAGGGATGTTAAAGCTACAGAAAGAGCTTTTGTTTATCATAACTGGGACAGAGGATCTGCATTTAATGTAAATCATTTTGAACTCTACTCAGTTCATAAAAAACAAAAAATGTTTGAAAATATCTATTTAGATTTTTTAAATAGACTTGATGACATTGCTGGGTTTAAAGCTAAATTAGAGGAAGTCAAATCTGAACTGCAGACTAAGAAATATGAAATTAGTCAAAATGTACAATATAAACTTGAGCTTAAAGTTGTTTTCAATATGGTTGCTTTAGAAAAAAGAAGAATTTAGAAAGTAAGCAGAACATCTTGAAAAGATTAAGTCTTGGTGTATCTCATCTTTAAAAAATGAGGACTATTTAACCAAACCAAATTCCCTCTCAAGTTCAAGTTGTATTAGGTGAAGACTTTGTTGGGACATGTTATTGTGACAACATATCTAGCTTGTAATAGAACTAGTGTATTTATTGTCAAACTTGTAAAATTGGTTTTGACTCGAAAATATATGATATTAACTTATTATTATTATTTGTTTATTATATTTAGACAAGTAACGAATTCAAGTCAAAGTCAAAGTCACGATTTGAGAAGTCAACTCGCAAGTCATAAAACTTGCGAGCTGAGATTTCAACTCGCAGCATATCTGGACTCGAAGGACTCACCTGCGAACTGAGATCTAGGCTCGCAGCCAATCTGGGCTCGCAGCCAGATCTGGACTCGCAAGGCCCATGGGCTGCGAGTTGAGTCAACTCGCAAAGCCCATGGCCTGCGAATTGAACCAGATATAAATATTTTAATGCTGCTCAAAATCAGTAGAGTCTAGAAATCCGTGCCATTATTACACACTGTAGGACCGACTAAATGACAGAATACATGCAAATCAATGTTCAACAGCTAATGAGCGGAAATCACTAGCTAAACACAAGTACGTTTTAATCACAAGCACAAACAATATTGTATTAAGAATTAGAATCAAGGATTGAATATAATACTGACCACAATGAAAAGAAACACAGCCAAAATTTCTTTGGAATTCGTCAAGTTCAACAACTTACAACTGAAACCCTAAACTTATATTTATAGGTAACTAATCAGCGATGTAGGCGATATTGGTGATATCGCCTACGGGATATTGTCAATATCGCCTAAGCGATCTTGCCAATGTCGCCTAATACAAAATATTACTAATTAATTACAGCTCAAAACCTAGACCAAGTGACAGACACACTAATGTATCAACAAACTCCCCCGTGTCTTCAGCTTGGTCTTCAAAAATAATCTTCAGTTAAATCCCCGTGTCTTCAGTCAAAGTGAAAGTCTGACTGTCAAATTCCCAGTAATGAAATCTTTTTAGAAAATCCAGAGGAACAATTTCCAGAGGAATCTTCTTCAAGCAATCAGCTGGTGGATAATGTATTTTGTAGATTGGCTGCTTGGTTACTGGATCCAACTTCTTCTTGAACTTGTATCTTTTTCCCAGTGTTGGTTTAATAAAACTGTATCTTTTTGTCTGTACTTCCTTGCGCAAAGTTCTCTGAATGTAATCTGCATTATACATATTCTTGAAACGGATTTATCAGTTGTAACTGAGCAAGCCTATTAATTTCACATTTAGGCAGCGTACTCAGTTTGTTGAACGAACGCTTGAAATATTGAACTCCATTTGTTCTTTTGATCATAAACTTAGCTTTATATGCTTTCCAGCTCTTGATCAATCCAGTATAATCTCCCCCAACCCTGTATGATTTGCAGGTAACAGGCACAATTTTCTCTCTACCATGAGGCCACCATGATGCTAGACGAGCTGCCCTTTCTTCTGCAGTTTCCGGAACCTTAGGAGATTTGGGTATTTCAGCTTCAGGTTCAGTTGAATCTTCAGGTGTTACATGATGTGAAGAGGAAGAAACAGTGGTAGGTTCTGATTCATCTTCATCCTCAGATGAGTCCGACTCGATTATCGGAGCATCATGATAAAATTCATCATTTTCAAATTCTTCATCTTCAACCTCTACATCAGAGTTTTCTTCCGGTGTATCTTCTCTCACATTATCAGACTGGTTAACCATTCTTGCTAGATATGTCAAATTGGCACAGGAATAATCAACCGCCAACGGTCTTGGCTGACCAGGTATATCTTCAACCAAGAAATAGTCCAAATGAACAGTTTCATTAATATCCACAAC
The DNA here is from genome assembly GCA_963921325.1 of Logfia minima. Classification (NCBI taxonomy): domain Eukaryota; kingdom Viridiplantae; phylum Streptophyta; class Magnoliopsida; order Asterales; family Asteraceae; genus Logfia; species Logfia minima. The sequence goes on along the minus strand of OY992763.1, from coordinate 23,076,099 downwards.
ATTTACATTTTCTGTTTCAGGGGGAGTTACATTTGGTCTTTCACTACTTCCTATCTCCCCCGAAACGACCAACTGGGACTCCAAGGCCATAACCCTAGACCTAAGCTCCTCATTCTCCTTTTCCACAGTTGCAACTCTGGTATCTTGAACTTCTATTACAGCAGCTTGGGAGTCCAATGTGTGTTGCATCACATCCAGCCTCTTGATCAACTCTTATATAACAGAAGAATGAGGTTGAACAGGAATATCAACCTGCGGTACATCCTGAGGCCTGGAAGATGTAGAAACCTCACGAGCAACCTTGGACTTCTTTGGTGGAGGAGGCACATACTCATCATCTCCAGAATCCCTAACCCGCTTGTCTTTCTGCGGTACATGCTTCTTGCCTGCAGCAATTCGCCTCTGAATCCTCAAATATCTCTGAGGATTGATTCGCCTAACATGCTCAATCTCACGTGGATGCGGGACCAAACCTTCAGAGTCACTTTCAGTGGCACCACCAGCTGGCTCAGAAGACGTAAAATCAGTTGACCCCTCAGAAGTGTCATGATGAACATGCAAAGTGTGCAAGGCACCCTGCGAAGTAACACTCGTATAAATATCCTGTAAAGGATCTTCCGTAGCTTGTACGGGAACATCAGCAAGATTTTCTTCTTCCAGTTCTGGCTGTCGAACGACCGGATCTAAATATCCGTCGTTTGCTGGTGGCTGGTAGTTTGGGTCAAGAATATGACCAAACAGTGGAGTATCCGGAGGAATAGGAACCCCCTTACCATCTGAACTCATAACCCCGAATATCCGATTGGACATTGGGGTTTGCCTATAAACACGGGTGGCATCAGTCGCCAAACCCGGTAGCTCCCGGTTGATCATCAGTTGCAAAAACCTTGGATACATGTACCAAGCATTATGCCCCAGCTGGGCATTATCAACCATTGATCGAAAGATGTAGCATGAATAATTGTAAGGTTTATTGTAGACGAGGGCTAACATCGCACATACGGTCCTATGACTAGTACCGTCATACCCAGCTTTTCGGTTTGAGATGCACAAAATGAATATGTGCATCAACCATCTCCAAATTCTCGTAAGATGACCTTTTCGGTATTGGTTAGAGTGGCTTCCAACATAACCCATACGATTCATTGCACCGACAATGAACTCATTCGGAAACTGAATCAACATGTCCGGTTGATCATCAAATTAAAAAAACTTCACGAATAAGCTGCTCGGAAATGATGACTTGACGTCCGTGAACCGTCGAGATCAGCCTGGTATATTCGAGATCACTATTGATAGTGACATTTCTCCAAAACTGCCCAATATGATCCCGGTAAATCGTAGTCGATGCCGTCATTGCATTAAAGATGCGAGATCTTCGTAGAAAGGCAATCATCGGTCGAAATGGTACAGCTGAGTCCTTAGTATCATCCAAAAAGGCTGTAATATTGTGACGAGGGTCACACTTGTTGTCAAAAACTGAAAAATCTTCCATTTCTGCAAAACAAGTCAATAAAAAAAAAAAAAAAAAAAACCAGGACTCGAAAACAGTTAGTGAAATAATTGAGAATGGGCCAAAAACACATTGGAAAAAATAAACTGGGCCCATTTCACCAACAGTTTGGGCCAGGTCCAAACAACAACTTCTGATTTAAGCGATATTGAAACTGATATCGCATAAATGTATTTAGGCGATATTGAGTTCAATATCGCTTAAATTGGAAAAAATTGATTAGGTCTAAATGAAATATACTATCTTGGAAATTAATCCGAGTGAAGCGATATTAGATAATATCGCACATGGTATCGCATATGATATCGCTATTTAGAAAATAATTAGGGCGACATCACAATATCGCCCAACAATATAGCTTAAATTTAAAACAATTTGATTAATATCACTTAGATTTAACAATTTTGGAAATTAATCCAATTTAAGCGACATAAGCAATATCGCGTACAGTATCGCCCACGATATCGCTAAAATGAAAAACCTATTTGGGCGATATCACAATATCGCCCCACAATGTCGCTATGACATCAGCGCAGAAACCTAAGGTCGAATTTTCACAAATAAAAGGGTTCTAAACCCTTACAAATATATCACAACTATCTGGAATATGCAGGGAACAAGATACACTATGTTTTATAACCTATTTAGACATTTAGAACATAAAACAAATCCCAAAATAATCCGAATGTTATATCTATAAATGTGGTATAAAAAATGAAATTAACAGGCGGTGGGAACGTACCAGTCGATGTAAGGGATATAGACGAACACAGTGGTGTGTTTTGATTAGCGTAAGGATCGAAAACGAGAAAGAAATCGATGAAAAATGCAATATCGCTAAAATCGCTTGCAATATCGCATGTAATATCGCATATATGATTTTGAAAACGTATGGAATTCTGAAACAGACTGTTGTATATATACAAGTATACGTTTGAGCGATATTACCAATATCGCTAAACAAATATCTAGTTGGGCGACATCACAATATCGCCAGCAATATCGCCAAAATTCAAAAACAAACTGTAACTTGTGACAAAATTAAAAATAAACAAAATGAAAAATAAAATAATAAAACATTTACTCTTTACTACCTTTTCTTTTTTTTTTTTTTTTTTTTTTTTTTTTTCTAATATGATGAGATAGATTGTGTCGAACTTAGGGATCATATTAGAAAGACAGATTCGCAAGACAATATCAAATTTTAATTTGATTATCAGTATAGTTGTCCAAATTTAAATTTAGCACGCAAAATTAACTAGCCAAAGAGACAATCAGTAACAAGACGATTATAGGTATTGTTTGTCCACTTAAACATGTAACATATTCAACTTCAAGCTTAGCAGTTATTTTGAGAGTGAATAGGTCTCCGTGAATCCCACATAGATATACTCCTAGTATCAATACATGCCCAAGACTTCGATTAGTTAGAGAAAGCATTTGATTTCAACATTTTTAAGAATCAAGCTAGCGGTGACAGGTCTGTACATACGTACAACAAAGCGACATCAACTTGATTCAGGTGTAAGCAAAACTAGACTTGGTCAAACCATTTGGCGACCTTGTAAGTAATCTTTGATTTTATAAGATTTGAAAGTACTTTTGACTTTTGTTTGCTTAGATTTTGAAAATATACTGACTGAGACCAGGTCTGTACAAACGTACAACAAAGGAAACAGACAACATAAATCCCCAAATGTTGTCATATACAAGCTCAAGTTAATAGAAGCATGGCAAGCTGATACATAAGAATTAAGACACATTGTCATACATCAAATGATGGTCATCACAAAAGATTAAACACAGATTAAGATATTTCTTAGTTGCTCAAAGAAGAGTATGAGAATGCCTACCAATACATCGTGCAAGTAATCAGATGTCTATAAGGACAAGTATAACAAATACGCGATAAACCTACTGAGATATCAAGGATAAAACTTAATATTGTCATTTGAAGAGTGTCTCCTAATGTACTATCATCTCCCTAGTTGTTTACAGACATAACTAAACGTCTTTAACAGATGTTGCAACGTTGCTTATCTTTAATGTTAGAAAGCATAAAGAATGGCTATTGCCTTTCATTTTTATGAAGAAACTATCAAATAAATAAAAACAAAAGAAATAATTGTCACAACTTACTGTTTTTCTTGAAAGAAGCGCAACCCTATCATGTCAATAAGCTGGTTAAACCTAGTTCTAGAGAAGGCCTTGGTAAACAAATTAACATTTTGCTTATCAGTTTCTATTTGGACAAGGTCTATCAAATGCTTCTCATAGCAATCCCGTATAAAATGAAACCTAATCTCTATGTGTTTGGTCTTAGAGTGTTGTATAGGATTTTTAGTGATAGATATAGCAGCATTATTATCAATATATAAAGGAGTCATGGTTAAGAGTAAACCATAGTCACGAAGTTGGTGCTGAATCCACAAGATTTGTGAACAGCAACTGGCAGCAGCAATATATTCAGCTTCCGCTGTTGAAGTAGAAACTGTCGTTTGCTTTTTGCATTGCCAGAATACTAAACGTGAACCGAGAAACTGGCATCCTCCTGACGTAGACTTCTTATCGATGCTACAGCCACCATAATCAGAATCCGAGTATGCTGTGAGAGCAAATGACTTCTCTGTTGGATACCATAGACCTAGAGTAGGTCTATGTTTGAGATATCCAAATATCCGTTTAACCGCTTTCAAATGAGAGACCTTGGGTTGAGACTGATATCTTGAACACAACGAAACAGCAAAAACTATATCAGGTCGAGAAGCTGTAAGATACATTAAAGATCATTGCCTTTAACTGTCAAATTAGTTTTAAATAACTGTCAATCTCATCTTGTTTGTTAAAAATCATTGCCTTTAACTCCTTCTTTTCTTCAATAAGAGTTTTCTGATTTAGAGAAAAAACTTTTTCATTATCTTTTAAAACTTTGTTCGCTTTAATAAGATTGGTTAGATCTATATTCAAGCGATCATTTTCTACTATAAGCCTGTTGATTTTACCAGTTAAGTTTATGCATGAATGACAACCAAAAGAGTCAAATTCTACCTCATTTTGAACATCAGCCATAAGAGCTACGTTCTCTTGTTCATCCACAGCAGAAAAATCATAGGCTTCATCATCCAACATTAGAACAGCCTTTGCGATCTCATTTTCTTTCTTGTAAGTAGAAGGTTTGGTAAATCCAGTAGACGGTTGTCTACCTTTCTCACATTCTCTAGCGAAATGGCCCAGATTTTGACACTTGTAGCATCTAATCTTGGACTTATCAAAACCCATGCTAGTCTTATCAGTAACATCTTCAAGAGATTTCTTTCCCGTTCTCTTCAGATATGTCTTCGTTCTTCTAGTAAGCATAGCCATGTTCCAACGAAGATCCACTCTCTCTAGTTCATCAAGATCAACTTGAGCAAAATCTTCATCGGTAAGATCTACCGAGCTAATCCTCTTAGATAAAAAATCATCATAAGATGATAAAAATGCATTGAAGATTACTGCATGCTCGTTGTGTGATGCAGTAGCAGAGGAAGATGGTTGAGCAGAAAAGGAGGAAAATGTTCCACTTGAATTATTACCAGCTGAGTAATTCGTTTTAGATACAGCAGTAGCAGGTCCAGATAACAGAGCTGTACTTCCATATCCAAAACTACTAGCATCAGGAAGCAATGAACTGGATCTTGTGCTTTTCTTTTGAATATCCAAAGCACATGTTTCTAATTTGCTAATAAGTTGATCTAAAGTCATTGCCAATACATCTGGATCATTCTCCATCATTAGCACTTGAGTTTCCCAGTGAGGAGGTAGAGCATTTAACAGTTTCTTGTTGACCTCTATAGAACTGAATTTGTATCCACCCTCAGTCAGTTCATTCACAAGACGTGAATATCTACAGAACAAGTCCTTAACCGTCTCGTTCTTCTGAATATCAAACAGATCATACTGTTTCTTTACTAATTCCAGCTTACTTTGCTTGTATTCAGTAGTCCCTCCACATCTTTCAGCTATACCATTCCACAGATCATAAGCTATGTCATGTTGTTTGAACATTTTCATAGCATCGGCAGGTAGAGACATGGTTATAGCCGAGTGAGTTTTTCGTTCACATTCCCATGCCTTGCGTTCCTCAGCCGTCATTGAACGAATAGGTTTTGGAGGAGGTATACCCACATGTTCTCCACTTGCAACCGGTCGAACATATCGCTCGATCAAAGGTATCTCCATTTCAGGATCAGTAAAAGCAACAAAAGATAAAAATCTACCACGCCATTCAGAATACTCCATTCCAGGTGCAAAGAATGGAGGTTTGTTTGCGCTACCAACCTCATCATTGTGTTTTAACATAGCATTAACAGCTTGTAAAGTAGACATTTTAATATGTATTAAGTAGGATAAAACTTTGTTTTATTTTAAAATTCTGATTTAAAAAGTTATAGCGATATTGATGATATCGCTAAGATGCTGATGATTGAGCGATATTGATGATATCGCTATCAATATCGCTAGTTAAAGCGCAAATCAAAATTAGAATAATAAAGGCGATATCACAGGCAATATTGATACTAATATCGCTAAAATTAATTAGGCGATATCGCTAAGTAATATCTCTAGTAATATCGCTAGAGATATTGCTCAAATTAATGAGTTCAGATCAGGTAATATCGCTAAAACCCTAGAGGCGATATTATGGTAATATCGCTTCTCATATCGCTAAAACGGCTGTAAACCCTAAATATACGAATATTAACGATTTAATCAAATTTTAATGCTGCAAATGACGAACACAAATCCAGAAAACACAAAAAGGCAATAATTAATCAGTTTTAAGGCTAACAAGCAATCAACCTATATGAAACTAATTATTTAATCCTTTTTAACGTACTTATATTTATTTAAAAACCACTAATCCAATGGATATATGGCTGTGATACCAATTGTAGGACCGACTAAATGACAGAATACATGCAAATCAATGTTCAACAGCTAATGAGCGGAAATCACTAGCTAAACACAAGTACGTTTTAATCACAAACACAAACAATATTGTATTAAGAATTAGAATCAAGGATTGAATACAATACTGACCACAATGAGAAGAAACACAACCAAAATTTCTCTGGAATTCGTCAAGTTCAACAACTTACAACTGAAACCCTAAACTTATATTTATAGGTAACTAATCAGCGATGTAGGCGATATTGGTGATATCGCCTACGGGATATTGTCAATATCGCCTAAGCGATCTTGCCAATGTCGCCTAATACAAAATATTACTAATTAATTACAGCTCAAAACCTAGACCAAGTGACAGACACACTAATGTATCAACACACACAGCAAATATTTAATTATTCTCCTCGTTTTTCGTGCAGACATATTTATTATAGTATTAAAGGCTCGGTTTTGAGTGATTAACTTAGTTAATAATCAAAACGAAGCCCTTTAATTAATAGTAAAGTTATATAAGCTTAAACCTAACGTATTGAGGGATTCCGCACCTCAATACTTAAAGATAATCTGTTATCGAACCAATATCTAACGACCTTACAATTGGTATCAGAGCTTTTGGGCTTAGAAACGTTGTGGTTACAAGGTTTTTGGTTATATAACATCTTTAGGGTCGTTTTTCGAACGAAATCTACAGATTTATTCGTAAATACCAAAAAGTTTCAGTTCCCAGATTTCGAGGCGCCGTTTTGCAAGTTGAGATTAGGGTTACTGTTATCTGCGAGTTGAGATTAGGGTTTTGTTAGCTGCGAGTTGAGACTTAGCTGCGAGTTGAGATTTCTGCGAGTTGAGATTTCCTGCGAACTGAGTTCCTTTGCGAGCTGAGTTTTTGCGAGTTGAGATTTCTACGAGTTGTGATTTCCTGCGAACTGAGTTCACTTGCGAGCTGAGTTTTTCTGCGAGCTGACATTCCCTGCGAGCTGAGTTTTGTTGCGAGTTCAGATTATTGTTTTCGCAAGATAACTTGATTTTTGACTTTAAAATGTCTGATTTAAGCCGTACGATCGAGATGGAACACGAGGTTGGCAAATCTAATGTTCCACCGAAGCTACTCAGACTTAAAGACTATTACGGGTGGAAAGACAGATTCGAAAGTTACTGTAGATTCCACGACATCACTATTTGGCTGTGTATTAAGAACGGATATGTTGCACCTATAGCTGAGGTAGGGAATGCAACTGTGATTGTGCCTTACGACAGGATGAATGACAATCAGAAGAAAGAATTTACTATTGATAATAAGGCACATTCATCGATAAAAATGAGCCTTCCCAAGGAAATCAATCACCAATTGAAGTCCTTTCACACAGCTAAAGAGCTCTGGAATGCTCTAGAGAAAAGGTGTGAGGGAAGCCCTCAGGTGAAGGCAGGCAAGTGTAATCTTCTGAAAAAGCAGTTTATGGTATTTAAAGCTTTTAGAGAAGACGACCTTGAAGCCTACACTACCCGGTTTTATCATTTATTAAGTGAACTTGACGACCACGAAATTTTCTACAATGACAAGGAGAAAACCGACAAATTCATTGAGGGTTTGCCTTGTAAATGAGAAATGTATGGTATCATGCTTAAGGATAATGATGAGAGATACGCCACCATGACCCTAGAGCAGGCAATTGACAAGCTAAGGGGTTATGATTTCTCTAAAAAGACGAGAGATACAGATTCTGATCATCTACAGAATCCTGGTCTATACCATGGAAAGACCAGTATCTCTAATCCTTCATCCAATTCGACCACTGCATTGTTTGCTGGTGAAATTGATGAACTCGGAGAAATGTTAACCGAGGATATGTGCTTCATAGCTTCGGATGGCGGTGAAAAACGAAGCAGGAACACTACCTCTGATAAGTCCACTCAAGGGCATCATAAGATGCCGATGAGTGTGAAGTCAGCTGAACAACAACTCTCGGTGCTGGCATCGTTCGTTGCTTCCTATGAAAACTACATTCAAGGGAAGATCAACGATCCTGCACAATTTGATGAGGACTACGATCAAGTAGATCCTGATGACTTAGAGGAAATGGACCTTCAGTGGCAGCTTGCTATGGTGTCAAGGAGGGTTAAAAATTTCCTGGATTCGACAAAAATTGAAGAGTTGTTGGAAACCGACCTGGATTCGACAAATCCAAGGTCAAGTGTTATAACTGTCAAGGTTACGGACACTTTGCCAGGGAATGTCAACGACCAAAAATTGATACTGGCGCTGCTAAACAAGACTCGGGAAGTACTTTCGCTTCCAAAGTCTTAGTAGTTCAGCAAGTAGATGGTTCTTATGACTGGTCCACTCAGCCTGAGCAAGCTCTCATGGCTGAGATAGACGATCAAGAGAAACTGACTGAATCTACTTCTTACATGCCAACTGCTGAATTAGATATAGCTAAGTCTGATGTTCGTAGGTTAGGTGAGGATAAGGCAGCATTAATAGAAAAGATTAAGAGTGATGCCTTAGATAAGACCAGTCTGACCAACATGATTAATGAACAATGTATTAAGATAGACGGGTTATATCTAAACCTTAATGAGCTAAACAGAAATATTGCTATTAGGGATAAAGAACTCTCAGAGTCAAATATGAAGTTGGTAGAGCTAAATAGAAAACTTGAAGGTTATAGGACATCTTCTTTGTCCTTAGATAGAATCATTAGCTCACAACGTAGTGTAAAGGATTTAACTGGCCTAGGGTACTCTGATGTTCCTCCGCCTTTTAATGCAAATTATACTACTTCCATTGACTTAGAGATGACAGATGCGAATCCTGAGACTGAGGATTTGAAAATTCAACAGTCTAATGCATCTGAGACTCAGAAGGATTCTATTAACGACCCATCATTAGACAAAAGTACAGTCAAATCATTCACTAAAGTACATTTTGTATCAAGTGGAATGATTGGTAGTACTAATGTAGATGATGAGGTAATTAAGAAACAGAAGGATATACCTTCAGTGTCTTCTAATCAGACAAAGAAGGAGACTGCTAAGACTGCAAAGTCACGAAAGCAGATGTCATGCTTCAAGTGTCATCAAAAAGGACACGTATCTTCTTGTTGTCCCAATAAGAAGACGGAAGCTACTCCTAAGCGCGAGAACTGTAGGAACCCTTTTGCTGGACCTAATCAGATCGTATGACTCAATCAGAAGGGCGGAATCCAACTAATCGAGTATTGAACGTATATTGAATCACAAGCACAGTTTCTCTAACGTTTTGTATATATGAACAATTGAAGAATAAGCTTACAATCTCTCTCTCTCTCTCTCTCTCTCTCTAGGGTTTGATCCACCCACAAATGAAATCTGACTTCACTATTTATAGACATACTGGACCCTGCGACACAAGCCTTGTGTCGCAGGCCAAGCCCACTGCGACATAGGCATTATGTCGCTATTGCGACATAAGCTCTGTGTCGCATGACCAATATTCTATGTATATTCTATAATTACATTTCATTCACTGACTTGAATATACACATTAATCACATCACATAGTAAGACTAATTGACTTTGACAAATACGAACATTGACCAACTGACTGACACACAGAAATGCACCAACAAACTCCCCCATGTCATCAGCTTGGTCAAATAGGCTTCATTTAGTCTTCACCAACAAACTCCTCTATGTCTTCAAACAATTAGAAACTCCCCCATTGAGATAGCATGGTCTTCAGAATATTGATGTCCAGATTCATGTGACTGACACACCTTTTGCATACAATAAGATCTTCAAACTATATGACCATCTCTCAATCTTTAGCAGCTTCTCCAATAGAATTTATCTTCACAGTCTTTGGAGAATAACCAACATCCTTTATATCTTCAATATTTGACTTTAACAAGATATGTGATATTGAATAAAACAACATAGAAATAAAATATTTTTGTAATTTTCTTTATAAATGAAAAGTAAAGAATACCAAAAGGAAAATAAATCGGGAATAAGATTGTAATATGTCTGCTTAAGGATCATATCAGGATAACATATAGTTATTAGGAAATAGCAAGTGTTATTTCGATTATCAGTATATTTGTCCAACTTTAAATTTACTTAGCATATTTAAATCACCGGGTATAAATATTAGTTCAAGACGATTATTGGTATGTTTGTCCATATAAACATCTAGCAATCAGAATTTACAAGTGCATTTTGAATTATTATTCATGATTACCAGAGTAGCTTCCCATTTGATATACTCTTATGATCAGGATACATGCATAACTTCCATGTAATGAGTGTGATTATTGTATTCCATCTTTAAAGTCAAATCATGAATAAATGTTCAAGTACTTTTGTACTCCATTAAAGATTAAATTTGACTAGAGTTAGAGACAAACAAATCTAAAATCAAACTAGAGGTGACAGGTCTGTACTTTCGTACAACAGAGCGACATAGTTTGACTAGAGACCTTGATAACGGTATTCTTGTATCTTGGTCTAGTTTGCTCTATGTTAAGATATACTGACTGAAACTAGGTTAACATATTTCTGGATGTAGCAAAAGAAACACTCAGTATATCTCCCAGATGAATTCTTTAGGATACTCAATGACATGTGTTATGGTAGTATCTATCACATAAGAATTAAGACTTATCGTCATACATCAAAAGAAAGTGTTCACATGATAATTTCGAGAGTTAACTTTATTTTGTGCACTTAAAAACCTTTATGTTAGATGTCTACCAATACATCATATGATGAAGCTAATATTTAGAGAAGGCAGTTCAAGTATGCTAGATAAATCTACTGACACATCAAACATAAACCTTAAAATTTCCATTTTGTGTACATGTCACCTGATGAACTATCATATCCCAAGTTATTTACAAACACAATCCAAAATGTTTTCCAGAATTAAGAATCTTCCAGAATTAAGAATCTTGCTGTTCAAATTTCTGATCGAAATAATCAGAATTTTTAATGTTTTAAAATTACTCCCCCTGAACAGCAAATTCTTTTCTCAATTCTAATTCAAAGGTTATCCCATTAAATTTTTTTATTTCTTTTTTTTTTTTTTTTTTTTTTTTTTAATTTAATAAATTTCGCAACATTACATTTCTTTGATACTAAAGAGTATAAAGAATGGTTGTTGCAATACTAACAAATTGAACAAAAAAAAACGAAATAAAAGTTCCAAAATCACATATCAAGTCAAATCAAATTCTTTTAACCACGTTATGCCGTCTCGAAACTTTGATAATCTCATCCATTCAATCACAATGCACCACACTTAACTACCTTGAAAGCATTCTTAACAGAATACACATCCTTGCAATCACTAAAAATACAATCTATCAAAAAGCTGACTGCATCACCACAAACAATGAAACATTAGATTTTATGGGACACCCAAGCCTTGATAGTCTTGGGGTGTCCATTAGCGTCCATAATCATCACATCAATGAGTTTATGATATTTTAAAAAGTCACTTGATTTCATTGATGTGTTGTTTGTGGATTTTTGTTTCCAAAACTGCTTAGTTTTGGATAATTTGTTTTCAACAATGTTGTGTTGTTGAACTTGGGTTCTACTAGGCACAACTTTGTTTACTCTGGCCATAGGTTCAGGTGAAGAGGATGCATAACTAGATAAAGGCGAATGTGAACTACGCATTGACAATGATTTTGAACAAGAACTTCTATATGAATAAGTTCTTGGCATTCTTCTACCAAACCTGTCTAGGGCTATCAACTTACAATCCCTAATAACATGTCCTTGTTGTCCACAACAAAAACAAGAACGTCTATCTACAAAAGATTTATTCCAATGAGTTCCTTCAAATCGTTTTGGAGGAGGATAATACACCGAAGACCTATTAATAGGAACATTTGTTGAACATGCACTCTTAGGTGAGCATGTTGAAGTAGATGTTCCTAAGGTTGAGCTAGTTGACTTTGAATATTTATTATTTTCATATTTATCAACTACTTTATCTTTCTTGAGATTCTTCACAAATGACCGTGAATTATCCGAAGATTTAGATTTTGAATCCCTTTTAACATGTTGAACTTTTGAGGATTCATTGTAAACCTTTGCTTTTCTTTTGCATTTAAAACAATCATCATTTTCAGTTGCAAGAATGAAATTTTCAGGTTTGACATTTAATTTCTCAACCTTAATGGTAGACACTTCAGGTATATCATCTACCTCAATAACCTCATCAACCTTAGTGATAGAATCATTAACTGAGGAATTAACAGGTTTTGTGTCTTCTTTGGAAGAAGAAGGCACAAAGTCTTTGATGGAATCCTTTGATGGCATTGGCAGATAGTCATTAGGAGGTGGTACATGGTGATAACCAAGACCAGCTTTGCTTTTGGTATCTGTCCTTTGCGATTGAAGAATTTCATCAAATACCATAGAGGATGTAGAAAAGTTTGAAAGTTTTCGTTGTAAACAAAGAACTTCTGCCTGTGAGTCAGCAAGTTGTTTCTTCACAAGAGTAAGCATATTAACATAACTACCTATCTCATCTTGCTGACAAAAATTTTTGGCTTTCAGTTCTTTCTTTTCTTCAAAAATGGCTTTCAACTTTTTTTCACATGCCTTATCATTTTCTCTTAACAAATCATTACTTTCTATTAGTTGTTCTATGTTAGAGTTAAGGCGTTCATTATCCTCTCTATACCTTTTAATCGTACCAGTTAAATTAATACATGAAGCACATGAGGATGGTTCAGAATCAACCTGATTATCCGAAGCTTTGATTTCAACTTCTTCCTTCATTTCTTCTTCTAGGTTTGTCATTCTCATCTTAGTATTACTTCCGAAACTTACTTGAAGATTTTGCCACAAATTGAATGAAGTATCTTGATTTTTGTAACATGAGGCTTCATCCCTTGGTAAACACTCCAATATTGCCTCAAATGTCTTCTTTTCCAAATTAAAATTTGCACGTTCTGTGGTAGACATTTGGTTTACCATTTTGAAATATGTACCTCCGGCTATTCTAGGTTTCTCATACGGATTTGCAATGAATATCCATAAATTTGCATCATACAGCGTAAGCAACACTTCAACCACAGCTCTCCAACGATCAAAGTCCTTATGAAATAAGGATTTCAACTTTCCTCTCAAGGTTGTATTTAAGAAATCCATATTTGAATTTAGCGACACACAAAAAAGTTTTTTTTTTTTTTTTTTTTTTTTTTTTTGGACACAAGGCTTGTGTCGCAGGTCTTGTGTCGCAGGGCTTGTGTCGCAGGTCTTGTGTCGCAGGGCTTGTGTCGCAAAGCTTGTGTCGCTAAGCTTGTGTCGCAAGATTATGTGACACAAGGGTTGTGTCGCAAGATTATGGGACACAAGGGTTGTGTCGCAAGATTATGAGACACAAGGGTTGTGTCGCAAGCTTATGTCGCAAAACGGCGCTGATCAGCTCCAAAAACCCCAAAAACGAAAAATTTCAAAACCCTAATGAATTTTGAACGAAAAACAACGAACAAACCCAGAAAAACTCTTCAAAAAACACAATCTTCAACCAAAATAACCCAAAAACAAAGATTACACAATTCAACCTTCGCGAATCAAACCGAAAACGTTCAAAAACACGATCTGAAACCGTTGAATAACTTATTCACGGCTCTGATACCACTTGTAGGAACCCTTTTGCTGGACCTAATCAGATCGTATGACTCAATCAGAAGGGCGGAATCCAACTAATCGAGTATTGAACGTATATTGAATCACAAGCACAGTTTCTCTAACGTTTTGTATATATGAACAATTGAAGAATAAGCTTACAATCTCTCTCTCTCTCTCTCTCTCTCTCTCTCTCTCTAGGGTTTGATCCACCCACAAATGAAATCTGACTTCACTATTTATAGACATACTGGACCCTGCGACACAAGCCTTGTGTCGCAGGCCAAGCCCACTGCGACATAGGCATTATGTCGCTATTGCGACATAAGCTCTGTGTCGCATGACCAATATTCTATGTATATTCTATAATTACATTTCATTCACTGACTTGAATATACACATTAATCACATCACATAGTAAGACTAATTGACTTTGACAAATACGAACATTGACCAACTGACTGACACACAGAAATGCACCAACAAGAACAGTGAAAAGCCTCAAAACATCTCTAGTTCGAGCACAGACAGGTTAGGTACCAGACCAGGAATTGGTATTAAACCTGTAAATGCTCTTAAAAGAGATGCTTCTCACAGTGTCTCGCCACCCAAACCTAAACGGACTGAACACTTTAAAGAACAAGTGCCGTCGAGGTTTATGACTCCCATTAGGAACCATAGTAGTTATGAAATTGGTTCTACTTCAAGGAACCAAAGTCTTAATGAGAATGGTTCTACGTCTCGCACACAAGGAGTTAACCTAGGGTCCTACAATAGTCGTAACCAAGGGCAAAAATCCCAGGGTTATGTATCAGGGAGGGTTGGAAATCAGTCAACTCATAGACCCAGGACCACTAATCATCAGCAAGCTGATGCTCCTTCAAAGGTGACCAAAGCTCCTAATGGAAAGGATGGTTACTTTAAAGAGCTACAGTTTGTAGATGATAAGGGACAAACCAAGACCGTAATGGCTTGGGTCCCTCTTGATAACTGATTGTGTACAACTTGTATGTGCAGGAGCAGACTTGGAACAATGATAATTGGTGGTATGTTGACAGTGGATGCTCTAGGCACATGACAGGAACCAGAAGTCTACTGACAGACTTCAGAGGTGGACTGAGACAAGGAGTGCATTTCGCTGGTGATAAAGGAGGAGTAATTACTGGGTAAGGAACAGTTTCAAATGGAACTTTGACTCTAGAGGATGTGAATTATGTTGAAGAACTAACGCACAACCTAGTGAGTGTTTCCCAAGTCTGTGATAAAGGTTATCATGTTCTCTTCACTGAGAAAGAGGCCTTGATCCTGAAGCCGGGTTTTATCATTCCCGAAAAATGGATACTGATGAAAGCTCCAAGGAAGAAGGACATTTATGCTATCAACATGAATGCTCCTATTACTTCAATGGTGTCTACTTGTCTGTTATCCAAGGCTTCAGAATCAGACTCACTCCTATGGCATAGGAAAATGGCACACCTGAATTTTCGTAAAATGAACTACATAACAAAACATGAGTTAGTTCTGGGTGTACCACCGAAGAGCTTTGCATTTGAAGACAAGTGTATATCTTGCTTGAAAGGAAAACAACATAAGAAACCACACAAGTCTAAAACTGTAAACTCTATTTCCTCGCCTTTTGAGTTGCTACATATGGATCTCTTTGGCACAATAAGCAAAAGAAGCATAGGTGGAAAATGGTACAGTCTGGTTGTTACAGACGATTTCTCTAGATTCTCTTGGGTATTCTTTTTGGGATCTAAGGATGAAACTCCGGGCATTCTTATGGAGTTTCTAGATCTAATAGAGAACATCTATAGAAAAGAGTTAAGAGAATTCGTAGTGACAATGGAACTGAGTTCAAGAATTCTACATTGAATGTATATTGCTTAAGCAAAGGCATTCAACATCAATTCAGTGCACCATATGAACCTCAACAAAATGGTGTTGCTGAAAGGAAGAATAGAACTCTAATTGAAGCAGCGAGAACAATGCTTGCAGATTCAAGGCTTCCGGTCATATTTTGGGCAGAAGCAGTGAATACAGCATGTCATATTCTCAATGGGGTTCTTACGGTTAAAAAGCAGAACAAGACATGTTATGAGCTTTTGAACAAAAAGAAACCGAACTTAAAAGGGTTTTAACCCTTTGGAGTTTCATGTACGTTGTTGGAGACAAGTCACCAACCTAAATTTCGTGAGAAGGCTGACGAAGGATACTTCCTAGGTTACATGCCTAACTCACCAAACAAACGGGTGTTCAATAAAACTTCGGGACGTGTTGAAATAGTTTATAACATTGAAGTTACGAGCTATACACATGACTCGCATAAGGGATTGGATTGGCAATTTGATTATTCAGATCTTTTCAAGTCATTTAAAGTCCCTATCAGTGACTATGTCAGTAACTCAGATATTCGTGAGCATTTATTGTCAGGAGATGAGGATCCCACTCCCTCTCCAACATCGAGTGCTCAAACGTCTGATGCTAGAACTATTGTCGATACTGATGTGGTCCCCCCTATCGAGTCAAAACAACCTCAAGATGATATACCTCAAGAGTGTGAGGATCCTGAAATTGCTTCTCTAAGGATTGTGGATGATGTTCTCACTCCTCTGAGACAATTAAGGATATCAACTACTAATGATGGTATATCACCTTTGGAGGAAATTTGTGCCAACTTACAGGATGATATTCCAGTTGAACCTGTTACTTCAACAAGAATTAATAGGATTCATCCAATTGATAATATCATCGGTGATCCAAATTCTCCTCTTCTGACTCGGAATCAATCTAAAGCTTCATCCACTCATTCAAGCTTGTATGCTGAAATGAACGAGACAGGGATTTCAAATCTATGTCTATATTCATGCTTTATCTCACAAATTGAACCTAAGAATGTTCAGATAGCTTTGAAGGAAAATTCGTGGGTCGAGGCAATGCAGGAAGAACTGTCTCAGTTCACAAAATTGCAAGTTTGGGAGTTAGTTGAATTACCTGTTGGAGAATATCCAATTGGAACTAGATGGGTATTTAAGTGCAAGAAAGACGATCGGGGAATCATGATTTGCAATAAAGCTCGTCTAGTTGTTCAAGGTTTCAATCAACAAGAGGGGATTGACTACAATGAAGTGTTTGCACCTGTGGCTAGGCTTGAAGCAATTAGGTTATTCTTAGCATTTGCAGCCTCAAAGAAAATAAAAGTATTTCAGCTGGATGTTAAGAGTGCATTCTTGCATGGCAAAGTCAAAGAAACGGTGTATGTTTCTCAACCTCCGGGATTCACTGATCCAAAGTATCCAGATAGAGTATATCGTCTTGATAAGGCTCTATATGGATTACATCAAGCTCCGAGAGCGTGGTATGAAACACTGTCTACTTATCTTCTTGGGAATGGATTTACAAGAGGAAGAATTGACAGTACACTCTTTGTGAAATGGAAAAGGAGAGACTTTCTACTTGTTCAAGTATATGTTGACGATATCATCTTCGGGTCATCTGACGAAAAAATGTGTAGTGAATTTGAAAAAGTTATGAAGAACAAGTTTGAGATGTCAGCAATGGGTGAATTGACATTTTTCTTAGGATTGCAAGTCGATCAAAAGAAAGATGGATATTTCATTCATCAGACTAAGTATACTAATGAGCTTCTAGAACGATTTAAGATGGAAGAATCAAGAATTTTTCATACTCCTATTCCAGAAGCACATGGTATTGGTCCAGATACATCGAGTGATAGAGACGTGGATCATACTCTTTACAGGGCTATGATTGGATCACTAATGTATCTTACAGCATCAAGGCCTGATATAATGTTTGCAGTATGTGTCTGCGCAAGATATCAAGCTACTCCTAAAGAATCTCACATGCAAGCTGTAAAATGAATTCTTTGTTACCTCAAAGGGAAACCAAAGCTTGGACTTTGGTATCCGACTGATGAAGACTTAGATTTTGTGGCTTACACAGATTCTGATTACGGAGGATGCAATCAGAATAGAAAGTCTACAACCGGTGGATGTCAATTCCTAGGAGGTAGACTAGTCCATTGGCAGTGCAAGAAGCAAACCTCAGTCGCCATTTCTACATGTGAAGCTGAGTATGTTGCAGCTAGCAGCTGTTGTTCTCAAGTTCTGTGGATACAACAGCAACTGCTTGATTATGGGTTGAGTATAACAAATACTCCTATGATGATTGATAATGAATCAACGATCTCAATAACCAATAATCCGGTCAAGCACAGTAAAACTAAACATATTGATATTTGACATCACTTTATTAGAGACTGTGCCGAGAAGAACCTGATAAAGTTAGCTAAGGTTCCATCTGTGGATAATTTAGCAGACTTATACACCAAAGCGTTCGACAGAGCTCGATTCGAGAAATTGGTGCAACTAAATGGAATGAGAAATCCAGAGGATTAGTCTTCCATAGAGTTGGTTTGTAATAATTAGTCGTTTATATTTATTAGTTTATGTTTATTATTTAAAAAAAAAAAAAAAAAAAAAAGAAAAGGATAGGCGTATGGCATTCATTTGCTTGTTACCTACGGGGAATCGCCTCCGATAAAGGTTAAGTCTTTGTCAACTGGGAAATGATAGTAAGTTAGAGGAATCGGCTTAATAATTGTAGGAAAAAGTCTTAAGTTAGATGTGTTAGTAAATTCAAATTAGCTACATGAACTTTACATCTTTAAAACCAGGCTTTTACTTATCTTTATTTTAGTATACATCTCTCTCCACATGTTATAATTTGCTTGAAAACTTTAGATCTAGACAGCTTCATTATATGATGTACTGGTAGGCAAATTCTGCTTTGATTTCTGAGCATATAATAAGCTATAAATCTTCTGTGTGTTATCTCGTGTGATTTGCTATATGATGTATGACATAAGTCTTAATTGATGAAGGACAGACTGACCATACACTGTTATCAAGAAATCTATGAAAATATATCAAGACAAATAATAAGAATTATGGCTATTAGTAAAACTACTGGTGTACAGACCTGACTCCTTTAGTTTTGCCAATGGTTTCAAGCTTGTTTTGTCTATACTAAGGGATCTTATGTTGTACTAAGTACAGATCTAGAACCACTAGTATCCACAAAACGGGTTTGATGTTTGTCACATTTTAAATTTACTCAAGGGTATGTCATATTTTTCGAAAAGAACATTATTTAGTGACCTCTACCTTGAAAATGAAAGATACAGTGTTATGGGTTCTACTAGATTTCTCAGTATGTCATATTTTGAATCACATTAGGTAATAAACATACAAACAATAAAAGGTTTGCTTGGAAATCAGTGTAGACCTTGTTTATATGGAATATAATACCGGTAATCGTCTTGAACTGTCTGTGATATTTAAATCACTTAATTTTTATATGAATGATATATTTTGTGGAGATAGGTAACCAAGTTATACTTTTATAAATGTAAGTTGAAAAATGGTTAAGTTGTGAGATTTTGTGTAACTTATTGAGAATTTCATGAGGTATGAATACTAACAATCTTCTTAGAATCTTTACTCATCAATTGATTCAGCTGTTTCTTTCTAATATGATCCCACTATCGATAATTTCTTAACTCCCTAGATTAGGATTTACTTTACGTTATCTAATTGTATTTTAGTCTAAGTGTTTCATTAATACAAGGGTAGTTAATACCAATGTTTATTATGAATCATTGTCGTTTATCTTAATTTCTATACATTCGTTCGTGCTTTTCTTAGTTTAGTAAATCTTCTTTAATTTTAACTTTATGCATTCGTTCGTATTTATCTTAATTTTATTGTATTGTTCGTATTATCGCATGATTGCATCACAAGTGAAAGATCATTAGATTTTAGACTTGTGCGCGTCAGTTCTTGAAGGCCCTTGTCTTCGGAGAATGGAGGTTCTTGTGGCATGTCTTGGTAACCATTTTTGGACCGAAGAAGGGAGGATATGACGAGTTGAGCTCTTCTCTCCTATCTGCTGTACTGTCACTGGTTTATAACAAACCATATAGTTTTTCTGATTACATCTTTGGTGAATTCGTTCGCCAAATCTTGGGGGGTGTCAGGTCACAATTCATGTTATACCCAAGATTCTGCATGCTGATCATCAGAGCCAATATCCCTGATCTGCCGGTTTTTCAAGCAGATATTCGAGTGGATACCATTGGGCTACGGGCATATAATGCCATGTTCATGCAAACCTCACGACGGTTTGAGATGCAGCCCCAGTTGACTGAACTTTTCGGCTCACTGATTGATCCTGCGTATGTAGCGCCACCAAATCATGGTTGGATAGATGTTGGAATGGCTGCAGCTGTGCCTGAGCCACAAGAGCTTGTAGAGGAGGTTCTTATTCAAGCAACTCAGCAAGAGCAACAAGTTGATGCTAATGTTGTAGCTGAAGTGGTGCAACAAGTACTGGCTGACAATGATGATGCCAATGATCTTATCATGCAGGATGTGGATCAGTATGTTGCTAAGGCACCAAGAGTTGACGAACCATCTACAAAGGCATTTGACGCTGCTGGACCATCAGGAAGAGATGAAGAAGCTGCTCCGGCTTCTGAATCTGATTCTGATGATGATGATGACTCTGGACCTCCTGGGTTTGTCTCTGGGATTCCAGAAGGGATGATCCGAAAGGGATCAAGACTGATTATGGATCCGGCGCTGAAACTAAAAAGGAAAGCCATTGATCAGGACCCCGACTTTATTGTCGAAGAAGATGAGGATGAAGAAGAAGAGGATGAAGAAGAAGAGGAGGAGGGCTTATTACTCAACCTCGCAAGCTGATTAGGCAAACAGCATCAACCTCTGCAACTCCTATACAATCAAGTTCTACGCCCTCAGAGGCTGAAATGATTGCTGCTTTGGTTCGCCCGTCTTCGCACCCAACCACCAAATCTAGCAGGGTTGCGGCGCATCTTTTGACCGATGTTGCTACCGAGATAGCAAAGAAAATGCAACCACCCGCTCCCACGCCACCAACCACCACTACTGCTACTCCATCCACCTCCTCTGCGATTGATTCTGATCGTATTAATAGCTTAGAGTCCAGAGTTCGAGAGTTGGAAGAAACCGTCAAATTCTTGATTTCTCAAATGCTGTCTATGTCTAATAACATGACTAATCAGAATGATGCCTATTCACTGCTCATCAAGACGAATAACAATCTGATAGATGATGTAGCTGACAAGCAAAGGCAAATTGATAGACTTAATCGCCTTGCTCACACCTTTCTAAAGGACGTGCCATCTCAGGGGGAGATAAAGGCCTTCCAAGAGTCTTGTAAAGAAGATGAGCTTGCAAAGAAAAAGAAGAATGATGAAGACGATGATCCCTCAGCTGAAAAGGAAAGTGAGTTGGCTGGTCCTTCAACGACTGGTCAACAGACTACACTTCAGGGGGAGTCTGCTGGAGCTAGTGGTAGTGGAGTTGGTGCTGGTGCTGATAAGGGTGGAGCTGAAGAAGGTGACACTTGTATTAATTAGACTGATTGTAATTATTAATACATTGTAACTTTGAATTATTTTGTAATATAATTCTGTAATTAAGATGTTTAAACTTGAATGTTTAAAATGTTATAATTATGAATGTTTATATATTATAAGCCTTTTGTAATTCTAGATTGACTATGATCGATAAAAGAGTTATAAGATCATATGATATATGATATTCGCATATTATAAGACTTATTCAAATTTTAGATCGATTATCATTATCGATGAAAGATTTGAATAAGTGTATATATAATATATTCTAAATACACAAAGGGATTAATAAGAAAAATCTTAGATTGATTCAGGGAAATCAATGAAAGAACTTATGATATTAATCTATTTGAATATGTATTTCTATATGTCATGAAATGTTGAACTTATCAGATTCTGAAGGCGACATGCTAGATGAATTAGATGAGGACATTGACTTTGACCTTGAAGAAGGAGAGTTTGTACCTCCTGAAGATTGGACTTTCATTGTTAATGATGGGGCAGACGAGTGTGTAGATCTTGATGCTGATGTTGATGAACACATCGTAAGCCCATCTACAACTAAAGTGGTCATCCAAGAAGAAGATGGAGAAAGGGTTGTTGAGTTAGATGAAAATATAGATGACTCAACCAGTTCTGAATCAGAAGATGACCTTCCAGAAAAACTCAGAAACAATCCCATGTTTAGACCTCTGAAGAGGAGAAAGCAAAAGGTTGGGATGTCTGAAGTAGATATAACTAGAAAGAAAGTTCCAAGGAAGGGGATCATCGGCTGGTATTTTGATTCTGACTTGAAACTTTTCGCTATCAAAAGGTTTGATGGAGTTCAATATTTTGATAAGAAGCTCAAAGTATTCAGTTCGCTTCCTCGATTTGAAATCCGAGACTTGGCACGCTTAGAACTGATAAATCCCAGTAATGATCCCTACGCAACTTATGTTGAGAGAATCATTCGGACTGAGGGTAGATCAATGAAGTTTGAGAAGATTAAGCCAAGAGTTGGAAAGACGATCAAATTAAAGGAACGCAGTTAGAGAACTGGCCGAAGATTAAGGAAGAAAACTTATCCAACTGTCAAGTGCATACAGCAGATACCACTAAAACCTATGCCACAGAATATTCTGGGAAATCTTCTGAATTGGCACGTGGATTCAGAGACTGGTGAAGCTGTCATGGTTGAAGCTGATGATGAAGTTGAAGGAGGAGAAAGAGTAATTCTGACAGTCTATGACCATCGACACCTGATGAATCTGTCGAAGAAGGACCTGTTGAAGTTAAATGAAAATAGGATCCTAACGACTGAAGCATGGGGTGATCTTGCAAGAGATTATCAATTAATGGTGAAGACTTGTATTAGAATGAAGATTCATATGGGCAGTAGTATTTACAAGTAAAGACCAAAGACAAAATTGAAGATAACGACGCTAGAGCTATTGTCAAGGGGGAGTCTGTTGGGACATGTTATTGTGACAACAGATCTAGCTTGTAATAGGACTAGTGTATTTATTGTCAAACTTCTAAAATTGGTTTTGACTCGTAAATATATGATATTAACTTATTATTATTATTTGTTTATTATATTTAGACAAGTAAGGAATTCAAGTCAAAGTCAAAGTCACGATTTGAGAAGTCAACTCGCAAGTCATAAAACTTGCGAGCTGAGATTTCAACTCGCAGCATATCTGGACTCGCAGGACTCACCTGCGAACTGAGATATGGGCTCGCAGCCAATCTGGGCTCGCAGCCAGATCTGGACTCGCAAGGCCCATGGGCTGCGAGTTGAGTCAACTCGTAAAGCCCATGGCCTGCAGTTGAACCAGATATAAATATTTTAATGCTGCTCAAAATCAGTAGAGTCTAGAAATCCGTGCCATTATTACACACAACAAATATTTAATTATTCTCCTCATTTTTCGTGCAGATATATTTATTATAGTATTAAAGGCTCGGTTTTGAGTGATTAACTTAGTTAATAATCAAAACGAAGCCCTTTAATTAATAATAAAGTTATATAAGCTTAAACCTAACGTATTGAGGGATTCCGCACCTCAATGCTTAAAGATAATCCGTTATCGAACCAAGATCTAGCGACCTTACAGACTTTGATCTCGAACATCACTTAAAACCTAAACCACTTGTTCCTGAGGTACTTCCTAACACTTTTGGTTATACTATAGGTAGTAAAATGTTTTGACTAATGCATTTGTTAAACCACAACAGGATTCAATAGTTTTTTTTTGGTAAAGGGGAATTCCCAAGTAAAATATATTAATCAAAACCAAATATACAATGGAATGTGGTTGAAAACCACATTAATCCTCTATCAAGCTTGAACACACACGCATCCGTTTGTGACATACCACAAAACGAAGCAGAACTAACTACAAACATAAACAAGAACACCAATAGGAAAAACCACTTTAAACATGAATTACCCACCCAGGCTGACCATTGCACCGTAGGAGAAGAAAATGCCAACTGAGACTGCCTCCTTAAAAACCTTTCCAAGAAAAATCTATAGGGAAAAACCTTGGATAAGGAAAAAAGAGTGCAGCTCTCAGAAAGCACTCCTAGATCCAACCAACCAAACCAACAATCCATGCTAAGAGCCAAACAAGCAATCTCCACCAATGTCGTCCAAATATAGAAATCATAAGCCATCAGGGATCAGATAAGAGATGATGTAACTTCCAATGATGTAAAAACACCTTCGCATTCCTCGTTTGCTTAAATTTACACGAACTGAGCTTGAGGCGGACTATAGACTTAATCACTGTAGAAACTTCATCCAACGTTCACTTCCGGTTCTTGAAAAGCCTATAATTCCGTTCTTGCCAAATAAAATAACTAGAAGCCGCAAAAACAAGCTTTACAATAACACTTCTCGTCGTCTTTTCCTTGGATATGGGAATAAGAAACTCCACAATGAGATTCAATGAAGACGGAAGATTGGAAAAACAAGCAAACATCTTCAAATTTGTCCAAACCTGTAAAGAAAAAGAACATTAAAAGAAAAGATGATCATGGGAATCAGGTTGTCGCTCACATAAAGGACACTGAAGCAGGTTTAAGTTAGTGTTATTACTAACATCCCATTGCCTCAGGTTATCTTGAGTCTTCAGCTTACGTTTAATGACCAACCAGAGATGAATAACATGACGAGGGATATGGTGTGAGAACCATGCCAAATGATACCAATCAATCTCAACCCCTCTAGGCTGAATACAATCCCACACATTAGCAACCGAGAAGCTAACATCCACATTATGATATTTCCAAATTAATCGATCATCAACATGAGGAAGAAGGTTAGGAACATTAATTGTATAAAGTAACGGGTACTTCACTTGCCACTCAATCGGCCAAATCCACCTCCCATTATGAATAACATCCTTGACCGTAGATGAAAGCTCAAATCCTGCAGTATGAATATCCCGAGATGAAATAAGCTGCGATAGAGGAGCCAATGTACACCAACAATCAAACCAAACCAAATTCGTACTTCCATCACCAATATTATACCAAATGAATGGGCGAATAACAGGTCTAATCTGGAGAATCTTGCGCCAACTCCACGACATATTTCCCCGAATAGGAATATCCCAAAAATTCCGCCCCCTTAATTTGTAGCTATGAACCCATTTTACCCACAAGGAATCCTTAAGCGTGAGAAGACGCCATATATGAGTAGAAATAAGGGCCTTATTGAACACATCTAAATGCCTAAAACCGAGACCAACCTTCAATTTTAGGATAACAAACAACATCCCAGGCCACTTTCGCCTTACCTCTTCGCATAGAACCTTGACACCAAATAAACCCACTCATTAAATGTTCTAAATCCAATAAGACACAAGAAGGAAGGACAAAAACAGAAGCCCAATACACATGCATAGAAGCAAGAACAGATTTTACAAGTTGCACTCTCCTAGCAAACGAAAGAGACTTATTCTTCCAATCATTAATCCGATTTTTAACCTTTTTAATCAGCTCTTGGCATTCCCGAAACATCAACCGAGAAGAGACCAAAGGAACACCAAGATATTTGACCGGAAGAGTTCCTTCCTCAAAAAGTAGAACACGAAGAATATCAAGCTTAATATGATTAAGAACATTACAAAAATAAGTTGTACTCTTAGGAAGACTAGGAGCCAACCCAAAATGATTTTCAAAATCATCCAAAACCTCCATAATAACCCGGGCAGATTGAGGATCCCCATGAGCAAACAAAAATAAATCATCAACAAAACATAAGTCAGACTCAGTCAGACTCAGAGGACACAGACTATAATTCAGTCAGTAAAATCCCTGAGTCTGGTAAAACTGAGTTGATTATTACAAATGAGATTGAATCCTAGAGTAGTAAATAAAGAACCTACCATTAAATATGTTGCAGAAAAATCAAAAGTCCTAGATAAACAAGGAAAAACTACAAATAAGTGTTGATACATATATGTGTGACAATCAGCTTGTTTAGAAATTAGCTTGATTTTGTATGTTTGCGACACTAATTGCGACACTAACCTTAAGGTCGCAGGTAGTGTCGTAGGCATGTCTGTGTATAAATACAGCAACATATAGAGTTATTCGTTAGAGCTTTTGAACGAGTTTATTTTTACACACGGAATTGAGAGAGAGTTGAGAGTTATATTGTAAAGTATTTATGTATTCATTTCATATATCAATACAAGAAATCATTTGATTCAATCTCGTTCTTTCACATTCAATCAATTAAATTCAGATTCCGCACGGTTTAATTGATGATTCGAATAAGATCCAAAGCATCTAGACTAAGAAGTGGTATCAGAGCCTATAGGTGATTCGAATTTGTGAATGAATCAAGCTTCAATTTGAAAAAAAAAGTCAAAATGGGTATTTGAATGAAAATAGCGGTTAAATTCAAATAGAAGGAGTTTGAGATTGAATCTGATCAATTCAACCGATCAAAGTATTCTACTAGTGTTGAGGATCATACATGAATCAATTACAGGTTTAAATTTCAAGTTTTGATCCAAGCTCAGATTTGGAGAAGACGATGAACAGTCTTGCGACACTATCAGGTTCTGCGACCTTATTGTGAGACCTTAGTGTGAGACTGTATTGTGCGACTTTACTCTTAAGTTCGCATTTCAAGTTCGCATAACAGTAAGTTCGCATACTAAAAGAAAGAAAAACAAGGCAGGAAAATTTAGCAATTATCAAAATTTGTATTTAAGCCTCCCGTTGACTAACTTTAGTTTAAGAAAATTTTCATTTTACTCGAGATATTTTCCGAAAAAATTTGGAGGGAAAAATGAGTAGCTTATTAAGCATGGTTTTCTCGAATCCGAAGGAAGTACAGAAGGCGGGTAATGAGATCAAACGACCAATATTTGCTGAACCTCGTGAGTACGCAAATTGGCGTCATCAATTTGAAAGTTATACTGCATCGGACGATCCGGAGTTGTTAGTTTATCTAACAAAGAAATATATTCCTCCACCGATAGTTGGAACTGATAGGGGTGATAATTGCAATAAGCCTGTTGGTTTAATGACCCGAGAGGAAAAGAAAGATTATGCAAAGGAGAGACAAGCTTACGCGGTACTCACTAAGTGTCTATCAAGATATGCATTGATGTTTTTCCCTAAGAAGAAACCAACTTTTGAGCTTTGGGAAGCAATTGAAGAGAGATTTGGAAAAGATTATAAATTGAAGAAAAGTCAAGAGGAAGAGATAGAATTGAAGATAAAGAAAGAAAAAGAGATTAAATCCTTCCAATTACAAATCTTTAACATGGAGAATGAACGTGAGAAAATGCGTTCAAAAATCGTCGGACTTGAAAAGCGGATCTTAGAGCTTGAGAATCAACAAACAACGGTAAGTAAACTTCAAGAAGATCATGAACTTGCATTAAAGACTATTCACGATCTTCGAGAGCAAGTTACTAAGGTTTCTCTCTCAACTGAACCACAAGTCAAGGTACTTGGGAAGAATTACCTGGACAAATCTTTCAAACCATTTACAAAACTGGTTTGTAAGAAAATAATTTTACAGTTTACTAATTATTCTCTTCAAAAGAATAAGTACTCTGAGAAATTACACTCAACCAGGAATTTTGATGATCAAAAGGTTGATTGTTGTGATTCTGTAGCCTTTGAACGAACCAAAAGATCGATTTCAAGTGTGACACCCGACACTATAGGGTAATGATTACCTTAAACTAGAACTCTAATTACATGTATTTAGTTCTTTATTAGGCTAAGTACTTGTGATTACTTGCAACTATTTGTATATATGTGTATGAACACTTACGTAACTGTTTGAATTACACCTTCGAAATTATTCGTAATTACGCGAAAAAACCGGACGTGGTCCGACTATTTATACGACGTTGGTGAAAACTTTTCATAGATAACGTAATCATATTTTATAGTTAAAGTAGTGGTTATATACCTTATATTATTATTTCATATAATAATACACGAAAAACTTTGACGTTTTGTTTAAAACGTAACAAACGCGACGAAAACGTGCAAACCGAGCCCGACACCCGAGCAACACCCGAAATATACTTTTGTAACTCAATTTAGTATTTTAAGAATACTTACTTATCCCTAATATTATTCACAAATTTAAAAGTATATACAAAATCTTAACGTAAATTTTCTACTTTTTAAAACCACAAATTAACGTTTAAACGAACGGGGAACGAAACACGAAGTCGAGAAAACGAATCACGAGCCCGAAACACCTTTGGGCCAGGCCCAACTCGGCCTAGGCTGGTCCAAGAGGCCACCCCAAATAGGCCCACCCCAAATAAGCCCAAGCCCACCCCACAAAAACACCTCCTTATACCCCATTTTTCACACACACAACCTACACTTTCTCTCCTCCTTCTCTCTACTCTCCCTACTCTCTTTCTCTCTCTAAAAATCTGCCACCATCCTCACCACCATCAACCACCACTCCACCACCACAAGCCGCCATCACACTTTCAAGGAGAAGTCAAGAAATCAAGCCCTTTCCTCACCTTCCTCTCCTTTTTGATCGGTCTTTCAACTTGTAAGAACATCTAACTCATTTAGAATACTTGTAACACATTTATAAACATGTTAAAATGCTCACTTAACAAAGATATGTCCAAAAGATTACACAAAAATCGTTTTCATACCTTAAAACATGCAAGAACCTTACATGAAATCCGGCCAAGAAACTTGTCCGACTTTGGGAGGTGATATCTCCCTCAAAACTTAACCAAAATGAACGATTCAAAAGGCTAAAACTAAGTTTAAGAGGTTATCTTTCATTTGCCACTGATCTCATAATTTTTGAAGCTCGTTTGATACCCGAAATAATTTTTACAAAAACATGTAGACGGGCTGGGTAAAAGGCAGAAAATTTGTCCCTCATTGTTTTAGTCATAACTCGAGATTTACATATCCAAAAGACTTGAAACTAGCGCCAAAACTTCAGAAATTTTGTTCAGAAAAATAGTCATTTAGATGACCTCGTCTAAATACTCACGCATTCTGCCCAGAAACTCGATCTCCTTGCATGTCTCCTGATTGGCTACTTTTTGACCTTTGTGGGAAACTACAATTTTTATAAATACTTAGACTTGTCTAAAAATTCTGCAAAAATTATTTTAAGTACCTAAAATCGAACCTTTTGCGACACTAGCTTTGTGTCGCCAATCACACTAAGCGACACTATCCTTGTGTCGCTAAAAACCCAAAATCAAAGCATTTTTACTAAAGAAATATAAGTTGAAATAAAATTTTTTGCGCTGACCTGGCAGCTCGACCCCCAGCCAGGGGCCCTGCCCCTTGGACCCCACCACCAGGGGCGCTGCCCACTTACCACACTAATCAACATTATGTTTTCACAAACTTTCACCAACGGGTCGTACACGTTTTCAATAAGCAAACAAGAATGGACATACTAGTTAAGTGAACTACTAGCGAATAGGTGGGCATTAACCCTCCACCTACATGATTGGCTTAAGTGGACATTAACACTCCACTTATACAATCACTATAGATGGTCTTTTGAGACATCTACTTTGTACAAACTTAATTATATAACTTGTAGGCTTTTATCTACACTTTATTTCTTAACATTTAAAAAACTAAAATAAAGAAAATACACCCCACCCACCAAAAATCTGCAGCCCCACTCTCTTGACCACCTTTTAATCCTCCACTTAGCTCATTTGATTCCATGCAAAGACTTCTACACTTACACACACTTTCCTTCCATCATTTCCTCTCTTTTCTCTCAAGAAAAACACACACTAAACTCCAGAAAATCTCAGCCCACTTTCATCTCTAAATCACCATTTCAAAAGTGTTTTTGCACTAATACAAGATCTTTTAGGTATAACCACTCATCCTAGCTTCCATTTCTTTCTTTTATTATGTACATTTCATGGATTTCATGCCTTTTTCATGGCTTAAATCCTCATACAAGGTTTGATGGTTTGTAGGTTACACCTTATACATATTCATGTGTAAAATAAGGGTAACCTATGATCAAACCAAAAATCAAACCGAAAAAGTCGACCTTTTGATGTTATTGTATCTATTTTCATGCTCTTGCTAGTTTGAATAGATTAAATTGCTAAAATATGTTTATGTTTATGTAAAATGCATGTTCATGCATAAAATACAAGACCTCAATCATTGGATGAGATCTAAAAATCATTTGGTGGTGAAAACACACCAACATGATCACTTTTGTCTTCTATGTAATCTGTCCAGATTTTGACCCTACTTTGATCGACCATAACTCAGTCAATAATGGTCCACAAATCTTGATTTTTCTTCTGGAATTTAGCTTAATGTCTTAGCTTTAAAACCCCACTGGTCTCACTCAAATCCATTGAGTATTCGATCTCCAAATGTTTCACACAAAACTGATGCGCAAACAGCTACCTTTCTGTGAGCAATCTTGTTGTGATACATGTTCATGGGGGTTAAGGTGTTCAATAAATTAAAAAAAAAAATTGTTTTTAGACTCCTATCAAGTGTATCTCAGTAGAATAAAAAGATAGTAATTTATCCTGTTGATCTCATATTTTTAGAAAATGCATGAACATCATGCATTGTTGTAATCTTGTAAATTACAAATACTTGTGTTAATAGTACTATTCATTAACATTCACGCTATAACGATACTAACAAACTATGTGTGGGGGACTTTCAGGATTAGTTAAATAACTCATGCAACCAATATATCGTGTTTTGTACTTGCGTCCACATAAAAATAGCAGTTGTTAAAGGCAGTTGTATGTATTCTCACCCCTGAGTGGAAATAGTAGAAAAAGGGGCTATGAAACTCACCTGAGATTAGTATGTTATTTAGCAAATAACAAATAGCAAGCAACTTGTGTTCCCAAGAGAAATCTTCTAACGCCCTAGACGTATAAGATTGTGTAAGTAGATGTCTCAAAAGACCATCTATAGTGATTGTATAAGTGGAGGGTTAATGTCCACTTAAGCCAATCATGTAGGTGGAGGGTTAATGCCCACCTATTCGCTAGTAGTTCACTTAACTAGTATGTCCATTATGGTTTGCTTATTGAAAACGTGTACGACCAGTTGGTGAAAGTTTGTGAAAACATAATATTGATTAGTGTGGTAAGTGGGCGAAGCCTACGAACACAATGCTAGTGTCGCTAAGGTGACGGTTCAAATGATATAGCGATACAAGACTAGTGTCTTTAATGTGACGGTTCAATGCTATAGCGACACAAGGCTAGTGTCGCTAATGTCTACTGGGCTTCCGCGACACAGGGATCAGAAACAGACCCGTTTTGCCAATTTTATTTCGTAATCCAAATGTTCGAGATAAAATTCAAGAAAAATATATGTTGTTTCTTAGTATGTTAGGTACTTAAAATAATTTTTACAGAATTTTTAGACAAGTCTAAGTATTTATAAAAATTGTAGTTTCCCACAAAGGTCAAAAAGTAGCCAATCATGAGACATGCAAGGAGATCGAGTTTCTGGGCAGAATGCGTGCGTATTTGGACAAGGTCATCTAAACGACTATTTTTCTCAACAAAATTTTTGAAGTTTTGGCGCTGGTTTCAAGTCTTTTGGATATGTAAATCTCGAGTTATGACTAAAACAATGAGGGACAATTTTTCTGCCTTTTTCCCAGCCCGCCTACATGTTTTTGTAAGAATTATTTCGGGTATCAAATGAGCTTCAAAAATTATGAGACCAGTGGAAAATGAAAGATAACTTCTTAAAATTAGTTTTAGCCTTTTTAATCGTTCATTTTGGTTAATTTTTGAGGGAGATATCACCTCCCAAAGTCGGACAAGTTTCCTGGCCGGATTTCATGTAAGGTTCTTGCATGTTTTAAGCTATGAAAACGATTTTTGTGCAATCTTTTGGACATATCTTTGTTAAGTGAGCATTTTAACATGTTTATAGATATGTTACAAGTATTCTAAATGAGTTAGATGTTCTTACAAGTTGAAAGACCGATCAAAAAGGAGAGGAAGGTGAGGAAAGGGCTTGATTTTTTGACTTCTCCTTGAAAGTGTGATGGCGGCTTGTGGTGGTGGAGTGGTGGTTGATGGTGGTGAGGATGGTGGCAGATTTTTAGAGAGAGAGAAAGAGAGTAGGGAGAGTAGAGAGAAAGAGGAGAGAAAGTGTGGGTTGTGTGTGTGAAAAATGGAGTGTAGGGAGGTGTTTTTGTGGGGTGGGCTTGGGCTTATTTGGGGTGGGCCTATTTGGGGTGGCCTCTTGGGCCATAGGCCGAGTTGGGCCTGGCCCAAAGGTGTTTCGGGCTCGTGACTCGTTTTCTCGACTTCGTGTTTCGTTCCCCGTTCGTTTAAACGTTAATTTGTGGTTTTAAAAAGTAGATAATTTACGTTAAGCTTTTGTATATACTTTTAAATTTGTGAATAATATTCGGGATAAGTAGGTATTCTTAAAATACTAAATTGAGTTACAAAAGTATATTTCGGGTGTTGCTCGGGTGTTGGGCTCGGTTTGCGCGTTTTTGTCGCGTTTGTTACGTTTTAAACACAACGTCAAAGTTTTTCGTGTATTATTATTTGAAATAATAATATAAGGTATATAACCACTATTTTTAACTATAAAATATGATTACGTTATCTATGAAAAGTTTTCACCAACGTCGTAATAATAGTCGGACCACGTCCGGTTGTTTCGCGTATTTACGAATAATTACGAAGGTGTAATTCAAACAATTACGTAAGTGTATATACACATATATTCAAATAGTTGCAAATAATCACAAGTACTTAGCCTAATAAAGAACTAAATACACGAAATTAGAGTTCTAGTTTAAGGTAATCATTACCCTAAGGTGTCGGGTGTCACAGTTTGCGTGTAAACAGACTGAGAGTGATGATGAAAGTGATGATGAAAATGAAATTCCACAGTTGGATAGATCTAATCATACTTGGATCTCACTTAGGGTCTCATTTTACTACGGATAAAGGCAAGACATAAGTTAAATGAAGACGGTGATTATGAATTGCAAGATGATGATGCTGATTCTGGTAATGATACTAACTAGACGGTCCAAAAAGAAGACGGTCTAGTGGGGTTGTCATTAGTGAGCCGACTGCCTAATCCACAACCATCACCACACCCTTCATTACAACAACAATTCCAACCGAACCTATTACAACTAATTCACCATAGCTTCGGCGGCGTTCAATCCCTTGTTGAAAAGCGCGGCAGCTCAGTGGGAGAAGCCTGGCAGGGGGTGAAGACTGGTTGTAAAGAGGATGTGTTGTGACAGACGATGATCCCAGTGACCAAACAATGTGAGTTGTCTAACTCTTCAACTGGAAGACTTGGTATGCTTGAACAGGGTAAGGGGGAATTTAGTCAATCTAACAGAGAGAGAGAGATACCATTGAACTGACAAGTTTAATAGTGAAAAATCAGAGTTAGAGAATACCTACAGAAGTCTAGTTCAGAAATGAAGATATGTCTGAAGGTGAATTGTAGTGATAGACCAAGAGGATTTAAGATCTGAAAAAGATGATTCCTAAAGGTAGGCTACAAGAGTTGTTGAGGGTGTATGACATGATTCGATGAAGATGTTAGAAGCTAGAGATAGTTAGAGACATGAAGATTGAAGATGTCAGAGGGTGTTAAAGACTTTGTGGAAAAGGTGTTATGCAAGAAGACAAAAGAGCTTAACAGAATCAAGACCGAAGACAACTCGGGTGACAACATCTCGAGTGACAAAAGAGGTATTGTCAAGGGGAGTCTGTTGGTCATCGAAACTAGAGCTATTGTCAAGGGGGAGTCTGTTGGTGCATGTTTTGTGACAACAGCTTCTAGTTTGTAATAGTTAGGTTTAGAAGTCATTTTGTTAATCATTGTAATCGTTAACTTAAGTTTTGTCTGTGTATTTTGTAGGTTCGTACGAACTTAGAGTAGGTACGAACTTAGTAAGTTCGTACGAACTTAGAGGCAGCTAAGTTCGTACTAACTTGGCTGCCTATATATACACATGTCCGAAAATCAGTTTTTAGTTTTTTAGAAACTGAGTTTTCAGTGTAGGTTCGAATGTAACCTTGTTTGAGTTCGAATAAAAGTGATATTTACATTTGTATACTCGTTTATTATCGTTTATGTTTATGTGAGGATTCCGCACTCATATAAGCAAGATTACCTCGTTGATCCGAGCCCCAAAGGGGACTTTCACTTGTCTGAGAAACTCATCCGTAAAGGTTATTTCGGTCCCATTTAAATGTGGACCTGATAACTGGAGGTGGAGGTTGAGGGCGACGGTCATGCACTGCGTTCGCCCAAAACTGCTCAAGATAGGTTAACCTCAACGTGGGCGACTGAGTTAGTGTAAAATAGACCCTCGAGCGCATGATAAACTCCAACATGCCTCTAAATGGTGCGGTGGCTGGATCATTAGGATCAAAAGTGATCGCCAGATTGTGCTTGTTGAAGAAACGACGTTGATCAGCCATGTCTGCACATAAAACACAAACACACCAAAAATAGATAATAATAATGTTAGATATCAGACATAATTAATCTAGTGCCCTGCAATGAAGACTCTATGATTAAAACAAGTCATAAAACATTAATGTCAAAGTTCGAACCAAAGTAGGTTTGTACGAACCTACTACCCTATGTAGGTTCGTACGTACTTACTGTTTGACCAAGTCAAACTTAAGTTCGTACGAACTTACATTTGGCTAGGTTCGTACGAACCTATACATTTGGCTAAGTTCGAACAGACCATCAACTTTTCAATTTCAAAATTTTTTGTAATTAAAACATGATCAGGACAATGGAATAGGAGCGGTTAGGTGCGTTTAACCTTAAGGAACAAGAAACAACCATTTTTAACCACAAACACACGTATAATTTTGATTTTAAGTTCAGTTTTACAAAAACCCAAATAAAATCCGATTACTACATGTTTTAACGGTTCAAATGATGTAAATGTTACTTACTTAGATTCGGATTTTGATTTTGAAGATGTTTAACGGATTAAAAAGTTCTCAATACGGTCCAAAGTTTGATTTTTGATTCGAAAATACTAAACCGGGGCTAAGTTCGAAGGTATGTTCGAAGGATCTGGTATGTTCGTATGAAACTGAAGTTCGAAGGGTTTTGGGAAAAGTGAGGGGTTTGACCAAGGCTGACCTTTGTATACCCAATCTAAGTTCGTACGAACTTAGACTTCGAACATACATTCTAAGTTCATACGAACTTAGACTTACTTATCTAAAAACTATAAAATTTTCAAATTAAAATCATTTAGCGATAACCAAAACACTTGGGCGTTTAATTGAACAAGATTTAAGCAATTAATCTAAGTAAATGTAAGTATTTCCCGTAAACGAAGAACATTTATTTCTTAAAATGAAATAACTTAAAATTTAAAATGCGAATATGAAATTGTTCATATTTTTGAAAAGTACATTCTTTTTGAGAGGGTCACTGATACAAAGATCGAAATAGCCATGATGAGTACAATACACAGTTAGGAATTGATTTATTCCTTTATTATTATGTATGTAAAGCATAGTTCAACACGATTATCGGTATTGTTGTCCACTTAAACACTCAACACTCATAATTTTCAAGTACAATGTTAGTTATTGTTCACGATTATCTATGTATTTCACATTTGATATACCCTTAGAATCAAGAAAGTCTAGAATTCCATGTATCGGATGTTTTAACTTAATGTCATCTTTAAAGTCAAGTCCTTTTAATATTTTGAGCAATGTACTTTTGTACATGTGAAGAGACTAGACGAGACTAGGGTTAGAGGCAAACAAATCTAAAATCAAACCAGAGGTGACAGGTCTGTACTTTCGTACAACAAAGCAACATTACTGTGTATGTACCACATTTAAAAGCCACACATATAATAATGTTCTAGGCATGGGTACTGTTTTCATCATTTCTTTGCAATATTACAGTGACGCTCAATTTTTACAAATTTTTGCAAAGATAAAAATAAAGATAGAAGAAAAAAAATTTATATACAACTAGACAAGAGTTCTTATGGGAAATATCTTACTCAGGATTACTCATCCCATTCAATTGGATTAATAACTCAAAGCATGACCGATCAAAAGCCTTAGTATAAAGGTCGGCTAGATTGTCATTAGTGGGAACCTTAACTAATTTAATCAATTGTTTTTCAGCACAATCCCGAATAAAATGATGTCTAATGTCAATATGTTTCGTTTTACTGTGCTTAACCCGATTATTAGTTATGGACATGGTGGATTGATTATCGATCATAATAGGTGTATTAGTGAAATTTAAACGATAGTCGCGCAGCTGTTGTTGTATCCACAAGACTTGTGAACAACTACCTGCTGCCACATACTCAGCCTCACAGGTTGAGATGACAACCGAGGTTTGTTTCTTGCACTGCCAAGAGACAATGCGACCACCTAATAATTGACAACCACCAGTGGTTGATTTCCTATTCAAATTACATCCTCCGTAGTCCGAGTCGGTGTAGGCGATGAAATCAAAATTGCCTCCGGAGGGAAACTAAAGTCCTAACTTCGGTTTTCCATTCAGATAACGCAAGATTCTCTTCGCAGCCTTCAGGTGGGACTCCTTAGGATTTGATTGAAATCGAGCACATAAGCAAACTGCAAACATTATGTCGGGCCTGGAAGCAGTAAGATACATGAGAGAACCAATAATAGCCCGATATTGAGTCGGGTCCACATCTTCAGTACTCTCGGTGTCTGGTCCAAGATGATGGTTTTGAGGAATTGGAATACTAAACGACGAACTATCTTCCATGTTGAAACGTGCAAGCATCTCATGCACATATTTCGATTGATGGATAAAGAATCCTTCCTTCTTTTGATCAACTTGTAATCCTAAGAAGAAATTTAGTTCCCCCATAGCACTCATCTCAAATCGTCGCTTCATTACCTTCTCGAAATCTCGGCACATGTCCTCGTTAGATGACCCAAAAATGATGTCATCAACGTAGACTTGCACAAGTAAGAAATCATCCTTCTTCCACTTAATGAACAGTGTGCTATCTATCTGGCCTCTCTTGAACCCATTTTCCAAGAGATAGGTAGATAACGTCTCATACCAAGCTCTGGGTGTTTGATGCAGTCCATACAGAGCCTTATCCAATTTATATACTCTGTCTGGATAATCTGGATCACTGAACCCAGGCTTGTTGTACAAACACGAGTTCTTGAACTTTCCCATACAGGAAGGCACTATCTACATCGAGCTGATAGACTTTGGTCTTTTTGTGTGTAACAAATGCCAGAAACAATCGAATTGCTTCTAACCTTGCTACCGGTGCAAACACCTCAGTGTAGTCTATCCCTTCCAGCTGATTAAATCCTTGAACAACTAGCCTCGCTTTGTTCCTTGTTACTATTCCTCTATCATCCCGTTTGCACTTAAACACCCATCTGATGCCTATAGCAAACTCTCCCTTGGGTAAATCGACTAGCTCCCAAACTTTGAGCTTCTCGAATTGTGCAAGTTCTTCTTGCATAGCTTCTACCCAGGAGTTCTCCTTAAGAGCCATCTGAACGTTTTTCGGCTCTACTTGAGAGATAAAACAACTATACAGACATTTATGTATTATCCCAGTGTCTTAGATCAATACATAAAGACTGGAATTTTCTGATATTCCTCTACATGTCTTTACGCTTGAACCAGGATCACCAATGATGTTATCGATTGGATGATATTTGTTCACTCGTGTCGAGATCGTAGTATCAACAGGAATATTAGATTCGAGATTTGATCCAATCTCTCCCTCAGCTTGTACATCTTCATCAACAGTTTCCTGCTAAGAATCAGTGACCTCTGAAGAACGGTTGTCACAACATGGCCCGCTTTCAAGATCACTTCATGGATTGACGTCATAAATGAGTCCTGAAAATGGTAATATCATTATATCCTTAGACCTGAGATACATATTGGGTTTTACTTGTGAGGATTGTTATGCTTTGAAATTATCAAACACTATTCTTTAGCTAGGTAGTCATAAAATCTATTGTCAGGTATGACATGAGACACATGAGACGCATATGTTGTCAAGATGGGATTTGTTCCTCTTATTTTGATGAGCGAATGAGATCTATGGGCCCCTCTATGATTTAAACTGATTAAAATGTGTGGCCACCCCCAAACCAAGTTGATGTATTCAATGACGTTTGTTTGATCACTATGAATCTCAATCGAGTAACACAATAGTGAGCTAAATATGAGATTGATCTAGATCCATGTCTCATGCTCAATGAGATGTCGGTAACAAAGGGATAACTGAGAGCTTAAAAACCTTAACATTGATATGAAGCATTTTAGCTTGGGAATCAATGGATGCTCGAAATGTATCTTTTTCATGTGTTGTTAGGGGCAACGACATGTTGCTAGACATTTACTACTGTCTGTGTTGACGTATGTTGAATCTTGTACAAGTGGGAGATTGTTGGTTCTTATGCCCAAGACACAACATATGTCCACACTACTAAGAACAAATGAACCTATAGCGTCACACACAAAATGAGCAAATAAATACCAGTTATATATCTAAATATGATTTAAATATAATCAACCTAAATATATATAATGGTGACATTATTGTGTAGGTGAAATAATAATCTTCTAATATATTCACAAGTAAACTTTGTTATTTGTAACTATCTTTTTTAAAGGAAATGTACATGTACATATTGTCCCAATAATGTTACATGTGACATGTTATTTTATTTTTTAACAAAGTAAAATAATGGAAGTCTTGCCATGGGTCCCTTGGTTCACACTTTAGTCAAAGTGATGGACAAAGGCACATGATGATCTTCTCCTTTTCTGAAACTTGTCGAGGGGTTGAGGAGAACTAGCATTTGGTTGGTGTTAGAACGTTGCTCACGTGTGGATTACCGATAAAGGGAGGCTCTTTTGGCTCCTACATTTTTGCATCAATTTCTTCTCAAGTTCAAGGCTCCAAAGGTTGTAGTCTTAAACTCACTCTTTTATGTTTAGTTTCTTAACCTCGCGCATTTGGATCTTGGCGGGGAGTTTTAAAAGGTTTAAAAATTGTTGTACATGCTTCCATAGAAAAATCGCTTTAAAATTTCTTTCAAACCCGTCACAACAATGTTGCACTGAAGAGAGCAACCGTGTACAGTATTGCTTGATATCCTTCTGATGATTTCTTTATATAAATCTTGTAAAATGTTGGCCTATACATATATCAGAATCAAATATAAAAAAATACTGAGAAATCATGATATATTCATACACCAGGTTAAAAGAACTCTTTTGAGTTCGAGAGACTTACAATGGGCCTAGGAACACAAGAAACAATATAATATTACCTACATAAACACAATAAGAAACATTTAAAACATGAGTTGTTGTATAAATATATATTAGCATTAGTTAAAAGCTGACGATCTTTTGATGCGTAAGAGGCTAAAGGTCTGATGAATAAAATTGCAGAAGCTAAATAATGCAAAATGCTACTTCATTTCTAGTGATTATAAACTTTGATGTGCAGTGAAATCTATGGTATAAGTTGTGAAGACTAATAAATACCTAAGAGACCGAAGATGAAAGCCAAGATGTGAGCATTCAAGAAGGCCAACATATTGTCTAAGTTCTTTAGTCTTAGGTAGACTCGATCTCAATACCTTTCTATATATATATATATATAAGATTAAGGGTGAGTGAGTTGAAATGTAGATACAAACATGCTATACATACTCATAGTTTGGCAGACAGAAGCTGCTTTTGATCGATAAATTGGACTGTTTCAGAGTTTCGGTAACCATAAAAATGATAATGAATTTGGGTCCATTATTTGGGTTAGAAGTTTATGGAGTTGGGCAGGGGTTTATTTTGGTCATTGTGATGTGCATTGGTGAAGACATGTTTAGTGAGGTTTACATGGAAATGTACTAAAGAAAATATCGAATGTATTTGTCCCTGAAAATATAAAAACGAAACAAAAATATATAAATACAAGCTAACAGTGATGGACTACCACCTGCAGAACAGTCCATTTCGCAGGAGAAGAAAGAGAGAAAAAAAAAAGCTTTACTGTCTTATATATAATGTGAATCCTTAATTCCTCATCATGCCTTGGGGAAATGGTGATGGTTATGTGCATATATGGCCATATCTTTCTTGTCTTTCAAAAGTGCAAAACTTGGTCTTGTTTGTGCATGAATAAGGAGAAAGTTTGCATGAACCAGTGGGCGGATTACGCCATTATGGAAGCCTAAAATGTCAACGTATTTATGTATACTTAGGTAATGCCAATCAGTTATGTAAGGCTCAACATCAAATTGCTTCAAGACATGATGCCTGTGAACTATATATTATTTGTGGACTTTGTTGATCAAAAGTCAGGTTAATTTCATGGTTATAAAAAATCATATCAAGATTGTGGTCACACTAATTCAGTCCTACAACAAGAAAAACTAAGAAACCAAGTTTTAAGTATTTATTCAAACTTAACCGAAGTTCATTACTTATTCGTCAGTTTTAATATTCCAAACAATACATCTTTGAAATTAAAATATGAAAATGTTAAACTTGTTGACCAATAAAGTCAAAACTGTTTATAGCATAGGATTATGGTTTAGAAAACTAGCTAATAATGAACTTCTGTTATGAGGTGGCCAAGAGGGTATATGTAACCTACAATCAGTTGAAAGTAAATGATTCTACTGTTCATTTTGGAGCGATTACATAGATACATTATGGTATTGGTGGTATAACAAAAAAATCTACTTACAAAACATATCCAGTATTCCAGCTTTTATTCCAACCCAGTTCAATTTTGTTTTGTTAAGCTAAAATTGAACTTTTGAATTATCTAAACCACACTAAAATACACATACATACACACAAGTAACCATACAAGAGTACAAATCGGAATGTGGACATTTGGAATAGCATACATTGTTAGAAAATAGCATCTACGTGTTTGTTAGGTAAGTGTTTGAGGTTTTCTCTATTACATGTTTTTCAGCTACATCTATACAATGTTTGTTTTTCCAATTTATATGTGATACTTCTTAGTTTCTCATACTATGCTCTGTTTAACCATCAAAACCTTCCAATTTGCCTTAAATATCTTTTGATCCCAGTGTTGACTCACATCATACATTTGAAATCAATTTATGAAGTAAATTGTGTAATATGTATCATTAGTTTGTGTGTTTGTATGGGAGATTTATACATCGGTCATCAACGAAAATTTAGTTTTTAATATAGGCTGTGTAACCTAAGACAACAACATCCTAAAAGATGTATGTAGGATCCAGTGACTTCGGTAAAACAGAGTTCAAAAACAAGATGCTACTTAGCTGAGGTATTTGTCTAAAGTTTTAAATTCCATATGTAACTACACAAGGTATATTTCTCACATATACCCTCCTGATATCCAATGATAACATCTTAATTCCCAAAACCCGTACTTTAATAATTTCAGCATATGCTATGATTGGATAACACGAACAACAGTCCATCATCAATCATGAAGATAGAAAAGCGCAGAGGTTATTATCATCCATGCTCCACATATGGATCTGTTCCACACAGTAACGTCACAAAATACTTCCCTGGACCATACTCGAAACAACAAAGATAGAATGCCAACAGTTATCATTAGTCTTTTTAACAACAAACCATCATCCATCATGGCTTGGGTAGCCAAAACCCCCCAACTCTTAACATCTCTCTAAAGCAATGATCGTTGTAGTGTTTAGTTGGCCCTGCTTTTGAAAACCTCAAGATCCATCTCTGTTGGATCAGTTGCTTGAAGCTCCACCTGGATACCATCAAGTTCCCTTTTGAATCTATCCTTTGAACTAGCATAAATCATTTTGCTTCTCACCCGAGCAGTATCAGGAGACCTTCGCAAATACTTTTACACATTAGCAACTATATTAAGATAGATTAAAAAATGTTTCTTATTAATAAATTAGCTAATACTTACCATGCAATGAAAAAGATCCTGCTTTTTTGGCAGTTCTCTTCGGTGACAAAGTCATAGTCAAAGACAGCGTATCGACACTCATTAGCAGGAAGGCAATCAGCAAAATTCTCATAGCTTTCAGTTGGCTCCCCAAGTTTTTCCACAATCACTTCCTTTTGCTTCTCCTCAATCTTGAAAACAATGAAACGATACGTTCTTTTGGCCTTCAACTCCAGAAATTTTAGCTTGCATTCGTCATGCACGGCCATCCCAGATGCCGCGTTAGCCTACATTGCAAGATTTCACTGATTGTGTAAGGATTAGATGTCAACCACATAATAACTCCAAATTTTGCATATGGTCATGAAATATATGAACTAAAATGAAAACGTTTGCCGAAAAAGGTATGCAGTCTGATGAAGTAAACGAAATGAAACTTCTGAATTAAGCAGTTTATGGTTCACATATGGGTAGTCTAAGAGGCAAGATGATATGTTCAAGAACATACAAGCAGGTACTCCTATGAAAGATTAAGTTAAAGCCACTTGTGATAAGCAACGATTGATCTATGACAACAGGCAAAATAATATGAAAATGGGGGTCTCCTACCACAAGGATTTGGTATTTTGCACAACTTCTCAAGGAATATCATAGTCAACAAGGTGTCAAATGTTAAAGACTTACGGCAATTTGAAAATCATGAACATGGTAGGTAGTTCACCACTTTCCTTGCCTCAGTTAAGATTAAGTTGCTTGACTTTGGTAATCACGGATTTATTTTCTCACGCAAGCAACAGCTATGTGGGGTTTGGTCTGTAGGAAATCACTGTGTGTATAGGTTTATAAGTAGGGTAGATTGAGAAGGGGATTGCCAACAAGAAGAGAAGCCACAAGTTGGGAAGAAAGGACATTGAATTCATGATCGGAATGAAAAGGCAAATAGTAACAGGCAGGGTAATGACCCACAAATATATTTTCCTGAACCCAATCCCCTTGGCAGGTCTGAAGAATTCCAAAATTCATAAATTTCATCATTTTTAAACTCCATACCCACCTGCACCAACCAAACGCTCCTACTAGTAATGGTACTCATTCCATTATTCTCACACCCATCAACCAAACATCAACATAAGTTCCTGCAACAGGTGCTGGCGTGCTGCATGTAATGGTCGTGAGCAATTGAAATGTACCAAAGCCTCGTCAAGAGCTGACGTAATATGTACATCACTGCACAGATATATAGATGCATACATACATAGATATCAAGAATGATAAATTTAAAGCTGACAAAAGCGTGGCTCA
This sequence comes from Logfia minima, assembly GCA_963921325.1. NCBI lineage: Eukaryota > Viridiplantae > Streptophyta > Magnoliopsida > Asterales > Asteraceae > Logfia > Logfia minima. The sequence continues at coordinate 23,032,785 of OY992763.1, read as the reverse complement.
GGTGCGCCTAGACTCACATGCATATGAGACTGGGCGCAATTGTTCATATTGAGCCAAGGAACATGCAACAGGCGCACACTAAGCGAAGCCCTTAAAGGCGTATGCGTGGTGAATATCTAGGGTATTGACCTTTTTTTGCTGAGTAAATATGGCCGCTGGAACTGATTTCAAAATTTTTACATTTCTTTGGAAGGATAAGTTTTAAGTTTGTATACTCTCGGGAAGGAGGGGATGTTATATTTAGATGCCAATAACCCTTGTTCACCTTGAGCCTTTAACAACATTAACCATCATTATATGTAATTACGTATCGTAGGTGACGGGCTAAACTCACATACGTAATGCATAATTACACTTTTTGTTCTTTTTCACAATCCAAATCATGAACAGATAATGACATGTTTATTTGTTTGACAGAACAAGAGTTGAAAACCACAATTACCAGTCTTCTTTTTCTTGGCTTTTGGTATCGAATTACAGTATTGCACATGAACTACTATTTGATTATCAATACCTTAGTAACTAATGCTTAATTTCAGCTCAAAAGGATTTTCATTTAATTTCAGCTCATGCACCTTTAACATCAATAGTCGTTTCTACAAATGTAAGACGCTATCTAATTCAGAGTCTAATGTACTAGGTATCAAGAACAACATCATCGAACAATAAGTAAGAACTAAGAAATAAATGAGTGAAATAGCTTTTGTAATAATAATGTAAAACTAATACTAATGACTAAAATCACTTAAATTCTTTAAATAAAAAATCTATATATCACACGAAGGGTAAATACAAGATCAAGCAGCTAACTCCAACAAAATTTCATGAACTTCAGCAGACATCAGATCCAAAAGCTGAAAAGGCAACATTTCGGAAGCAAATCTAAGTATAATTACAAAACTAGGGTTTCAAACTCATCTAAAGTAATCACATTGCAAATCAATGGTCAAACACCAAACTACTATACAATTCATATAATAGGCATAACCACACAAGCAATAGAGCTAACAAATTACAACACAGTATTCAAATAAACGATATAAAAAGTGAAGTAAATGAAAACTGGAAATGAATGCCTTTGGAAGGTACTAACCATTGAAGCAGAGGATTGATCGGCGAATATCGGGAGGAAACCAAATGGAATTGTAGAGAGAGAAAATTTAGGGGAAAACTAGAGAGGTCTAATTAGATAAATTTAAACATTGATCTAATAATAAAAATATGATACATGTAAAATTTAGTTAATAAAATTAAAAGAGATAAAATATAAAATTAATTAATGAATTAAACTAAAATCTAATAATAAAAATATGATACATGTAAAATTCAATTAATAAGATTAAAAGAGATAAAATATAAGATTAATCAATGAATTAGACCAATGTTTAGGTCTAATAACAAAAATATGATACATGTAAAATTCAATCAATAAGATTAAAAGTGATAAAATATAAAATCAATCAATGAATTAGATCAATGTTTAGGTTTATCTAATTAAGTCTATATAGCATTATTATTCCTAGATATTGAAACTTTGAAGGGAACAAGGGTGCGAAAACTAAAGTTATTTAGCTTTCGAGACATTAGGCTTATTTTTTCAAAAGATTAAACTAATAGTATTATTTGGATATTAAAAGTTTTAAAGCTTATGAAAAAAATAAATTTTAGAAAAAAGCTAGTTGAACTAACTTTTTAAAATAAACTCTTGGATTATAAAATGATAAATTACATAAATACCCCTTGTATATATTTATCATGTATTTTTTTATCTTTTGAAGTCAATTCACAGCTAGCTATGAGCTTCCAGCTCCAACTATTTTGTCAAACACTTATAAAGAATAATAAGTTCCGGCTTCTGACTTTCAGTTTCAAAAATAAACTCCAGCTACCAACTAGTTTCGCAAACATACCTAATGACTACAAAATAACGATGGGTTTATAATTTATTAATTCTTACATTTTGATGTACGTGTAAATTCGGTTCAAAATTAGTTCAATGGTTAAGAGATTAAGTAGTGTAATATCTGAACGTTGTCCCCAACAAATTTTTTTAGTTTAAGTACGTATCACCGCGAACTCATTATGAGAAGTTGTTATGACCTGAATATGCGTTGACACTTGTCCCCTCCCTCACTAACTCCCTCTTCTCCCATAACCATATAACCTAACCATATTCATTAAAAAAAAGGCATAATAACAATAATATACTTGGAAGAATATTTAAGACACTTAGATCTAACAACTACTACTAATTTTGACTCCACTTTAAATCAGTGACTTTGGTTTTCAGAAGTAAAACGGCAACAACAACAACACAATAAAGGTACGAATTTGGTTAATTTGGTCGTTAATTGCATTAATTCAGATTATTAGATGTTTTAATTCAAATGTAAATGTGAGTATTTAGTTAAATATGTGTTTCAGAATATTCAAGATGAATTTAAGTGAATTGTATAGTTTGATGCAAAAATTGAAGTACTAATTACAAATTAAAAAGAAACCCCCACATGGGACTATTGTTGTGTAAATTATGGTGTTTTATAATTTTTAAAGCTTTGGATTGTGAAGTATGAGGAGTTAATTCCAGTTTATTCTAAGAGTGAAGGTTTTACAATAATCTGGATTTTGTAATGAAATTGTTGTATATATTTGTGCAAAATGGTTTCGAAAAATAGATATTGAAATGTGTTTTAGCTAATGGGTCTCAGGTGGGTATCGCCTTATAGTGTAAGTGAATACAATAAGAGCAGAAAAAAGAACAAAGTTGCTATCTATTTCAATAAGAGAATAATCCGGTAAAATAAGAGCTAAAAAATGGCATAATGAACAAACATGTTATATAATATCAGTCTAATTACCAGCAACAACGATAGTATAAAGACATTTGAGTGAAAAAAATTAGAACTTCAAAGCAATGAAGTTGGTGGCATTAAAAGTTACATTATGGCAGTTGATTAAGTTTAGTTAAGGAAAGTAAAAGGAACAATTGCAATAAAGAAAACTAAGTTCAAATAAAGAAACATATAAACTTTAAAAGTTAAACTGTTGAATATGCAGGTTCAACCTATGCATCCGCGTGATGAACATCAGTTTCCTTAGTAATCTGTGAAGCGGTAACAGAAAAGAGAAAAACACAGAGATTGCCTAAACACGCAAAGCTTTTATTGAAGAAAACTAAACTCAAAAACTTCAATTCGTTAGTCCTACAAAAACTTCAATTCGTTAGTCCTACTTTATCTGATACCTGACATGGTATATTTATAGCCTAAACATGGACACATTAGACTTAGATTAGGATTCTAACACTTATCGCAATCCCTACACAGACTCGATAACTTGCCATATATAAAACTGGACTTTAACTAGCTTGGGCTTGGTTACTTGGACTCCACTCCAAGTAAAGTCTCTGATTCGGATTCTTGTCAAGAGTCACAATCCGATCAGGAATTCCCAACAATTACCCCCTGAATTTCTGTGAAGGTAACTCTTGGACACCGAGCAACTTTCTCATCTCCACAAACCTTACGCGTTCTAATGCCTTCGTTAGGGGATCCGCCACTTGTTCATCTCCATCCACATGTTCGACTTCAACCTGCTCATTTTCCACCCGTTCTCGAATAAAGTGAAAACGAGTATGAATGTGTTTGCTCCTCCTGTGAAAGACTGGATTTTTAGACAGTGCAATCGCCGATTTATTGTCTATGACAATCAACACCTTCTGTTTTTCCAGTCCTGTCACCTCAGCTAACAACTCCCTTAGCCAAACTGCTTGACATGTTGCCGAAGTAGCTGCCATGAATTCGGCTTCACATGATGATAAAGCCACGGTATCTTGCTTTTGCGAACACCACGTGATAGGCGACTCTCCAAGAAAGAAAATATGACCGGTACTACTTTGACCATCATCAATGTCAACATTATGACTACTGTCACTATATCCCAGAAGTTTCAGTTCATTACTACTTTTGTTATATTTTATCCCATAAGAAGTTGTTCCCCGTAGATATCGTAGAATTTGCTTGATTGCTTGCGCATGAGACTCTCTAGGGCTTTGCATATATCAACTGACTACCCCAACTAAGTATGCCAAATCTGGTCGAGTATGCAAGAGATATCGTAAACAACCAACTACCCTCCTTTAGTGTGTAGCTTCAACTTCTGGTTCTGTCTCAGCTTTTGAAAGTTTAAGTCCTGGATCCATTTGACACAAAGTTGCATTACAGTCTTCCATACCAGCTTCTTTTAGAATCTTTAATGCATAACTTTGTTGCTTAATCGTCACACATGTCTTTTCTTGCTCAACTTCTATGCCCAAATAGTAAGTTAGTTCACCAAGATTAGACATTTCAAACTTAGCCGCCATCATTCTTTTGAATTGTTGTGTGAACTCTAAGCATGTTCCTGTCACGATGTCACACCCCAATAAAATCGTGTTACGTTTAGTAAATTTGCGGAAGCACGGGGCGTGACGGGGATCAATTCGATAAGTAAATCGAGAGCATATGATTATCGCAAACATATACTTAGAATGCCATAAATAGTTTAAATAACACGGTTACATGTTCATCGTATTTACAAAACAATAGATGTTTAGCAAAACAATATGATTAACATTTTAATCACAAATCATAGTTTCAATATTTATCAAAAGGATGGCATCCTATTCATCGTGGTGAGCAAGGGTCCCAAAAGTATGCATGCATGATCTTACGTCGCTGCTAATTCCCTGAAAAACATAGTTAAAAGGATCAACAAAATTGTTGAGTGAAATTCACAGGTTTAAGACATCGTCATTCAAACCAAAAGTTTAGTAAATGTTTCACAAGTCGTTTGTGCCATCCGTGGCAAGTAGTACGATGATATACAATTTAAAACAATAAATAGCTGACTGTGATCCCTCGAAGGTTAGCTAGACCTCACGAGTTAAAGTGAGGACACCTAGGCCTATAACCAAACCACGACTTTTAATGTTTTTTCCTGGGACCAATAAAATATACGCTCCTCTTCTCGACATATAGTTGGCAGCTAGCATGACTAACAAAAGTGGGAGGGATGTCATCCCAATAGTGCTATTCGCATATTCGGTGGCTAGCGTCATCTAGCTAATGGTTATAGTTTATAGTCATGAGGACTTCTATGCACTACAACTAGTTTAACGTAGGTTCGCACAAGGATTCGTTGTCAGGTTTTCAATCATCGCATGAAATCAGTTTGTATGTAAACAGTACATATGTTTTTCACCCCAAATTTAAAAAGCAGTAAAAGCAGTAAAATAGGGGCGGTGAACTCACCTGGTGGAGTCACTGACGTAAAGAAAATAAAAGAAAATAAATACAAAGAAATAAAATATGAAGTTATTCATATTTGGAATACACATTCTTTTTGGTGGAGTCACCGACGCAAAGATCGTATTAGCCATAATGCGTACACTTCACAGTTAGGAATGAATTATTCCTAGTTTATTATTCATGGGTCATAATACTTCAAGACGATTATCGATATTGTGATCCACTTAAACATAAAACACGCAGAGTTGATCAAGTACAATTTTAGTTATTATTCATGATTATCTATGTGTCCCTCACGTATGATGTACTCTTAGAATCAAGATTAGTCCGTAATTCCAGGTATTGAATTAACTTAAAGCTTTCCATCCTTAAAGTCAAGTCCTTAAGATATTATAATTACTCACTTGAAAACGTATGTCTGGATGTAGCATAAGAAATGGTCGGTACATCTCCCAGATGAAGTACTAATATCAATCCAATTACCATGTATTATGGTACTATCTATTACCTAAGAATTAAGACTCAATGTCATACATCAAGCGAGAGTTAATCATAGAATAATCTCCTTATTAAAGTTATTGTTTTATGTACTTGAGAACCTTTGTGTTGTATGCCTACCGATACATCATATGATGAATGTATTAAGCACGTTATTTGTTATGGTACCTTAAACTGTGTATTAAGCACGTTATTTATGGATTCATTGTCTATCATCATAGGAGTAGTAGAAATATTAACACCATAGTCCCGCAGCTGTTGCTGTATCCACAATATTTGTGAACAACTACCTGCTGCAACAAACTCAGCCTCAAAGGTTGAAATGGCGACCGAGGTCTGTTTCTTGCATTGCCAAGAAACAATATGACCTCCTAATAACTGACAACCACCAGAGGTTGACTTCCTGTTGTGGTTACATCCTCCGTAGTCTAAATCTGTATAGGCCAAGAGGTTAAAGTCGCCTCCGGAGGGATACCAACGACCTAACTTCGGTTGTCCCTTCGGATAACGCAATAACGCAATATCCTCTTTACGGCCTTCATATGAGATTCCTTTGGATTAGCCTGAAACCTAGCACATAAACAAACAGCAAACATGATGTCAGGTCTAGAAGTAGTTAGATACATCAAAGATCCGATAATTGCCCGATATTGTGTCGGGTCAACATCATCGGTACTCTCTGAGTCCGGCCCGAGATTATGATTGTGGGGAACCGGAGTACTATATGACGAGCTTTCAGCCATACTGAATCGTGCAAGCATTTCATGCACGTATTTAGTTTGATGGATAAATAGTCCATCCTTCTTTTGATCAACCTGCAATCCTAAGAAGAAAGTTAGCTCCCCCATAGCACTCATCTCAAACTTTCACTTCATAACATGCTCAAAATCTCTGCACATATTCTCGTTAGAAGAAGCAAATATGATATCATCCACGTAAATCTGTACTAGTAAAAAATCCTTCCTCTGCCACTTCACGAACAATGCATTGTCTATTTGTCCTCTCTTAAACCCATTGTCTAAGAGATAGGTAGACAGAGTCTCATACCATGCCTGGGGTGCTTGATGCAAACCATACAGAGCCTTGTCCAATTTGTAGACACGCTCTGGATAATCTGGATCAGTAGACCCTGGCGGTTGTTCAACATACACTAGTTCTTGAACCTTCCCATATAGAAACACAGTTTTTACATCTAGTTGATAGACTTTAAATTTCTTAAATGCAGCATATGCCAGAAATAATCGGATTGCTTCCAGCCTTGCTACAGGTGCAAAAACCTCTGTGTAGTCTATCCCCTCCTATTGATTGAATCCTTTTACCACAAGTCTGACTTTATTTCGGGTGACAATTCCTCGATCATCTCGTTTACACTTAAACACCTATTTGGTGCCTATAATAAACTCTCCCTTGGGTAAATCAACTAGCTTCTAAACTTGAAGCTTCTCGAACTGTGCGAGCTCCTCTTGCATCGCCTCAACCCATGAATTGTCCTTAAGAGCCATTTGTACATTCTTTGGCTCAACTTGTGAAATGAAGCAACTATATAAGCAATTATGCATGATCCCAATGTTTTGGATTAATACATAAAGACTAGTGCTTTAAGTGATTCCTTTACGAGTCTTTACACCGGAACTGGGATCACCAATTATGTTGTCAATCGGATGATCTTTGTTAATTCGTGTTGAGACCGTAGTGTCAATAGGTATATCAGACCCAAGATTTGATCCAATCTCCCCCTCAGTTGTTACACCTTCTACAACAATTTCTTGTTCGGAACTAGTAGCCTCTGAAGAGTGAATTTGTTCACATGAACCTGAATCAACTTCTTCTGTCTGATCAAAAATGATTTCCTTTCCTTTTCCTGTTGTAATTTCTGAACTTAAAATATTGGATCTAGGTTCATCACCATCATCCAATATTGCATATTCTAACCTTGAAGATTCCTCGGAAGTGCCTGTATCACTTAGAAGAGGAACATTGAAGGTTTTGAAGAGAGCTTCATAATTGAATAACCACTCTGGACTGGTTTGAACAGCTGGCGTGTAAGAGGTGACCTGTATATTGAATACAATCTCCACTCTACCAGAAGTCTTACTAAAGACTCGTTTGTTTGGAGAACCAGCATCATAACCAAAAAAGTTCGTCGTCGACTCTTTCACCAAATTTCGGCTAATTCCTTGTTTAGAGTAAAGTACAAGGAACACCAAACGGTTCAAACCCGATTAAATTGGGTTTTCGACCGTGTAAAAGCTCATAGCATGTTTTGTTATGTCTCTTAACAATTAAAACCCTATTCAATACGTGACATGTTGTATTCACAGCTTCACCCCAGAAAATTACTGGAAGCTTTGAATCAGCCAACATGGTCCTTGCTGCTTCAATCAGTGTCCTGTTTTTCCGTTTTGCTACTCCATTTTGTTGAGGTTCGTATGGTGCACTGAATTGATGTTGAATACCCTTGCTTAAACAGTAGATGTTCAGCAATGCATTCTTGAACTTTGAAGCATTGTCGCTACGGATTTTCTTGACTCCTCGACCATATTGATGTTGAACCTGAGTGAAGAACGTTATCAGCAACTGTGCTATCTCATCCTTAGAACTCAAGAAGAACACCCAAGAAAATCTCGAGTAGTCATCGGTAACCACTAGACAGTAGTGTTTCCCACATATACTTCTCGCATTCACTGGACCGAATAAGTCCAAGTGAAGAAGTTCAAAAGTCGTAGCAATGGAGTTCTGAGTCTTAGACTTGTGAGGTTTCTTATGCTGTTTCCCTTTTGACACGGCACACATTTGTCCTCTAGCTCAAAAATCTGTACTAGAACACCTTGCACTAAATCATGTCGGACAATATAATTCATTTTTTGAAAGTGCAGATGTGCCATTCTCCTATGCCATAACTGAGATTATGTCTCTGAAGCCTTGGATAACAAGCAAGTCGACTCTGTTGAGGATTCAGCAACACTCATGTCCATCACATAAGTGTCATTCTTTTCTCGGTGCCCTCATTACTATCCATTCTTCTAGGATGACAAACCCCGGTTTCAGGATGAGCGCCTCTCTATCTGTGAAATGGATAGGATGTCCCTTGTCACAAATCTGAGAAACAGTCATGAGATTGTGCTTAAGCTCCTCAACAAAGTTGACTTGCTCTAGCGTTATTTTCCCATTAGTAACATTTCCTAATCCCGTGATTTGTCCTCCCTTTGCTCCAGCAAAGTTTACATGTCCCCCTTTCTTTTCCACGAAATCCACCATGATCTGCCTTTCCCCTGTCATGTGCCTGGAGCAACCGATGTCTACGTACCACCAGTTAATGGCACGTCTAGTCAACTCCTGCACTCAAGAAATAAACATTAGTTATCGAGGGGGACCCAAGCCACGACGGTCTTGGGTCGGCCATTCTCCTCAAATGTGAACTCTTTCAAGTAACCCTCTCTCTTATCTTGAGACTTTGAAACTGAAGTAGTTACACGTGGGGGTGAATGGAGGGTCTTTCCCCTAGGCCTTTTATCAGGAGACTTTTGATATAATCTCTGATTGACTGGCCGTGGGTTAGATGTCAATCTAACCTCAGTTGGATAAGTATAATTTGAATTGTTATAATTCCTATTAATACTATCCTGATTAGAACTATTTCGTTTGGGGGTTTGAAAACGTTGTGGAGTTCTTGACCTAATAGTTTTTCCAGTAGAACTTCTTGTGACAGAAGTAGTGTTCCTTGGACTATCATCCATCGAGAACTTCACTGGTTGGAAACGAGGTTGAAATCTTTGAAATTTTGGCAATTGTTTATCTCCCCCATTTCTAACCACGTTTTCAACATTTTCGTTAATTTGAAGTTCATTACGAAAAAGATTTGCCATTTTCTTGTTTACACTAGTTATCTCAGGCGTCTTAATGATTTTAGCCTGAGAACTACTTGCTTTAACAGGTGATTGGTCTTTCTTCACCTGCGTTGGTTTGACTCCTGTACTTTTGTTTGGACAAATACTTGCCACGTGTCCCTTTTGATGACACACGAAGCACAAATGATTTACCAAAGCTTTCTTAGGAGCTTTGGTGTTGGTTTGGTTTTCTAAATTATTAGAAATCAGAGAAGAGACCGGTTCTATTTGTTTACCCATATCTATGTTAACAGATTCAATTTTTGGATCAACAAATTCAACACTAGTTTTAGACTCTTCTTTTTCTGAGTGTACCTCCATTACTCCCTTACTTTCAAAAGACACTTTCTTTTTCAGAATTTTTTTGGGAGTCGTGGAAGTCTCAGTAGCAGTTGATTCTTTCTCATTAGTTACAATCTCAACTTTCTCTGACTTAGTCGATTCAGTACTAATTACCAAGTCAGGGACTGCTGAGGGAATGGTAGAGTTAACAACTTGTGACAGCTCAGGTTCAGCTGTTAAGTATATATAATTATGGTTATAAGGTGGAGGGACTTCATTATATCCCATACCACGATGGTCTCCTAGTTGTTTTCCAACAGTTAACAGAGTGTATAAGGTTTCAACAGAGAATCTTCTAAGTTCAATTTTCGATTAAGATCTGTAATTCTAACCCTAGCATCTGCTAATTCTTTTTCCTATTCTGATGTGTTCCTAGTAAAGTCAGATACATGTTCTCGAGCTAAATCTATTATTTGACTCTGCTCATTAACTGTATCTCTTAATTTTTTAATGTCTTCATTATCAGATTTTAACTTAACTATTAATTCAGAATTTCTCTATTTTAATGCTGCATTTTCTTCCTTTAAATGATTAAGCTGAGCTGTCATCAAGTTAGATGATTATATCAATTTCTCAGCTTCACCTGCAAGGTTAGTACATAATAGGCATGCATTAATTACAGAATCCAAATTCAATAATACCTTATGCTTTTCAGCATCCAGATTAGCCATATACGCAATGAAGTCCTTTGTACTCATCGTGTCAGTTGTTTCTAGTCGCAAAACTCTGGTCTCTGAAGTAGGTACTATTGTCTCAATTGTCAGCTCTTCCTCATCCTCTGTATCAGTGACTACCAATCCATCCCTTTGATCACCATCTATCGAGGCCATGAATGCTTGAGGTTCATCAACATAGTTATTCCAATCATACGAACCATCTTGAGTTTGAACGACCAAAGCTCTAGAGTTTGATAAATTTCCAGAGCTTGAATCTCTATTAATGGTTCCCTCAGAGGAATAACTTGGTCGCCCCTGGTTAGTTGTTGGCTCTCTCTTTGGTCTCTGACATTCTCTTGCAAAGTGTCCAAAACCATCACAGTTATAACACTTTACTTTAGTTTTCTCAAAACCAACTTGATTGCCCACAAATTTCCTACCAGTGCGATTGACAAATCTCTGCACGCGCCTAGCAACCATAGCCATTTGCCATTGGAGATCCATTTCTTCTAAATCATCAGGATCTACTTGATCAAAATATTCATTAAGCATAGCAGGATCTATGATTCTTCCTTTAATGAAGTTCTCTTGGGTGGCAATAAATGATGCTAGAAGAGACACCTGATCCTCAGCTGATTTCACACTCATTGGCATAGACTTCAACCCGTTAGATATTCCTTTAGACGAGTTCCTGTCGTTGCCTGAGTCACCAGATGAGGCAATATAGCAGACCTTGCTTCCTGAACTTCTCAAGGCATCATTTGTTTCGACTTCCCCTGTGAAGAATGCTGTAACTCCATTACCTGTACTAATTGATGCAGCAGAATCAGACTTCTTACCGTGATATACACTTGGATCTTGAACCTGATCAGATCCTGTCTCTTTCTTTTGCATGTTCAGATCATAAACTCTTAGCTTCCCAACTACCTCATCCAGCGTTAAGGTTTTATACTCTCTGCTCTCTTTAATCATCAGAGTATATATGTCCCATTTATGAGGTACCGCCTCTAACAGTTTATTATTCTTCACAGTGTCAGTATAAGTCAGTCCAATATTATCCATCTCTGTCATCAGATGATAATATCTAGTGATAATATCTTCTAACGACTCAGATTTCAAATGCTTAAAAACATAAAATTGTTTAGTAAGCAAATCTGACCGGCTTTCTTTTATCTGTTCATTTCCTTCAAATCTCTTCTCCAAAGCTAACCAAAGCTCTCTAGAAGAATTGTATTTCTTGAAGGTGTGCTTAATTTCTTGAGGTAAGCACATAGTTAGAGTTCAGCCTCATACATCTTACGGTCTTCTTCCTTCATAGTCGAATACGAATAGACTTTTAATTTTCCTTCGAATTCGTATGTTGGAGGATCATACTCGTCACTGATACAAATCCACATTTTAACGTCATTGTACCTAGCAAATGACTCAAACCGATCTTTCCACCAGAAGTAATCCTCTGATTTCAGTAACTTCGGTGGTGAAGCAGATTTTCCCACTTCGTGATCCATCTCAATCATTTTGCTCAAACTTGACATCATATAACGGGATGTACGAACTTGTGAATTAAGTTCGTAGAAAACATTATCAATTTAACTTCGTACGATCTTAGCAATCAAGTTCCAACAAAAGTCAAACTTGTTCAATACGAACTTGAGGTAAGTTCGTAGGTCAAGTTCGTACGAACTTACAGACTTGTAGGTTCGTAAGATAATGTATAGTTTCGTACGATAATGAATAGGTTCGTTCGATCAATCTGATCAACCCTAATTCATAAAAACTGAATCTGAGCTCTTCTAAAATCGAATTCTAAGTGATCTATAACACCTTGAACGTAAAAATCAATGATTATACGTCCAAATCTTCCGTATTCTCTCGTTCTTTAGTGTTTTAAACCCCGAACCTTCAACAATTCAATGTTTAAAGCTCTGATACCACTTGTAGGTTCCCTAAACCTGGATCCACGAGGTTATCACGTTTATTAAGTGCGGAATCCTTAAAAAAACGTAACACTAATCAACAAGTAATACGAATACGGTAAAGAACACTTTTATTGAACGTAAGAATCAATTACATTCAACGTAGGATGTAAGTCCACTCGATCTTGGTTCGATAACTCAGTTATCTATAGTATTAAGGTGCGGAATCTCTCATTACGATTAATTCAAGGTTATATAACAATTTTATTCATTAATATGCTTTGTTTTGATATTTAACCAATGTTAAACAATCAAAACCTAGCCTTTAGTCTATTTAATTCTCTCTGGACACTCAAAACTCAGTAATTCGTCGAATTCAATCGATCACCATTAATTAACATAATTATTCTTTAAATATACCGTTTCAACTCGCTGCCCGTGGGCTTTGCGAGTTGACTCAGCTCGCAGCCTAAGTCAGCCCAGTGACTTGTTCTCAGCTCGCTATACTTATACCTTGCGAGTCCAGATCTCATCTCGCAAGTCCTCTGACTTGCGACTTGAGTTCTCAACTCGCACTTCAGACTTTAGTTTGTATTCGTTATTTTATCATATATTTACAAATCAATCCAATGTACAAACTTGATAAGAAGTACACTAGTATTACAAGCTAGATCTGTTGTCACAAAACATGTCTCAACATAGGACAAAACTCTAGCTTAGTATAAGAAATAGCTTTAGTTATGCTTTACAAAACACTTAAACAACTGATTACATTCGAACTAGCATGTAATCTATATAAAGGACCTAAGTTCGTACGGGCTGGACCCTACGAACTTGTCTGGTCACAGGCCCAACTTGCCTAAGTTAGTATGATCCTAAGTTCTTACCCACATAAGTTCGTACGAACTTACATTACAAAACATAAAAGTAAACTTACTACAAAAGACTTATTAAACTAATTATTACAAACTAGAAAGCTGCTGTCACTAAATAAGTACCAACAGATACATAACAAAACAATTCCTAATTATATAATTGAAACATTAACTGTCACACCTCCGGAGCGCGACGAGCGTGGATTACAAACAAGGATTACAATGGACGACCTCTAAGAGAGTCGTTAAACAAACATTGTTTAAATTACATTGTCTTCAAATATGAAACATCCATGTTTAAAGTCTTAACAACATAGTTTCAAACTTAATCGCTTAACTAGCTTAAATTCAAGATGACAAATTTTATGCAAAAAGCCCTTCCAAGGGGATGCGACTCCTACTTCAATAAGGGCGACTCAACGGCACAACTACAAAGCGCCTTAATTACCTGAGAATACACGTTAAAACGTGTCAACATAAAGTTGGTGAGCTCATAGGTGTAAAGAGTTTGTAAAATAGTACCGTGGATCACAAGATTTCAAGTTACACAATATCAGATGTATTACTATTGCCATAAGCTCATGAATCGAAACCTTAACAATTTAGTTATCTCGCAAGTGTCCTGTTCCAATCACTCGTAGTTCTCAAATGATTATTCATCTGTTTGATTTGTAGTCAAGTTGGCGCTACCAAACCGGACGGGGGTTTTAACCCAATAGATCTATTTACAACATTCACGATTAAGTCCATAACTAATAATTCATGATAGAGGCCCAAAGAAGGAATAGTAGTAACTTATGCAATATATAAGGGTTTATAGGTACTTGTAACCACAAAAGAAAAGCATGTATTCTCACCCCAAAACAAGTAAAAATAGTGGCTATAAAACTCACAATAAAGTTCAAGTTTTTAGTTCGGATGTTTTCCCCGTGCAAGACAAGTACGACTCCTATCCGCGTCATACGAACACGAATGTTCTAATAAGATTCTCATCTAATTTATATGTTTTAGTAATACTTAACTAACTAATTAAATTATAAAGTGCTATAAAATAGTTTGATTTTCTCTTATTAATCAATTACGTTAATGATAAATTTGTAAACATATTTGTGTAAATACATGAAGATTAGTTTCAAAAATTACCAAACTTTATTTTCATAGCCTAATATTGGATATAAACTTTCTGTAAAAATTTGAGAATTTTTAGAATTGTATTATATTTATTCTCAATTCAAGTCCAAAATATGATAGAAATTAAAATAAAATTGTAAATGGTCATGAAGAATTATGAAACTTTTACCACCTCAGTTTCTAACTAATTTAAGAATTGTGTAAAATTTTTTAGTCTGGTGGTGATCCATCTTAGATTGTGCACTTGTTTTTAGATGCTTTATGTCGGGTCATACGTGGTATCATAAGTCGATCCCCAAAATCTTCTACCTAAGTGCCTTCATAAGTTTACAGTCTACAAATACTTTGGTGACACTGCTCAAGTTTGCCATCGCAAGGTTGTTCCATGCAAGTCGTGTCTCAGACTCAAACTCACCCTGAAAAGTATAGCGAATGTTAGTGACTATCGACACCAACATCTTAATGAGCCACATTCGGGTTTACAAGCTCTTTCTGGAAAAAGAAATAGTTGGCCTACACGAGGATGTTGTTTTTGCCTGTATTCCACTCATTGATCTAGTAGATACTGTTAAACTGATTGATGAATCCGCTTCTGCTTCTTTTGGACATGTATCCGACTGATTTACTCCTCTCTAAATCCCTTTCCTTCATTAACTCAAATACCAACTCATTCAATCTCTGGATCTCTTTTCCCTGAGACTCCAGCTGCTTCTTCTGTCTATTCACTTCAGTACTTAGATTGGTATAATAATCCATCAATTCCTTAAATAACACTATCTTCATTACCTTCAGAAGTGTTAACCTCTTTTGGTAAATCACTAGATGGTATATCAACTGATTCATGCCTAGCATGAACATCAGTAGTCCCTCTTTTCTTGGTACTGGGACCTGTACTTGGATCAACCTCCATAGAAGATTCACCCTGTACAGTTGCCTATGGTTGGGTCTTACTGATGTTATCACTGTCCTGTTCTGCCAAGGGGCTAGAATTACTAGTGACAGCCCTTCCAGAATGGTCACCCCCCTCCTCATGGACCACCTCCTGTTCAACTTGTGGCTGAGACATCTGACCAGTAGGAACATCAGATATCTGTTTTGATTTCTTTTGTTTGGTTGGTTTCTTGGCCCCTTGTTTTCTTTTGATTTTACCAATAGCTGTGGGTTGGGAAGCAGATGGGTTTTCTACTTCCTCAGCTATGGTAGAAGGTGTAGCAAGCATTGTTGGAAACAATGTTGTAACCTTATTTGAAAATCCAAAGTTCACTCTTTTCATATTTGTAAATAGTTTTTGTGTATGAGAGCGAACTACAAATATTTCAGGATGTGCAGATAAATCAGATATTTCATTGTTTAAAATAGTCTGCACAAACCTAGGATACATTAAATTTTTTTTTGATATGGGCTGCTCAAGATTTCTCAACATGCCATTAAAAATAAATCTTGAAAAATTAAACAGTTGGCCAGTGGCTAAGCATACAATTGCAATAGCAAGAGTACTTCCAAACTGATTCCAAGTTGTTCGTTTTGAAGAAAGGCACTGTTGGATAGTATGAATAAAAAATTTCCATTGTGAGGAAAAGAGAGCTTTGTAAAAAGTTGATTTTTGTCTCCCCTTCATACCCCATCAATGTTATGTTTTCATAAACAACTGAATCACTAAGAAACTCAATACCTGTAGAATCATCAAGATGAAGATGATTACGGATTGATTCCTCTGTTACAGATACTGACTTCCCTTCAACAGTTGCAATGATTGTCTTTATCCCCTTATCATTGTTTATAGCAGCACTCGACCAGAAATTATTCAAATGATTTAGATAAACGGTTGGGTTAACAGTTAGGGCATGGTGAATATGGCTGCTTCTCAAGAAGTCGATGATTTGATGAAAATCAACTGCTTCTTTGGTTTTAGAAAGGCCACAAGATTGTGGTTTTCCACCGTCGGTAATCGGGCAGAAGATGAAGAAGATGCCATTGTAATCGAGTGACTTGAAGATCGAATCAAGATTTAGAGGTTTTTGGTGTTTGGATGAAAATAGAAAGTAGGAATTGTGTTTCTGTATGGCAAAGTAATGTGTATTGATGTGTTTGTATATTTGAAAATATTAAAATAACTACAGCATTAATGAAACCCTTGAACAGTATTAACTTCAAGAGCAGTAGAAACTGTGTTTTCAGTATAAATTAGGCAGCAGTACAAACTACACTATCAGTATAAACTTATCTATCAGTATTAATAACACATGCAGTACTAATATCCAAAAATATACTTACAGTATAAACTCACAGTACAAAGTATACTTACAGTCTAAACTGACAGTACAAAGTCCATAATTTCTTATACTTACAATATAAATTCCAAACTTTCTTCTCACAGTACAAAGTGTTCTTACAGTATAAACTTTCTCCCCCTAAACACTTGTACTGTTGTAAAAACAAACTGCATCTGTATTATTATTATTATTATTATTATTATTATTATTATTATTATTATTATTATTATTATTTTTATTTTTAAATAAACATAAAGAAAGCAGTATTAACACTAGCAGTATTAAAAGAACTGGAAGTTCAAATAACACATACAGTATTAACAGAGATAGCGTTCAGCACAAACCAATACCACAGTACAAACACAACCTTCAGTATAAACTCAAAACATTAGAACATCAGCATAAATCAAAGTAAATGAAAGAATAAGAATTATTGACGATTCATCATACCAATACTAGTAACCAAGTATGTAAATCTCCCCACATCAAATGCTTTAGTGAAGAGATCTGCAAACTGATTATCAGTATGAACTTTAAAGATATGAATCAGCCTCTTCTCATTACAATCTCTGATAAAATGATATCTGATTTCAATATGTTTGGTTTTAGAGTGTTTGACAGGATTGTTGATTATACTAATGGCACTGTTGTTGTCAATAAAAATAGGAGTATTAAGAAAAGGCAAACCATAATCCAGCATTTGATTTTGGATCCACATCACTTGAGCACAGCAGCTGGAGGCTGCTACATACTCTGCTTCAGCTGTAGATGTTGATACTGTGGTCTGCTTCTTACATTGCCAGGATACAAGCCTATTTCCTAGAAATTGACAATAACCTGATGTGGACTTTCTATCCAAATTAGCTCCTCTATAATCACTGTCTGTGTAAGCAATCAAATCAAAAGAAGAATTCTTAGGATACCAAAGACCCAAACTGGGTTGACCCTTTAAGTATCTAAAGATTCTTTTGACTGCAAATAAATGAGATTGCTTGGGATTTGCTTGAAATCTTGCACAAACACACACAGCAAACATAATGTCAGGTCTAGAGCTAGTTAAGTACATTAGAGATCCAATCATAGATCTGTATAAATGAATATCCACATCCTCCCCCTCAAGATCAGCATGCAATGGTTTATGTGTTTCTATAGGTGTACTAGCAATCTTTGCAGCTTTATACCCAAACTTATCTAGAATATCATTAACATACTTTCCCTGATGTATGAAAATTTCATCATGGTTCTGCTACACTTGTAATCCTAAAAAGAATGTAAGTTCACCCATAGAGCTCATCTTGAATTTCTGATGCATTAAATCCTCAAACTCTTTGCAAAGAAAATCTCTTGTAGAACCAAAGATGATATCATCTACATAGATCTGAACTAAGAGAATATCATCCTTAATTCTTTTGGTGAACAAGGTTTGTCAATTGCACCCCTCTTGAATCCATTATTCAATAAATACAAAGACAAAGTGTCATACCAAGCTCTAGGTGCCTGATGTAAGCCATACAGAGCTTTATCAAGCGAGTAGACTTTGTCTGGATGCGTGGGGTCTTCAAAACCTGGAGGTTGACATACATACACCTCCTCTTCTATAGTGCCATAGAGAAAAGCACTCTTCACATCCATTTGATACACTTTGAAACCTTTAATTGAAGCATAGGCCAAAAATAATCTAATAGCTTCTATTCTGGCAACAGGAGCAAACACTTCATCATAATCTATGCCTTTTTCCTAAGTGTATCCATGAGCTACTAACGTAGCTTTGTTTCTGATTACAATACCCCTTTCATCCTTTTTGTTCCTGAATACCCACTTAGTACCTATAGTCGTCTTGCCTTTGGGTAGATCAACCAGTGTCCAGACCTCCTGTATTTGGAATTGCAGCAACTCTTCTTGCATTGCTTCAATCCACCCTGGATCCTTTAATGCTTCCACAACCTTCTTAGGTTTTAACTGGGACAGAAAACATGCACATAAAGAAGTATTAATGTTTTCTTCATTGTCTATAATCTGCTGTCAAGTTTGAACTGTATAATCTATTTCACCAATTACATTCTCCAGAGGATGATCTCTATGAGAAATGTAATGGGATGTAGGAGTCATAGGAGTGACAGGATCCAGATTTGTAGGATTCAGGTCATCCAGCAAATTAGCTTTTTCTAAAGCAGCCATGTCTGGGTTTGTAGCATAACCATCTGCTGAGATGGTGTGAGCTTCAGAAGCTGATGATGATGTTGAATGATTTGAGGTTGCAGATTCTGGTAATATTTCATTTTCCTCAGGTGGATCAGGTGTCCAGATGGGCAATATAACATACTCAGTGGAGGCCTTGGTATGATCTGCAATAATAGGATCAGTGGTACCTGCAAGTGTTGTCTCATACATGTATCTAAAAGATTGGGTTAGAGCATTAATATCAAATAACCAATTAGGACCTTTTCCATCAGAATTAGGAGTATTTTCATTGAAGGTCACATTCATGGTCTCTTCCACTATCCTACTTCTTTGATTAAATACTATGTATGCTTTACATTGTGTAGAGTATCCAACAAAGAATCCCTCATCCACCTTGCTATCAAACTTGCCTAAGTTATCTTTGGAATTTAAGATAGTAAAAGGACACCCAAAAGGTTTTAAAAAGCTAATCAATGGCTTTCTTTTATAAAATAGTTCATAGGGTGTCTTGTTATGAGACTTGACTATAGATATTCTATTCTGAACATAGCAAGCAGTACTAATTGCCTCTGCCCAGAAGGTCATAGGCAATTTAGCATCTGCCAACATAGTTCTAGCAGCCTCAATTAGTATCCTATTCTTTCTCTCTGCTACTCCATTTTGTTGGGGAGTCCTAGGTGCACTAAACTGTCTTGTTATTCCTTTATCAGCACAGAATTTATTCATCTCATGGTTCTTAAATTCTATGCCATTATCACATCTGATGACTTTGACAAATTCAGAGGTTTGAGTCTCTATCTTAGTTATAAATGTTTTAAGTATAGCATTGG
The DNA here is from genome assembly GCA_963921325.1 of Logfia minima. NCBI lineage: Eukaryota > Viridiplantae > Streptophyta > Magnoliopsida > Asterales > Asteraceae > Logfia > Logfia minima. The sequence goes on along the minus strand of OY992763.1, from coordinate 23,012,908 downwards.
TTTCATCTTTTGTTCTAAGAAAGAAAACCCAACTATATCTGCTATAGTCATCAGTGATCACTTAGTAATAAGAATTTTTACCTATACTCAATTAATAGGTCCAAACAAATCTATATGCAGTAACTGTAAAGGTAGGCAAGTAGAACTTTCTACTTTGGATTTAAAAGAAGTTTTGTGTTGCTTGCCTTTTTGACATGCAACACAATGATCATCACATGAATATTCCTTTTCAGGTAAGCCTCTAACCAAGTTCTGTTTAACAAGTTTGTTTATGGTTTTATAATTCATGTGACACATCCTTCTGTGCCATAAAGCAGATACATCAAGTGAAGCTTTAGATAAGAGACAATTTAGATTGTGTTGAGGTTTCATACTTGCTAAGTCACAACAGTATACATTATCCTTCGTGGGAGTTCTTAAAAGAATTAAATGGTCATCAAGTTGAAACTTATCAGAAAGGATAAAGCATTATGTGCCAGTAAATAGAACATGATTCTTTTTATCTGTGATTTGACTCACACTTAGCAAGTTATATTGCAATTGCTCAACAAAATAGACATCTTTAAAACTTATCTTGTCACTGCTAACAACTCATTTGCCTGTAATCTTTCCTCCTTTGGGATTTCCTCCAAAAGCTACATACCCACGATTGATATTCTTGAAATCCTGTAGCTGAGATCTATCTCCAGTCATATGCCTTGAGCAACCACTATCAATATGCCATAGTTTGTTCTTTAAGTTGCCCTGCACAGATAGATATTCAAAATTAATTCCTTTTGGGAACCCAAACCAAAGTGGTTTTACGTGTCCCATGTGCATCAATATAATCAAATCTCTTATAGATCATTGATTTTGATGCACTGTTGGTATTGGAAACTTTAAATTGACAGAAGTAACAAGTTTCCAAATCCAACTAATGTTAGACTTGATTGCAACATTATTTGTTCTAACAGTATTAACATGGTTAACAGTATTAACTCTGTTATTAGTATTAATGTTGATGCATCTTAGTATGTCTGTCAGTTGGTCAAGTCTGTAATGTGTTTGTTAATGTAATTGAGCTAGTTAGAATTACATTTTCTATGTTATGCGACACAAGGCCTGTGTCGCATTAGTTGTAGTTGCGACACAAGGATTATGTCGCAATAGTGATCTATGCGACACAAGGCTTTTGTCGCATAATCTGGCCAGGTTGTTTAGTATAAATACCCAAATGTTAGGGTTTTAGAGAGAGACTTTTTGGGAGATTTTACACACACTTATTCTCTGCTTTTGGCTGCTTATTTTCTTGAGAATATTTGATAAAGAAATATAAAGTATTATTATTGATTTGTTTTCTATTGTTTTAAGCTTTATATTCTATTCGTGTCATTATCTCCATTGAGCGATTTGATCAAAAGGTCCATCCTAAGGGATCTACAATTAACACATCTAGCAGTATTAAGTTTGTTAACAGTATTAGCTCTGTTATCAGTATTAACTGTTAATGCTGTTTTAGCAGTCTTTCTACTGTTGTGTCACACCCCGCTAGAGCGGAAACACGAGATGTAACAGTACAATGATTTCATAATCGAACATTACAAAACGTCACCGTTCAACGGTCTACATTAAGCACAAAATATAGAGTTTTACAATATTTCCAAATACAAAAGTAATATCCGAATCGTACTACTACATTCCAAAAGACATAAATTCCATACGCTAATATAATCTAAAATCAGACAGCAGGTTTAGCTTCAATTGTCAGATTGTGACAAGTTCCTGAAAAGCATGTAAAATACAGGTCAACTATGAAACATAGTTGGTGAGCACTCAGGTTTTATGAAAAGATAGACCTTCGTTGAAATTATTGAAGTCCAATGGAAATGCAAATCGTCATACAGGGTTAATGAAGAAAAATGTGTTTGGTGTCGAGCTCGTAGGACGGAATTAATATTTGATGTTCATGTGTTTACAAGTCTTGACGATAGTTAAGTGTAGTAAAAGAGTGATTTAATACGTAAGACTTATTTGCTAACACTTTATAGTTTCAAGTAAAGTTCGAAAAATGATGGTTTTTATTTTTATATGTGTCAAAACGTTCGTATTTGAGGTGGGTTAACCTGTCGGTGTTAAAAAGGGCATCGCTTTAAGGCCATGCCTATGATCGTCAAGTCCGCCATGATTTACCTTTTAATTACTATGATTTTGATTCAATGCATCTCCAAGAATAAGTGTTTTTAATTGACAACATCAGAGTATGGTTCAAATCGTTGTGTTTATGATTTTCCATAAGAAACTGTTTCAAATATCTAAGTCATCCTAGAGCTCGGGTCACATGTTGGTAGTTTCAACGAAGGCATCAAGGCATCATGCATTGTGAATTCATTATTTAAAAATATTATGGTTTATGTAGTCCATGATTAGTATTGCTTGAATCCACAACCAAACCTACAACCGATAAACCCTTGCCCCAAAAAGTGATGCCCTATCGTTGGCATTTAGGATGATGGGATGCACTCACGTGGCCGCGTGAGTGGGGAGGTGGTCTCGCTCCCAAATAGTACTATTCATATGCATCATTGGCTCAAATAGAGTTAATGGTTGTGTAGAGATACCGGGGACTTTAAATACGATAGCAACCAAGCATATAATCATGTGGCATCAATAAGTATTCACAACATCGTAAATCAAATATCATAAACATATCATTTGCAAGTAAATAAAATCATTCAAGTCATTCATGCATGCTTTTCACCCCAAAACATTGAATTAAAGCATTGAAATAGGGGCTGAGTACTCACAATCGTTAGTAGGCGTACGGAAAGGGTGGTAAAGTGCGACTCGACCAAAAGTGGCTCCTATCCAAGACCTACGAGTACAAGATTCCTAATTAGATTCTTGACTAAGATGGCTTGTTTAGATTGCTTAGCTAGTTGTTAAGGTTACAAAGTGCCGTTTAGATTTGATTTGTCGTCGACGGTAAAAACTCGGGTTGTGATGAAAATAATGTAAATGCTCGAAAGTAGATTCCAAAAATCACCAAATTTGGTATACAACATGGGAAATGATTCACAAATTTTCTGTGAAAATTTGGGAATTTTTAGATTTACAGATTATTTTTAATTATTTCTTGACCAAAAGAGTGGGATAAATAGGAGAAAAATAGCAATTATTCTTGAAAAATTACGAAATTTTTACTAGATCCGTTTTAGGTCATTTCTAAGTTTTTGTAAAAATTTCATGCCATTTTGAGCTCTGGAACATTGGTTCCCATCGTATGTGTTTTAGCAATTCGCACGTCGAAAAACATAACAAAACAATTCCAATCAGTGTTAAATTTTGAGGATAGTGTCATTTTATGTGGAAAATGACACTGTAATTTTCCCATATTTTTCTGATGTCAAAAAGTAATTTTTCATGAATATTTGGCTTTCTAGAGACTTTATTTACATTAATTCTTGAAAAATACTTAAGCTTTTTCAAAAATTCTTATTTTTATTTTCAAGGTTTTCTTCAAGATGTAGATGCTGAGAAAAATCATCCTCAATTTTTAAACACGATTTATCTATATTTTGTGTATTTTACTTTCACCATACCACATCTTTCATGCATTTACAAGACTTAGATTATGCATGTTAATCATGCATTTACTAAAAATACTAAATCAACATAATAAAATCCCATCTTTTTATACAACTGAGATATGTGTGTTAGGAATGTAAAATAATTTTCTCAAATGTTTTTGAATAGTGTAAGACCCTTAAACAAATATCAATACACCATGTTAACAGAAAGCTACTGTTTGCGCACCAGTTTTGTTTGGTATGTTTGGGGGTCTTAAACTCAATGGATTTGAATGAGACCAGTGGGCTTTGAAAGGTAAGACATTGAACTAAATTCCAGAAGAAGAATCAAGATTTTTGGACCATTATTCACTGAGTTATGGTCGTCTCAAGTGAGGTCAAAATCTGGACAGATTCATACAAGACAATAGCAATCTTTTTGGTGTGTTTCCACATCTCACGATTTTTAGACCTCATCCAATGATTGAGGCTTTGTCTTATATGCATGAATATGTACTTTTACAGAGATAAAAATATACTTTAACATAACACAAGATTTAGATACAACAATTGTAGGAACCCTTTTGCTGGACCTAATCAGATCGTATGACTCAATCAGAAGGGCGGAATCCAACTAATCGAGTATTGAACGTATATTGAATCACAAGCACAGTTTCTCTAACGTTTTGTATATATGAACAATTGAAGAATAAGCTTACAATCTCTCTTTCTCTCTCTCTCTCTCTCTCTCTCTCTCTCTCTCTCTCTAGGGTTTGATCCACCTACAAATGAAATATGACTTCACTATTTATAGACAAACTGGACCCTGCGACACAAGCCTTGTGTCGCAGGCCAAGCCCACTGCGACATAGGCATTATGTCGCTATTGCGACAAAAGCTCTGTGTCGCATGACCAATATTCTATGTATATTCTATAATTACATTTCATTCACTGACTTGAATATACACATTAATCACATCACATAGTAAGACTAATTGACTTTGACAAATACGAACATTGACCAACTGACTGACACACAGAAATGCACCAACAAACTCCCCCATGTCATCAGCTTGGTCAAATAGGCTTCATTTAGTCTTCACCAACAAACTCCTCTATGTCTTCAAACAATTAGAAACTCCCCCATTGAGATAGCATGGTCTTCAGAATATTGATGTCCAGATTCATGTGACTGACACACCTTTTGCATACAATAAGATCTTCAAACTATATGACCATCTCTCAATCTTTAGCAGCTTCTCCAATAGAATTTATCTTCACAGTCTTTGGAGAATAACCAACATCCTTTATATCTTCAATATTTGACTTTAACAAGATATGTGATATTGAATAAAACAACATAGAAATAAAATATTTTTGTAATTTTCTTTATAAATGAAAAGTAAAGAATACCAAAAGGAAAATAAATCGGGAATAAGATTGTAATATGTCTGCTTAAGGATCATATCAGGATAACATATAGTTATTAGGAAATAGCAAGTGTTATTTCGATTATCAGTATATTTGTCCAACTTTAAATTTACTTAGCATATTTAAATCACCGGGTATAAATATTAGTTCAAGACGATTATTGGTATGTTTGTCCATATAAACATCTAGCAATCAGAATTTACAAGTGCATTTTGAATTATTATTCATGATTACCAGAGTAGCTTCCCATTTGATATACTCTTATGATCAGGATACATGCATAACTTCCATGTAATGAGTGTGATTATTGTATTCCATCTTTAAAGTCAAATCATGAATAAATGTTCAAGTACTTTTGTACTCCATTAAAGATTAAATTTGACTAGGGTTAGAGACAAACAAATCTAAAATCAAACCAGAGGTGACAGGTCTGTACTTTCGTACAACAGAGCGACATAGTTTGACTAGAGACCTTGATAACGGTATTCTTGTATCTTGGTCTAGTTTGCTCTATGTTAAGATATACTGACTGAAACTAGGTTAACATATTTCTGGATGTAGCAAAAGAAACACTCAATATATCTCCCAGATGAATTCTTTAGGATACTCAATGACATGTCTTATGGTAGTATCTATCACATAAGAATTAAGACTTATCGTCATACATCAAAAGGAAGTGTTCACATGATAATTTCGAGACTTAAGTTTATTTTGTGCACTTAAAAACCTTTATGTTAGATGTCTACCAATACATCATATGATGAAGCTAATATTTAGAGAAGGCAGTTCAAGTATGCTAGATAAATCTACTGACACATCAAACATAAACCTTAAAATTTCCATTTTGTGTACATGTCACCTGATGAACTATCATATCCCAAGTTATTTACAAACACAATCCAAAATGTTTTCCAGAATTAAGAATCTTGCTGTTCAAATTTCTGATCGAAATAATCAGAATTTTTAATGTTTTTTAAAATTACTCTCCCTGAACTGCAAATTCTTTTCTCAATTCTAATTCAAAGGTTATCCCCGAAAAATTAAACTAATTTTATTTTTTTTTTTAATTTTTTATTTTTTTTAATTTAATAATTTTCGCAACATTACATTTCTTTGATACTAAAGAGTATAAAGAATGGTTGTTGCAATACTAACAAATTGAACAAAAAATGACGAAATAAAAGTTCCAAAATCACATATCAAGTCAAATCAAATTCTTTTAACCACGTTATGCTGTCTCAAAACTTTGATAATCTCATCCATTCAATCACAATGCACCACACTTAATTACCTTGAAAGCATTCTTAACACAATACACATCCTTGCAGTCACTAAAAATATAATCTATCAAAAAGCTGACTGCATCACCACAAACGATGAAACATTAGATTTTATGGGACACCCAAGCCTTGATAGTCTTGGGGTGTCCATTAGCGTCCATAATCATCACATCAATGAGTTTATGATATTTTAAAAAGTCACTTGATTTCATTGATGTGTTGTTTGTGGATTTTTGTTTCCAAACCTGCTTAGTTTTGGATAATTTGTTTTCAACAATGTTGTGTTGTTGAACTTGGGTTCTACTAGGCACAACTTTGTTTACTCTGGCCATAGGTTTAGGTGAAGAGGATGCATAACTAGATAAAGGCGAATGTGAACTACGCATTGACAATGATTGTGAACAAGAACTTCTATATGAATAAGTTCTTGGCATTCTTCTACCAAACCTGTCTAGGGCTATCAACTTACAATCCCTAATAACATGTCCTTGTTGTCCACAACAAAAACAAGAACGTCTATCTACAAAAGATTTATTCCAATGAGTTCCTTCAAATCGTTTTGGAGGAGGATAATACACCGAAGGCCTATTAATAGGAACATTTGTTGAACATGCACTCTTAGGTGAGCATGTTGAAGTAGATGTTCCTAAGGTTGAGCTAGTTGACTTTGAATATTTATTATTTTCATATTTATCAACTACTTTATCTTTCTTGAGATTCTTCACAGATGACCGTGAATTATCCGAAGATTTCGATTTTGAATCCCTTTTAACATGTTGAACTTTTGAGGATTTATTGTAAACCTTTGCTTTTCTTTTGCATTTAAAACAATCATCATTTTCAGTTGCAAGAATGAAATTTTCAGGTTTGACATTTAATTTCTCAACCTTAATGGTAGACACTTCAGGTATATCATCTACCTCAATAACCTCATCAACCTTAGTGATAGAATCATTAACTGAGGAATTAACAGGTTTTGTGTCTTCTTTGGAAGAAGAAGGCACAAAGTCTTTGATGGAATCCTTTGATGGCATTGGCAGATAGTCATTAGGAGGTGGTACATGGTGATAACCAAGACCAGCTTTGCTTTTGGTATCTGTCCTTTGCGATTGAAGAATTTCATCAAATACCATAGAGGATGTAGAAAAGTTTGAAAGTTTTCGTTGTAAACAAAGAACTTCTGCCTGTGAGTCAGCAAGTTGTTTCTTCACAAGAGTAAGCATATTAACATAACTACCTATCTCATCTTGCTGACAAAAATTTTTGGCTTTCAGTTCTTTCTTTTCTTCAAAAATGGCTTTCAACTTTTTTTCACATGCCTTATCATTTTCTCTTAACAAATCATTACTTTCTTTTAGTTGTTCTATGTTAGAGTTAAGGTGTTCATTATCCTCTCTATACCTTTTAATCGTACCAGTTAAATTAATACATGAAGCACATGAGGATGGTTCAGAATCAACCTGATTATCCGAAGCTTTGATTTCAACTTCTTCCTTCATTTCTTCTTCTAGGTTTGTCATTCTCATCTTAGTATTACTTCCGAAACTTACTTGAAGATTTTGCCACAAATTGAATGAAGTATCTTGATTTTTGTAACATGAGGCTTCATCCCTTGGTAAACACTCCAATATTGCCTCAAATGTCTTCTTTTCCAAATTAAAATTTGCACGTTCTGTGGTAGACATTTGGTTTACCATTTTGAAAGATGTACCTCCGGCTATTCTAGGTTTCTCATACGGATTTGCAATGAATATCCATAAATTTGCATCATACAGCGTAAGCAACACTTCAACCACAGCTCTCCAACGATCAAAGTCCTTATGAAATAAGGATTTCAACTTTCCTATCAAGGTTGTATTTAAGAAATCCATATTTGAATTTAGCGACACACAAAAAGTTTTTTTTTTTTTTTTTTTTTTTTTTTTTTTTTTTTTTATGGGACACAAGGCTTGTGTCGCAGGTCTTGTGTCGCAGGGCTTGTGTCGCAGGTCTTGTGTCGCAGGTCTTGTGTCGCAAGTCTTGTGTCGCTAAGCTTGTGTCGCAATATTATGTGACACAAGGGTTGTGTCGCAAGATTATGGGACACAAGGGTTGTGTCGCAAGATTATGAGACACAAGGGTTGTGTCGCAAGCTTATGTCGCAAAACGGCGCTGATCAGCTCCAAAAACCCCAAAAACGAAAAATTTCGAAACCCTAATGAATTTTGAACGAAAAACAACGAACAAACCCAGAAAAACTCTTCAAAAAACACAATCTTCAACCAAAATAACCCAAAAACAAAGATTACACAATTCAACCTTCGCGAATCAAACCGAAAACGTTCAAAAACACGATCTGAAACCGTTGAATAACTTATTCACGGCTCTGATACCAATTGTAGATCCCACTTTGAACCTTTGAATCAAATCGTCACGAATCTTATGCAAGATTAAACCACAACACAATAATAAAGCTAAAACAATTAAACTCAATGAAGTATGAACTTTATATTGCAAGTGATCAAATTATCTCTGAGAGAAAATACAGCCAAAAACACAGAGAAAACTAATATCAAAAAGTCTAACCTAATTACAAAGTAATTAGAGGTATTTATACTAATCTGGCCGACTTATGCGACACAAGCCTTGTGTCGCAGGATTCACTATTGCGACACAAGCACTGTGTCGCACCTATCACTTATGCGACACAAGCCTTGTGTCGCAGTACACAGAAAATGTAACTTTATTTACTCTATTACATTTACAAACACAGTACAGACTTGACCAACTGACAGACACTCTAATATGTATCAACAACAATGGTACATGCAAGCCCAAAAATCGGGTTTTTGGGTTCTTTTTCAAGAACACCTCTTGCTACCAAGCTCTAGATCTTATTTGCTCCTTTAAATCTTTGGTCTAACACATCTTGGTGTTAAAATACATTCAAGATGTGTTAGATATGATTCTTAGTGATTTAAACTTTTCATTCCATCTAAAACTAACAAATAGCATCAAAATACAAGAAAAGACGATTTTTCGGTTTGTTTTTGGTTTGATCATGGGTTGCCCTTAGTTTTTGACACTTAAACAAGTGTAAGGGAACCTAAAAACTTACAAACCTTTATTGAGGGTTTTAGCCATGGAAAAAGGCATAAAATCCGTTTTTCATAAAGATTAAAAGTAGAGATTACAAGAAAGGAGACTAGAGATGAATGTTTTACCTTTGAGAGATGGATTGAAGTGAATGAACACCTTCAAGATGAGATTATTTGATGGAAAAGTGGCTGGAAATTTAGAGAGGATGTGTGTGTTTTCTTGGAGTGGAAGAGAGAAAATGATGAGGGAAAATGGGGAAGAGTGTGTGCAAGTCTCTATGTATAGAGAAGTGCAATGGACAAAAGGGGGGGAGGGGGGGCTGGCCGGTTTTTGCAAGGGGGGGGGGCTGATTTCAAAATGTTTTTTTTTTTTTTTTATAAAATTTGTTATATAATTGTTCCAAAGTTTACATATTAATATGTATTAGCTTTGTGAGTTTATGGATGTTAAATTAGGATTTCTTTGTGGTTAAATTCGAATTACGAATTCATATTTTTATAAATTCATGACATTCATCACAAGGTGTTTATTTTATTTATAATGATTTTCGCGAATTAATTAATCGGTTTACGGTTGTGATAACCGATTTACTGAAATTTTCCGATTATTGTGAAACGATGAATATTTCGTGACGACTTATGAGATTTAATTTCATTTGCTTTCTTTGGCACTTAGTAACCTATTTTAATGTCCTTCAAAGTCTTTAGAGTTCACTAAGCAATCTTCTAAGACGTTGTGCGATTTCAGTAACTCTCGGACTAGGTGCTTAAGGAGTCGATCCTAGACTTTTTCATTAGGATTCTAGGGTGCTATTCAAGAAATTTAAAAGTACAAAGATTTTAATTGCGATGTTGACCTGAGATTTTGACGGTTGTCACATGTTGGCTTTATTAGTTAATACTGTTGCATTAGATTGTACTGCAGCAGTTCTAACTATATTTGCCTTGGCTTTCATCTTTCTAACAACATTTATAGAGTTAATTTTTGACTTAAAATTAACATGATTAATTATGTTAGATGTTGTCCATGCTGGTCTTACAAATCTATGATGATTATAATAGCAGTTATAACTAAGATGATTTGTTCTATCACAAATAAAACAAGCTTTTTCTTTATATACAGAGAAATTCTGCCCCAATCTATGTGAAATCATTTGATTCCAGTTTCTCTGATTTCCTCTAGGTAATGGTTTTTGATTATGATTGTTTGTTTTACATTTACAGTAATTGCAGCTACTTTCCTTACCTTTGCTACCATTTTTGATGTTCTTTCTTTGATGATTAGCTGCAACTTTCTTTTGTTTCAGTTCTAAATTAGCTTTCTCTTTAAATATAATTTCCCTTCTGCTAATTTATCACTTCTAATTGCAATAGTTGTTTCCTTAATTGGTTTCTTGTCTTTATCCGTTGATGATTCAGATTTAACAGTTATAGTTTCTACCTGTTTATTTTCAGTTTCATCTTCATCATCATCAGATACTGTGACAACCGTCAAAAATCTCAGGTCATTAACGCACTTAAATTCCTAGTCTATCTAATTTCGTTTACAGCACTCTTAAATCCTAGTGAAAAGTCTAGGTTACGACTCCTTAAGTACTGAAACCGTAAGTTACCGAAATCGCGTAACATTTTAGGAGATTGCTTAGCGGACTTTAAGACGGTGAACCACATTAAATTAGGTTACAAAGTGCCAAAGAAAACAAATGAAACTTAATTTCATTCATCAACACGAAATATTTATCGTATCGCAAAAACCGGAATTTAATCTGAAGTTCCGTAACACGGTTAACGCAACCGGAAACCGCACGATTAATCCGCGAATTCTAACCGTAAACACATCAAATATATTATGATGAATATTAAAAACTTATGAAATAAAGTTTTACAACTCAAACTTTAACTCTCACAACATCACAATTAAAGCTCACAATGTACACAAACTTGTACAAACTTAATTATATAACTTGTAGGCTTTTATCTACACTTTATTTCTAAACATGTAAAAAAAAAAAAAAAAAAAAAAAAAATACACCCCATCCACCAAAAATTTGCAGCCCCACTCTCTTGACCACCTTTTAATCCACCACTTAGCTCATTTGATTCCATGCAAAGACTTCTACACTTACACACACTTCCCTTCCATCATTTTCTCTCTTATCTCTCAAGAAAAACACACACTAAACTCCCAAAACACACACTAAACTCCAGAAAATCTCAGCCCACTTTCATCTCTAAATCACCATTTCAAAAGTGTTCTTGTACTAATACAAGATCTTTAAGGTATAACCACTCATCCTAGCTTCCATTTTCCTACTTTTATTATGTTTATTTCATGGATTTCATGCCTTTTTCATGGCTTAAATCCTCATGCAAGGTTTGATGGTTTGTAGGTTACACCTTATACATATTCATGTGTAAAATAAGGGTAACCTATGATCAAACCGAAAAAAGTCGACTTTTTGATGTTATAGAGTTTATTTACATGTTCTTGCTAGAATAAATGGTTAAAATATTAAAATATGTTTATGTTTATGTAAAACACATGTTCATGCATAAAAGACAAAACTTCAATTATTGGATGAGGTCTAAAAATCGTTTGGTAGTGAAAACACACCAAAAAGATCACTTTTGTCATGCATGTAATCTTTCCAGATTTTGACCCTACTTTGTTCGACCATAACTCAGTCAATAATGGTCCAAAAATCTCGATTTTTCTTCTGGAATTTAGCTTAATGTCTTACCTCTAAAATCCCACTGGTCTCACTCAAATCCATGGAGTATTAGACCTCCAAATGTATCACACAAAACTGATGCGCAAATAGCTACCTTGCTGTGAGCAATCATCTTGTGATACATGTTCATGGGGCTTAAGGTGTTCAATAAATTCAAACAAAATTGTTTTTAGACTCCTAACAAGTTTATCTCAGTAGAATAAAAAGATAGTAATTTATCTTGTTGATCTCATATTTTTTGAAAATGCATGAACACCATGCATTGTTGTAAGCTCGTAAATTTAAATACTTGTGTTGTGATGATTCAAAAATAGATAAGTGCTAGTTAAAACGTCTTAAAATTTTGGAGATTATTTTTCATAGTATCTAGATCATGAAAAGAGTCTTGAAAATAAAAATGGGAATTTTTGAAATAACGTAAGTATTTTTCCTAAATTAATGCAAATAAAGCCTACAAAATGTGAAATAATCATGAAAAATACTTTTGGACACAAAATAATTATGGGAAAATTCTAGTGTCATTTTCCTCAGAAAGTGACACTATCCTCAAAATTTCACACTCTTTGGAAGTGTTTTGATATGTTTTCCGATTTACATCTCGTTAAAACGCATAATGTTGGGAACCAAAGTTCCATTGCTCAAAAAGACTTGAAAATTTTACACAAACCTAGAAATGGATACAAAATGATGTGGTAAAAGTTCCAGAATGTTTCGTGTATAATTACTATTTTTCCCATAATTATCCTACTTTTTAGACATAAAATGGTTATAAATAATCCATAAATCTAAAAATCCCCAAATTTTCACAGAAATTTGTGAACTATATTTCATATTTCATACCAATTTTGGTAATTTTTAGATGTCCTATTCATATATTTTCATTATTTTGTTGACAACTCGAACAATTACCGACAACGTTAATTAAATGGAAATTCGAACCTTAACGGCACTTTGTAATTTAATTAGCTAGCTAAGCAATCCTAACAAACCATATTAGTCGAGAAACTAATTAGAAACCTTGTGTTCTTAGGACTTGGATAGGAGTCAAACCCGGTCGGCACGCGCATTACATCCATCCGTACGCTCACGCTCAATAGTGAGTTACACAGCCCCTCTTTTTAACGTGTTACTTAAATGTTTTGGGGTGAAAAGCATGCTATATGATTTAATTACTATATTTGGATTACAAATACTATTCTTATGCTTTACTTGATTTACGAATGCTATGCTTATACTATGCTCGTTTTACAAATGCGATCCTTGATTTACAAATGCTATGCTATATGCTATGCTTACTTTCGAATACTTGACATGGTTAAAATGTCGTATTGATTACGAATAACTTTTTGAATGTTTGAAGTTTATACGAACATGATTATATGCTTGTTTTCTATCGTATCTAAAGTCCCCGGTATCTCTACACGACCATTAACTCTATATGAGCCAAATGATGCATATGAATAGTACTATTTGGGAGCGAGACCACCTCCTCACTCACGCGGCCACGTGAGTGCATCCCATCATCCTAAATGCTAACGATACGGCATCTCTCTTTGGGGCAAAGGTTTATCGGTTGTAGGTTTGGTTGGGGACTCAAGCATAATAATTCATTGTGACTATAGACAAAAATGCGATAGCATAGAAATTCATAAGCGACTATAAACGTATGACGTTTCGACTTTTGAAACGATATCTCTTTAAAACTATAAACTTTACGACCCGAGCTTTACAATGACTTTGTCATTTGAAATGATATCTCTTTTAAACTATAAACTTTACGACCCGAGCTTTCCAATGACTTTGACATCAGAAACGACATTTCTTTGAAACTGTAAACCTTACGACCCGAACTTTATAAAGACGTGGTCATTTGAAATAATACTTCTTTAAAACCATAAATTTAAAACTTGAGTTTTACACTATAAATCATTGTGGTTGTGGACAATGATAGACGTGGTTTCATAATAACGCTTCGCATTCTTATGAACTTCAACATAATAAACCGTTGAGATTATAAACATTTTGATATTGATTTGATGATCCATTGACTTTATAAACGTAACCTGAATCTATTAAATGCTACAATATGAGTTTTATAAACATAACTTGAACTTATTAAACACTATATCTTGAGTTTTATAAAAGTGAATTGAATATTTCTTTGAAAATATGAGCGCGGCGTTATGGACGAATTACGACTTTTAATTGAGTTCCAAAGGGAATCACTCCTAAATGAATCTCGTGCTTAAATAAACCTCTTTTGCAAACAAAACATCGATTCACAAATGAATCTAACTATCAAATGGGTATCACTCTTAAATGAGCCTTGTTTTAATGAATTACTTTTATAATTATCCGCGCAATAGCGCTTGACCATCCTAAAAATTGATCTTATGAAATTATCGGATGATTTTCGTCATTGTATGAGCCTCGGTACTAAACAGATTACTTTTGTGAACTAATCACGTAGTAACGTGGAACTTCTAAACTAAACTTTGTAAACTCTTGAAAAGGGTCTTTCCTTACGCAAAACCTGTGTACTCACCAACTATGTTTCATAGTTGACCTGTTTATTTTTACATGCTTTTCAGGAAATAGTCACAACTTGTCTATTGAAGCTAAACCTGTTATATGAGCTATGCTGCTATAGCGTTACGGAATTTTGTCTCTTTTGGATGTAATCGCATGTTTAGATTATTTACTTTTGTGTTGTAAACGCTTGTAAGACTTATGTAATGTACTAGTAGTAGACCGTTGAACGGTGATCTTTTGTAATTTTTGATTATGAAATCATTCTACTGTTACATCTCGTGTTTCCGCTTTAGCGGGGTGTGACAGATACCCAGCTTGCAATTATGGGTCTGCCTTAATAACATCAACTGGAACATTTTCCTTTAAAGTATTTATATCAATATCTGATTTAGGAGGAAAATAGTTATTGTTATAAGGTGGAGGAACATGATTGTAGCCTAGTCCAGTTTTAAGTTTATCATGTATCTGTGACTTAATCAAATTCTGAATATTTTGAGATGCATTCTCTAAGTCATTAACTTTAAGTTTTATGCTATCTCTCTCATTGGTTATAGTTGTTAGTTCCTGTGTTAACTCCTCTTCTGTATCTTTTAAGCAGTCTCTTTCCCACTTAGCATATTCAATGTTATAAATATATTGTGATTCATTCTTTTGATATGCTTTAATCTCTTGTTCTAGATTTTCAATAAATGCAATAGTGCTTCTATTTCTAACCTCCCATTTTTCAAGTTCACCACAAATCATTAAATTATGATCTCTATAATGTTTAACAGTCTTCTTACATATAGTAGAGCATAATTTATTTTTTACCTCTTGTGGAACTTCAGTTGAGGTTTCTTCTTCAGCAATGGCCATAAGTGCATGACTTTGTATTTCTTGATCAGCTTGATCACTCCAGTCAAAACCAAAGCCATCCTGAGATACAAGAGCTGTTGAGTTTGGTGTGCTTTGAATAGGTATACTTCTTCTCTGCACATTATTTTATCCTGAAGCTCTTGGATCATTCTCTTATGATCTTCCAGGACTTCTGCATTCCCTAGCAAAGTGTCCCATCTTATGACAATTATAGCACTCTACTTTTCTTTTATCAAACCCAGCTCCATCTTCTCTCTTATATGCAAAGTTATTCCTTCTAGTTCTTTGCATAAATCTTTTGGCTCTTACAGTTAACATAGCCATTTGCCATTTAAGATCCATTTCTTCTAGATCATCTGGATTCACCTGCTCTAATTCTTAATTAGTTAATGAAGAATTTATGTGACTAGCAAAGAATGCTTCCAGTATATGATCAGAAGATGGATCCTGTGTAATTGATCCATATGATATTGAAGTAGATCCAAAGTGATTTTTACTTTGATTTTGAGATGCACCCTTTGAAAATAAATGCATCATTATTAGAGTATCCAATAACTTGTTTCTTGCTCTCTACTTCTGATTCAAATGATCTTAAGTCATTGTATAGATCATCTAATTCCTTTTCATCAAGATCATTCCCTTGTCTTAGAGCTACTGTATACATGGTCCATTCATCACATAGAGATCGTAAAAATTTTCTGTTAAGATCATCCTTATCATCCTTATCAATCTTAACATTGTGATTTTCAAGATCACCAACAAGTTTTGAGAATCTATCAAAAGTTTGGGTTAAAGTTTCAGTTTTTACTGAATTAAAATTCTCAAACTGTTGTTTAAGAATGGATCTTTGTGTCTTCTTAGTGCTGTCATTCCCACCAAACTTTTAGCAATTGCAGTCCATAATTCTTTGGCATCAACACAATTCTCAAACCTCCTTTAATATTCATTAGGTATAGACATTAATAGTGTACTTAATGCCTTCATCTCAGTTGCTCTTTCTTTTCTTTCAGCATCAGTGGTTGGAAGAGATCTGGGCTGCCTGACACCATCTGCACCAATAACAAACTTTGGCCCATTCTCTTTCACCTCCCACATCATATAATCAGTAAGCAATATGTATTGCTTAATTCTGTTCTTCCACATGTCATACTCAGTGGGTTTGAGCATTGGGATCTTGTTAACCTGAATTCCATCTATATTCTCAGAAGTCATCTTGAATTTATTCGAATTTTCTTATATCAAAACTGACCAAAGCTCTGATACCACTTATTAGGATCGATCTAATCTAAACTTAACTTTAGTTTTGATTAAATATCAAGAAACTTGCGAAATAATACTTGATAATTATAAGAACAATTTAGTAAACAATAATCAAAGATGAACAATTAAACACTTCAATATTATTATTAATAATAATACGAATACACAAATTGTATTAGGGTTTACACCTTGAAGTTACGTATATCTCTATACTATAGGATCTCTATTTATATGTGTATAGAGTCCTTAACAAGATTTCCACTAAACTTGGAAACTATCTATCAAACAAACTTATCTGTTACCATAATTACAATATACGTAATAAGTATAAACAATGTAACAATATTAACTAACACTAACAGTACTAACTACTAGAAGACAGTACAAACTTCCATCAGTATTAACTTTGTAAATCAACAGTACTAAGTCTTCACAGCAGTACAAAATCTGTCATCAGTAGAAACTCTTGCATTCAGTAGAAACTTTGAAGCAGTACAAATGTTGAAGCAGTACTAACTCTGAATCAGCACAAAGTCTTCAATCAGTAGAAACTAAGCTCAGTACTAACTTTTGCAAGCAGTCAAAACTGATTTATACCCAACAGAGGATGGATGTGTTACTTAGAATTCATGCAGTTTGGGATGTGGTAGATCCAGGTTCAAGCGATACCAAGAGAAACAACATCATGAAAGGGTTGCTATCAAGAATTTAAAAACCGGGAAGGAGATGTGGGACGCGTTAAAGACACGGAATTTAGGGGCAGATCGCGTGAAGGAGGCGAGACTATAAACCATTACCACTAAGGTCGAAAATCTGAAGATGAAGGATACAGGATCGATAGACGAGTTCGCTGCGAAACTATCGAGTATTTCTTCCACCTCCACCACTCTTGGAGGAGAAATTCCTGAAGAAAAACTTGTCAAGAAATTTCTCACGAGTCTTCCAAGGAAATTTGTTCATATTGTCGCAGCCCTTGAGCAAATTCTGGACCTTAAAACAATCGGGTTTGAAGACGTGGTTGGAAGATTGAAAGCATACGAAGAACGGATTAAAGAAGAAGACAAAGTAAAAAATTCACAAGAAAAATTACTTTTCGCTAGAGCTGAATCGTCCAACAAAAATAATGACTCGCATGGAGGGAGGGGTCGCGGATCAAGCCGAGGGGGTGGGGTCGGGGACGGGGTAACACCCAAAACCATGATCAGCGAGACTCATCGAAAGGCCGTGATGATCAAAGACAAAAAAGGAAGCAACATGAACAGTGTTGATACATCTTAGTGTGTCTGTCAGTTGGTCGAGTCTGTAATGTGTTTGTAAATGTAATAGACTTGTTAAGTTTACATTTTCTGTGTTCTGCGACACAAGGCTTGTGTCGCATGAGTTGTAGTTACGACACAGTGTTTGTGTCGCAATAGTGATCTCTGCGACACAAGCCTTGTGTCGCATAAGCCTGCCAGTTTTTTAGTATAAATATCAAAGTTAGAGATATTTAGGGCAAGACTTTCACACACACTTTATTCTCTGTATTTTTGGCTGCTACATTGATTGAGAGAGAATATTTGGGTATTTGGGAATATAAAGTATTATTTATTGCATTTGTTCCACTTTGTTTTTGCTTTATATTCTTGTGATTGTCTCCTCCATACGATTTGATTAAAAGATCCACATCAAGTGGGATCAACAATTGGTATCAGAGCCATAATCATTGATTTTGGTGGTATCAAATCGTTTTGGTAAGTTTTAATACTTATTTTGATTATTTAATATTTTTTTGGTGTTTGATCTTCATTGTAAAGTGTTTTGAAGCTGAAACTTGAAGTTTTTAAGCCAAAAAAAAACTAAACTTTTACGAAGTTTTTCATTAAAAAAATCATTAGGTTTCAAAATATTTCATTTTTGAGTTTTCTGGGGTCTGACAGCGCCGTTTTGCGACACAAGTCTGCGACATAAATTTGTGTCGCTAATAGGGTTTTAGCGACCTTAATAGTTGCGACATAAAGTTGCGACATACTTGTTTTGCGACACAAGGTCTGCGCCACAGATATCTTGCGACACAATATTTGTGTCGCTGTAAGATCTTCTGCGACACAACAGTTGTGTCGCTGACTCCAGTTTTAGAAACTTTTTGAAAAGTCTTTCGAGCCCATTACGATGACATCTTCTGCATCAGCATCTATTCAACAAGTTGGGGCTTTGTTAAAACATATTAGTGAGGTGGGTTCAACAAATAAACCACCTATGTATACAAATGGAATGAATTACTCGGATTGGCGTCAGAGATTTGAAGCATTTGTATCTTTCAACGATCCTGAAATGCTAATTTATATGGAAGAAAGATATGAACGCCCCAGGAGGACCGGTATCTTTGATGGACCTATTCCTGAAAAATCCATTAAGTCTATGGCTCCTGAGGAACGTAAGGCTTTGGACACTGAAAAGAAGACTTACTCTGCTATTACTATGGCTTTATCTCAACAGATTCTCCGACAACTTCGCCACCACAAAACTGCGTATGATTTATGGATTGCTTTTGAAAAGAAATGTGGTGGCAGTGATCAGTACAAACGGAACAAACTGGATCTAGTCAAGAAACAGTTTGAAGTCTTTGACATGCTGCCTACTGAATCTCTTGAAGATATGTGCAGTAGATATTCACAGCTTGTTAGTGAATTAGTCGAGGGAGGTGTAAATCTCGACAAAACTGATGTTAACAAGAAGCTTTTGGGTTCCTTACCCAAAAAGTGGAATACACGAGTGCTGCTGATGGAAAAAGATGAAGACATTATGGACATGGAGCTAGATGATTTGGTTGGACAGATTGCTGCTGATCTCTTAGATATGCAGAAAAAGGAAACCAAAGCTACTGCACATCTTCAGAACCCGAAGTTATATGGTGTGGATGTTCCTGCTGCAGTGACTCAAGCTGCTAGTTCTGCAATTTTCTCTAGAGGTTCTGGTAATTCTGGTGCTCCAAGTACATCTGGTGGATTTGGATATTCTTCCATCAACTCTTCAAGTGGGAGTGGTGCTTATTCAAACTTCAAATGTGCACCTCCTGCAGTTGCTGAAGAACATGCAGCTGTCTTTACAGCTTTCTTGTCGGCTTATGATGACTTCCTATCCAACAAGAACAGCACTATGGATCTGACTGAAGAAGATTTCAGTCAAATTGATCAAGAAGAGCTTGAGCGTATGGACTTGAAGTGGAGCATGGCTATGCTCAGAAGAAGAGTCAAGAACTTCTTGAAGAAAACTGGAAGGAAGAATGTCACTGATTCGGAAGAGAAGGGTCTGGGTTTTAACAAGAGCAAGGTGAAATGCTACCAGTGTCATAACTATGGACACTTTGCTCGTGAATGTGACCGCAAGAAGAACCCACCTTCTGGCCTATCTAAACCTTCTCAGTACAACTCAACTGATAAGACCAAAAATGATGAGAAGGCAATGGTTTCCGCTGCACTGCTGCTTTCTAACAATGCTTGGGAATGGTCTGATCCAGATGAGGATGATGCAGAAAAGGCACTGATGGCTGAGGTGCATGAGCAACCTGAATCTGTAAAGAATAGTAAATGCTATATCAACAGCGGTTGTTCTCGGCACATGACCGGTGATGTTTCCCTTTTATCTGAGGTTCATGCCTACAATGGAGGATATGTGGCCTTCGCTGGTGATAAAGGGGGAGTTATTTCTGGTCAGGGTACACTTACTAATGGAATGGTAAGTTTTGAGAAGGTGAATTTTGTAGAACAATTGCAACACAATCTTCTCAGTGTCTCTCAAGTGTGCGATAAAAGGTATACTACTACTTTCACAGACACCGAGTGTTGCATATTGAAGCTGGGATTTGTTATCCCTGAAGATTGGGTGCTTCTGAGGGCACCTAGGGAGCGAGACACGTATATTCTTGACATGAGTACTGTGGAAACTACACAGCTCACATGTATTTTATTATGGCACAGGCGTATGGGACACTTGCACTTTCGCAAGATGAACTACCTGATCAAGAATGATCTAGTGCGAGGTGTCCCTAAGCAATCCTTTGGACTGAATGATCATTGCGTCCCTTGTCAGAAAGGAAAGCAACACAAGAAGTCTCACAGACCGAAGCTGGCCAATTCAACTGAGAAGCCCTTGGAGCTGTTTCACATGGATCTATTAGGGCCAGTCAGAAAGAAGAGTTTGGGAGGAGCTTCGTATTGCCTAGTTGTGACAGATGATTATTCGCGGTTTTCTTGGGTTTATTTTCTGAAGACCAAGGATGAAGTGCCTGAGATTCTCATCTATATATTCGACAAACTGCAAAATCTTTGTGAGTTGAGAATCAAGAAGATAAGGAGTGATAACGGTACAGAGTTTAAGAACTCGATTATAGATCTGTACTGTTTGAGCAATGGTATTGAACACCAATTCAGTGCCGCAAGGACCCCACAGCAAAATGGGGTTGCAGAACGTAAGAATAGGACTTTGATTGAGGCTGCACGTACAATGCTATCTGATTCTAAGCTTCCAATCACATTTTGGGCCGAAGCTGTGAATACGGCCTGCTATGTTCTGAATCGGGTGTTAACGGTTAAGAAGAAGAACAAGACATCCTATGAATTGTTCAACAACAGAAAGCCTAATCTACAGTTTCTTGAACCATTTGGCTGCCTATGCACTATTATGCACACCAAGGAACGAATTGCTAAGTTTGGTGAAAAATCTTGTGAAGGTGTTTTTCTAGGATTCTCTAATAACTCACCAAACAAACGTGTGTATAACTTAGTGACCAAGCGTGTGGAAGAACATTTTGAAGTCACCTTTTTCCATTACACTGACAACCCTCAAGGGAAGGGACCTGAATATTTGTTTGACTATCAAACACTGTTTGACTCTTTCAATATTCTTGAGGAAAATGAAGAAGAGGATATAGTGACACTACTTCATGGGCTGGACATCGCTTCTGAAACACCACCCATCTCTGTTCCTCCACCACCTACAGGAACACCAGCAACTGCTCCTGCTGCTACTTGTGATCCTACAAATGATGAGGAACAAATGTTTGAGGGTTCTGTTCAATCACCTGCATCTGACCTTGAAGATTTACCTGCACTTCAACTCGAACTTGAAGCTGACTCTACAAACCTTGATTCTATCATCGTTCCGGCTGCAATTCCGAGTTCTCGGATCAATGTGTCACATCCAGTTGATGCCATTCTTGGTGATTTAAACAAAGGTGTTTTAACGAGAAGACAGATTGCTGCTGCTGAACAATCTGTGTTGACACCGTCTCCTGTTACCATCATTGATCCTGTTTGTCTTGCTTCAGAAATTGAAGAATGCTTTCTCTCACAAGTAGAACCGAAGAAGATAGTTGATGCGTTGAAGGATCCATACTGGGTTGAGGCTATGCAGGAAGAGCTTCAACAATTCAACAAGCTGCAAGTATGGACTTTGGTGCCTTTACCCAAGGGTGTTCATCCTATTGGCACTCGTTGGGTATATCGTGTGAAGAAAGATGATGGGGGCGTGGTAATTCGAAACAAAGCACGTCTAGTGGTCCAGGGCTTCACTCAAATTGAAGGTTTGGACTACGATGAAGTATTTGCCCCGGTTGCTCGTTTGGAATCCATCCGCATTTTCCTGGCATACGCTTCATTCAAAGGATTTCGGGTTTACCAGCTTGACGTTAAGAGTGCATTTCTGTATGGTCAAGTGGTTGAAGAAGTCTATGTCAAACAGCCGCCTGGTTTTGAAGACTCTATTCATCCGAACTTCGTCTTCAAGCTGGACAAGGCATTGTATGGTCTTCATCAAGCTCCTAGAGCTTGGTATGAGCGGCTTGCGACTCATCTGAAGAATGGTCTTGTACGAGGAACGATCGACAGTACTCTCTTCATCAAGCATGCAGGGGAGGACTTGTTATTAGTACATGTTTATGTGGATGACATCATCTTTGGTTCCACCAAGGATGAACTGTGTCGCGACTTCGAGCGGATCATGAAGTCAGAATTTGAAATGAGTGCAATGGGGGAGCTGAATTTTTTCTTGGGTGTACAAGTCGAACAGTCTGCTAAAGGGATTTACATTCATCAGTCCAAGTACGTCAATGATATGCTTACGCGGTATAACTTGACTGACTGTAAATCCTATGGGACGCCTTTAGAGCTGAATCATCACCTTGGTCCAGCGGAAGATGAAGAGGACTGTCTGGAAAAAGATTACCGATCTATGATTGGTTCTCTGATGTATCTCACTGCATCGCGTCCAGACATTGTCTTTGCAGTCTCTCTCTGTTCCAGGTATCAAGCTAAACCGAAGGTGTCTCACATGAAGTGTTGGTACATTTAGTGTGTCTGTCACTTGGTCTAGAGTTTGAGTTGTAATTAGTTAGTCAAATTCTGATGTATCCAGCGACATTGATAATATCGCTATTGCGATATCATCAATATCGCCTAGCTGATTAGGTGATAGTATAAATACCTAATTAGGGTTTCGGTTTTGAAGCTGCTGTTGTTGACCTACGAATTTGTGCAACCTATGATATCTCTCTGGTCATTCATTTGTAAATCACATTTGGTTCTTTGATCAATATAATTGATTTGTGATTGTGTGTTTTGGTTTTGGTTTATAACGTACAATTGATAGCTATTGAATTCCGCGCATTAGTTATTGGATATTGATTTTGTGTTTAAGGTCTGTCCTTATTTCGGTCCTACAATTGGTATCAGAGCCATTTAATCATTGGATTAGTGGTTTATTGAATCAATATTCGTACGTTTAAAAGTCTTTTTAACTAGTTTTGCGTATAAATAAATCGTTTATTATTCTTAAAAGCTATTTAATCAGTACTTTTAGTGATTTCTAGAGTTGTGTTCGTCATTTTTTAACCCTATTTTTGATTAATTCGTCATTATTAGTAATTTTAGGGTTTACAGCCGTTTTAGCGATATTAGAAGCGATATTAATATTAACATCGCCTCTAGGGTTTCTGCGACATTGTCTGTACTGTGCTCATAAATTTGAGCGATATCACTAGCGATTTTAACTAGCGATATTACTTGGTATCGCCAAGTTAATCTTAGCGATATTACTTTCAATATCGCCTGATTAAGTTTAGCGATATTAGTCTCAATATCGCATGTGATATCGCCTTTGTTATCTGATTTTGTTTTGGGCTTTAATTAGCGATATTAATAGCGATTTTATCAATATTACCTTGTCAATTTATTTAGCGATATCATCAATATCGCTGTACTAATTTTAAATCAGATTTTTAAATAAGTCAAAAACTTAATTTTATTAAAATGTCGACTTTACAAGCTGTAAATGCTATGTTGAAACACAATGCTGAAGTTGGTTCTGCAAACAAACCTCCATTCTTTGCTCCAGGAATGGAGTATTCTGAATGGCGTGGGAGATTCTTATCGTTCGTTGCGTTTACCGACCCTGAAATGGAGATATCTTTACTTGAACGATACATTAGACCTGTTTCAAGTGGAGAGCATGTGGGTATTCCTCCACCATAGCCGATTCGTTCAATGACTGTTGAAGAACGCAAAGCATGGGAATGTGAGAGAAAGGCTCACTCTACTATAACCATGTCTCTTCCTGCCGATGCCATGAAAATGTTCAAACAACACGACATTGCTTATGATATGTGGAATGGCATAGCTGAACGATGTGGAGGTACAACTAAGTACAAGCAAAGTAAACTGGAGCTTGTGAAGAAACAGTATGATCTGTTTGACATCCAGAAGAATGAAACAGTTAAGGATTTGTTTTGTAGATATTCACGTCTTGTAAATGAACTGACTGAGGGGGGATACAAATTCAGTTCAATTGAGGTCAACAAGAAACTGCTAAATGCTCTACCTCCTCACTGGGAAACTCGAGTGCTAATGATGGAGAATGATCCAGATGTGCTGGCAATGACTTTAGATCAACTTATTGGCAAATTGGAGATATGTGCGTTGGATATTAAAAAGAAAAGCACAAGATCTAGTTCCTTGCTTCCTGATAATAGTAATTTTGGATATGGAAGTACAACACTTCTATCTGGGCAGTCTACCTCTGCGTCTAAACCCAATTACTCTCAGGGAAATCACTCTGCAAGCACATTCTCTTCTTTTCCAACTCAACCATCTTCCTCTGCTACTGCATCACACAATGAGCATGCAGTTATCTTCAATGCATTTTTATCATCTTATGATGATTTTTTATCAAAGAGAATTAGCTCGGTAGATCTTACCGATGAAGATTTTGCACAAGTTGATCCTGATGAACTAGAGAGAGTGGATCTTCGTTGGAACATGGCCATGCTTACCAGAAGGACTAAAACCTATTTAAAGAGAACTGGAAAGAGATCTCTTGAAGATGTCACTGATAAGACAAGCATGGGCTTCGACAAGTCCAAAATTAGATGCTACAAGTGTCAAAATCTGGGTCATTTTGCACGAGAATGTGAGAAGGGAAGACAACCATCTACAGGTTTTACAAGACCTTCTACCTTCAAGAAAGATAGTGAAGTAGCCAAGGCTGCTATTATGTTAGAAGATGAAGAAGCCTATGACTTTTCGGCTATGGATGAAAACGTAGCCCTTATGGCAGATGTTCAGAATGAGGTAGAATGTGACTCCTTTAATTGTGAAACCTGTATCAAATTAACTGGTAAAATCAACAGGTTCGTAGTAGATAATGATCGTTTGAATACAGATCTAACCAATCTTATTGAAGCAAACAAAGTCTTAAAAGAAAATGAAAAGGTCTTTATAATAAATCAGAAAACTATCATGGAAGAAAAGAAAGAGTTAAAAGCAATGATTTTTAACAAACAAGATGCGATTGACAGTTATCTAAAACTCATCTCTCATCTTAAAAGGGAACTTGCTGAAACTCAATCTGATAATGTTGATTTAAAACGAAGACTTGAAAATATTTCAACATCTACTATGGTCTTTTCCGACATCCTGCAAAGTCAAAGGACTGATACAAAGAGTAAGGCAGGCATTGGTTATCACAACCAACCTCCTCCTTCAAACTTGAATCAGCCCAGTCTTTCACAGGATGAAATAAAAGATTATATACCTTCTATTCTCAAGAAAGATACAAGCTCTGTGATGAAACCAGTTATTGTTAAAAAAAATGATCAACCTACGACTGTCAAAGTTGAAAAGGTTAAACAGCCTAAGATTGTTAAAGCTGTTGATGTCAAGCGACCTGAGTTGCTTCAAGTTCTGAGTTCAAATAATAAGAAGGTTGAGCCTATTAAGCCTAAATTTGAACCAATCATGTTTAAACCTTCAACAAATGTTGAAGAGGTGGTGGAAGTGGAGGATGTAACTCACGAGGTTACAAAGAAAGTTAAAAAGAATAACAACAAACCAGAAAATTTAATACTTACTACCGAAGGTAGAGGTCAAATATTTTCTAAAAAGATTTCCTCAACTGCAAATACATTTACTCCTTCATGTTGACATAAGTGTTCATGTGCTGTAAATGTACCTGAAAACAAGCCTCGTAAGTCACCTCCTTCACCGAAACCACTGTCGAGTGATGACCAAACTTTCCGAGAGAGACGATCATGTTTCTATGTAAGAAGCAGGGTCATCTTATTAATCAGTGTCCGGTGCTTGCTAGAAAATGGGCATCACGAAATGATCCACGTCATCCTAAATATAGAAACTTTCAGAGATCAAAACAACGTGAGTCATCTAGTAATGTTAAAATTTCAAAGGTTAATAACATTATACCTTCTCAACCGCTGGTTAGAAATTTTGATGTAGTTAATCAGCAATCATCCAATGTTAAGCAAGTGTGGAAACAAAAATCCACAAACAAAACACCAATGAAATCAAGTGACCTTTTAAAATATCATAAACACGTTGATGTGATGATTATGGACGCTAATGGACACCCCAAGACTATCAAGGCTTGGGTGTCCCATAAAATCTAATGTTTCATTGTTTGTGGTGTTGCAGTCAGCTTTTTGATAGATTGTCTTTTTAGTGACTGCAAGCATGTGCATTATGATTAACTGGCTGAGTTTATCAACGTTTCGAGACGGAATAATGTGGTTAAAAAGAATTGATTTGACTTGATATGTGATTTTGGGAACTTTTATTTAGTCATTATTTGTTCATTTTGTTAGTTAATGCAACAACCACTCTTTATACTTTTTAGTATCCAAGAAATGTAACGTTGCGAAATTTATTAAATTAAAAAAATTATATATATATTTAAAATTAGTTTAAGTTTTAAGGGATAACCTTTGAATTAGAATTGAGAAAAGAATTTGCTGTTTAGGGGGAGTAATTTAAAAAAAAAAAACATTAAAAAAAATTCTGATAAAATTCTGATTATTTCGATCAGAAATTTGAACAGCAAGATTCTTATTTCTGGAAAACATTTTGGATTGTGTCTGTAAATAACTTGGGATATGATAGTTCATCAGGTGACATGTACCCAAAATGGAAATTTTAAGGTTTATGTTTGATGTGTCAGTAGATTTATCTAGCATACTTGAACTGGCTTCTCTAAATATTAGCTTCATCATATGATGTATTGGTAGACATCTAACATAAAGGTTTTTAAGTGCACACAATAAACTTAAGTCTCAAAATTATCATGTGAACACTTTGTTTTGATGTATGACGATAAGTCTTAATTCTTATGTGATAGATACCTCCATAATACATGTCATTGAGTATCATAAAGAATTCATCTGGGAGATATACTGAGTGTTTCTTTTGCTACATCCAGAAATATGTTAACCTAGTTTCAGTCAGTATATCTTAACATAGAGCAAACTAGACCAAGATACAAGAATACTGTTATCAAGGTCTCTAGTCAAGCTATGTCGCTTTGTTGTACGAAAGTACAGACCTGTCACCTCTGGTTTGATTTTAGATTTGTTTGTCTCTAACCCTAGTCAAATTTAATCTTGAATTGAGTACAAAAGTACTGGAACATTTATTTATGATTTGACTTTAAAGATGGAATACAATAATCACACTCATTACATGGAAGTTATGCATGTATTCTGATCATAAGAGTATATCAAAAGAGAAGCTTATCTGGTAATCATGAATAATAATTCAAAATGCACTTGTAAATTCTGATTGCTAGATGTTTATATGGACAAACATACCAATAATCGTCTTGAACTAATTTTTATACTCGGTGATTTAAATATGCTAAGTAAATTTAAATTTGGACAAATATACTGATAATCAAAATAACACTTACTATTTCCTAATAAATGCATGATATCCTGATATGATCCTTAAGCAGACATATTACAATCTTATCCCTGATTTATTTTCTTTTTGGTATTCTTTACTTTTAAATTATAAAGAAAATTACAAAAATATTTTATTTCTATGTTGTTTTATTCAATATCACATATCTTGTTAAAGTCAAATATTGAAGATATAAATGATGTTAGCTATTCTCCAAAGGCTGTGAAGATAAATCCTATTGGAGAAGCTGCTAAAGATTGAGAAATGGTCATATAGTTTGAAGATCTTATTGTATGCAAAAGGTGTGTCAGTCACATGAATCTGAACATCAATATTATGAAGACCATGCTATCTCAATGGGGGAGTGTCTAATTATTGAAGACATAGAGGAGTTTGATTGAAGACTTAACGGAAGATTTTTTAAGAACAAGTTGAAGACCAAGATTTGACTGAAGATTATTTTTGAAGACCAAGCTGCAGACATGGGGGAGTTTGTTGGTACATTTAGTGTGTCTGTCACTTGGTCTAGAGTTTGAGTTGTAATTAGTTAGTCAAATTCTGATGTATCCAGCGACATTGACAATATCGCTATTGCGATATTGGCAATATCACCTAGGCGATATCATCAATATCGCCTAGCTGATTAGGTGATAGTATAAATACCTAATTAGGGTTTCGGTTTTGAAGCTGTTGTTGTTGACCTACGAATTTGTGCAGCCTGTGATATCTCTCTGGTCATTCATTTGTAAATCACACTTGGTTCTTTGATCAATATAATTGATTTGTGATTGTGTGTTTTGGTTTTGGTTTATAACGTACAATTGATAGCTATTGAATTCCGCGCATTAGTTATTGAATATTGATTTTGTGTTTAAGGTCTGTCCTTATTTCGGTCCTACATGAAGGCAGTTACGCGAATCTTCGATTATCTCAAATGTAGACCAACTCTTGGTCTATGGTATTCTAATGAGAAAACCTTCGCGCTCACTGCTTATTCGGACTCGGATTATGGGGGATGCAATATGGATAAGAAGTCCACTTCTGGTGGATGTCAGTTTCTTGGACCACGGCTCGTATCATGGCAGTGCAAAAAGCAAACGACTGTTTCTACCTCAACCGCAGAGGCTGAATACATTGCTGCTGCTAGTTGTTGTTCCCAGGTTCTTTGGATACAACACCAGTAATCCTGCTGCTATATGTATTACACGTAATCCTGTCCAACATTCTAAGACCAAACACATAGAAATTAGGTTTCATTTCATTCGTGATTGCTATGAGAAACACCTAATTGATCTGGTCCAAATAGATACCCTTAAGCAGAATGCCGACCTGTTCACTAAAGCCCTTTTCCCGTGCTCGTTTCGATGAGCTAGTCAACATGATAGGGTTACGTTTCTTTCCCATTCAAAAGTAATATTTGTGACCTTATTCTGTTATGTTCTTATTAGTATTAAAAAAAAAAAAAAAAAAGATAAGTAATGCAATAGCCATTCTTTGTGCTAATTAGCATTAAAGAAAAGCAACGTTGCAACATGTGCAAAATACGTTCAGTTGTGTCTGTAAACAACTAGGGAGATGATAGTACATTAGGAGACACCCTTCACACGTCAATCTTAAGTTTTATCCTTGATGTATCAGTAGGTTTATCTAGTATATGTTATACATGTCCTTACAAACAACTGTATCATCGCACGATGTATTGGTAGGCATTTTCATACTCTTCTTTGAGCAACTAAGAAATCCTTTAATATGTGTTTTATTCTTTTGTGATGACCAATATATGATGTATGACAATGTGTCTTAATTCTTATGTATCAGCTTGCCATGCTTCTATTAACCTGAGCTTGTATCTGACAACATTTGGGGATTTATGCTGTCTGTTTCCTTTGTTGTACGTTTGTACAGACCTGGTCTCCGTCAGTATACTTTCAAAATCTAAGCAAACAAAAGTCAAAGTACTTTCTAATCTTATAAAATCAAAGATTCCTCACAAGGTCGCCAAATGGTTTGACCACGTCTGGTTTTGCTTACACCAGAATCAAGTTTAAGTCGCTTTGTTGTACATATGTACAGACCTGTCACCGCTGGCTTGATTCTTAAAAATGTTGAATTCAAATGCTTTCTCTAAATAATCGAAGTCTTGGGCATGTCTTGATACTAGGAGTATATCTATGTGGGATTCACGGAGACCTATTCACTCTCACAATAATTGCTAAGCTTGAAGTTGAGCATGTTACATGTTTAAGTGGACAAACAATACCGATAATCGTCTTGTTATAGATTGCTTCTCAGGCTTGTTAACTTTGCTTGATAAATTTAAATTTGGACAAGTATACTGATAATCAAATTAAAATTTGACATTGTCTTGCGAGTCTGTCTTTCTAATATGATCCCTAAATAGACACCTCTCAAAACGTTCTTTTATGTTATTTTAATATTATATATTTGTTTTTGTTAAATCTCTTTTCTAAGTGTCACAAATAAAAAATTAAAATTTAACCCTTTATTGACTTTTGCGACACAAGACTTGTGTCGCATACTTTATGTTGCTAATACAGCGACACAATCCTTGTGTCGCATAATTGTGTTGCCAACACAGCGACACAAGGCTTGTGTCGCATATTGTGATGACCCATCCAGCGACACAAGGCTTGTGTCGCAACCTTGTGTCGCTCATTGTGTCCCGGGTATAAATACCCTCGTGTCGCTGTAATTAGTTTCTAATTACCTGCGACACAAAATTTGAAATCCTGCGACACAACTGGATCCTGCGACACAACCTCTCTGACGCAATCTTCGATTCTCTTGTGTTTTTCTGTGATTATTTGCTCGATCCAAAGCTTGTATCGTGTTCTCCTTATCTTTACGCATCTATAGGTATAACTTTTAACAATTTTTATTCCGTATTTTTTATTACATTGGCATTTTTAGTTGCGGTTATTTAGGGTTTTCTATAATTGCTAAATTAAATATCTTAATGTGTTCAAATACGTGTTATAATTATTGATTAATGTTCCTGACAAGTGTGTGAAGCTTTGCGAACCGATTAAACACAAAAACCCTAAATTTTGTTCATCAGAAAATCTGGGTTTCATCGTGTTCATCTTTGCGACATAACTTGCGACACAACTGTTGTGTCGCAGGTGTTCCAGTGTTATGTCGCTGACATTATGCGACACAACTGTTATGTCGCCATGTTATGTCGCCGTGTTATGTCGCCATGTTATGTTGCAACACAACTGTTATGTCGCCATGTTATGTCGCCGTGTTGTGTTGCGACACAATTGTTATGTCGCTGATAAATCATTAATTTGATTTAATTGCTAAATTGCGACACAACTCGTTATGTCGCAATGATTTCTAGCGACACAAGTCTTGTGTCGCCAGACATTTTAAATTCACAAATGTCAACTTTTAATGGTTGAAACTAACGGCTTCCAAGTTTCTCGTGTTCTTACAGCTATGGCAAATATAAACGTCAACGCTTTATTTTGGGAACCGCGACATAATGTCACGGCCTTTTTGGATGACGAAAAAGAGTTAGCAGCGCCGTATCGCCCAATGATTGCTTTTCTCCGCCGTTCCAGAATATATAATGCAATCACGGCCACAACGACTAATTACCGTGATCATGTCACGGACTTTTGGACAAACGCGGCAATTAATTCGGATCTCCCGTATACCAGACTTATTTCCAGAGTTCATGATCGTGAGATCATCTTATCTGAACAGATCATCAGGGATTTCTTTGAGTTTCCGGATGATTCGAAATGCCGGTCACTTTTTCGAACACCTTTATCTCTGGCGGTATGATCCGTATGGGCTATCCTGGTGTCCCCCGAGATCAATATCGCAAGGCCTTTCTCACCAAAGTCTGGCGTTATCTTATGCACATCATGATTGTGTGCCTCTCAGGGCGTAAAGCTGGCTTTGATGGCATCAGCCATTCAACGGCATCAGCCATGTTGGCTTTGGTATACAACAAGCCTTACAACTTTTCAGGCTATCTTTTTCGAGTAATGGTTGATCACGCTCAAGCCGGCGAGGGTCAGCGGGCTTTATACCCACGTTTTGTTCAACTGCTTATTAACCACTTGCTCCCAGCTTTACCGGTAGCTCCGCAACACCAATTTCACCAAACACCGATGAATACCCGAATCTTCGTGGTTTCCGGTCACTATGCACGGGGCGCACCGGTCCCGCCTGATGTGCCATTGTTTGGGCATATTGTTAATGAGTCCTACGTGCCTCCGGAGGGTGATGAATTTGCTGATTCGGCTCCTATTCATAGGCCACTTTCACCTCCGCCACAGGCACCTGTTCAAGAACTGCCTCTCCAAGCCCCTCTCCAGCAACCACCTTCTCCACAACCACAACAAGCTATCAATCCCGATCCTCAATTTGAAGATCTCATGAGGGATATTGATGACATATGCCCCTCTCCTCCCAGGTCGACGGGCAAAAGGCCCCGTGAGGATGTCACCTACCTTATCTCTGACGATATTCCAACAACCAGTCGACCTCACACCTCTTCCACTGCAGGGCCTTAAGAGTTGCAGACTCCAGTGCAACCTCATCCGGATATTCACAATCAACTTTTGGAACGGATTGAGGAAATGCAGAAGACTGTGAACGACCAGGCTATTATCATTCAGTCTCAAGCTGCACTTATCGAGGCTCAAACTTCTAGAATTACAACCTTAGAGGATAAGTTTAGGGAGTTTGAGACCCGGTCTATTGGTCCGGGGGAGTCTGTTCCCTCTGGTCCAACTATAGAACCAATAGGACCGGGGTCTGAGTCTGTAACTGAAGATGTACATATTGAACAATCTAATGAAATGCCCACTTTAGAGTATTTTCCTGTGCACCGGATTCCAGGCCAGCCAAGGCCATTGGCTGTAGACTATTCTTATGCAGACCTCTCATTTATACAACGCATGATAAATGAAGTCAATTCTGATAATGAAAGTGAAAATTTTGAAGAAGATGATGATGTTGAGTTTGAGGAAGAAGGACTAAATGATGATGAGTTTTATGATGATGCCCCGATAATTGAATCAGATTCATCTGAAGATGAAACTGAAAATGCATCTGAGACTCAACATGAAGAAACATTTGAAGCTCCTGCTTCTGAATCTGAAGTTATCGAAACTAGAGCTGAGAAACTTGCTAAATGGTGGCCGCACGGAAAAGATGGAAAGCAAGTGTCGGTCACCTGCAAATCATACAAAGTCAGTGGAGCGTATACTGGATTAATCAAGAGTTGGAAGATATCGAAAGGGTTGTTTATGATCAAGAGGTTAGATGGTATTCAATATTTCAAAAGATCATTCACCAAGCTGAGCACACTGCCAAAAGGAGAAGTTAACCGTCTTGCTCAGCTCTCTTTGATTAACCCGTCAAATGATGATCGTGCCAACTTCATTCTGACTACTCTACAAAGGGAGATTCATACCAAAAGGTACAAGTTTATCAAACTGACGCTGGGAACCAGAATTATCTATAAGAAACGGTTTGATCCAGTAACCAATCAGCCCTTGATCAAAATGCGTTATCCTCCGGCTGATTGTTTAAAGAAGATTCCTTTGGAAACAGTTCCCCTGGACTTTCTAAGAAGATTTCACTATTGGGAATGGTGTGTGGTACCTTGACAATGGCGCGAGTAATCACATGACTGGTAATTACTCATACTTCTCAGAACTAAATAATCAAATAATAGGGAAGGTCAGATTTGGTGATGGATCGTGCGTGAACATTGAAGGCAAAGGGTCAATTCTGTTCGAAGGAAAAAATGGCGAACAAAAGTTATTAAAAAATATATACTATATTCCATCACTCAAAAGCAACGTTATCAGCCTCGGGCAAACTACAATATCCGGATGTGATATCCAAATGCGAGGAGATTTTCTGACCATGCGAGATAAAGGTGGACGATTACTTATGAGAGTTCCGGAGAGTGAAAATCGACTTTACAAGACCCGACTAAAAGTTAATAAATCCTATTGTTTACAAGCAAACATCGATGAAGAACTTAATGAACAAGTTAGTAAGAGGAGTACCAAACATAATGCATCAAGATATTTGTATGACGAGTAAACAAACGAAACAATCTTTCCCGAAAAAGTCAACGTATAAAGCAAAAGATATTCTTGAAATGATACATGGGGACATATGCGGACCAATTGATCCCCCAACTCAAGCGGGTAATATTTACATGTTGGTACTCATCGATGATTTATCAAGATACATGTGGTCGTTTATATTGAAACACAAGAATGAGGCGTCAGAAGTGATTAAAAGATTCAAAAAGTCGATTGAAAAACGAACGGGCAAAGAGCTTAAGACTTTTCAC
Organism: Logfia minima; assembly: GCA_963921325.1. Lineage (NCBI taxonomy): Eukaryota > Viridiplantae > Streptophyta > Magnoliopsida > Asterales > Asteraceae > Logfia > Logfia minima. The sequence goes on along the minus strand of OY992763.1, from coordinate 22,978,624 downwards.
ACGGATAGAGGCGGTGAATTTACATTTAACGATTCTAACCGTTTTTGGAGCGAAGAAGGAATAGCAAGAATGTTAATGGCCCCCTATTCGCCTCAACAAAACGGAATAGTTGAACGAAGAAACCGCACTCTAATCAAGATGACTCGATGTCTCTTGAAAGCAAAATGGATTCCAAATCACTTTTGGGGCGAAGCAGTTAGACATGCAACATTTATTATATGGTGAAAAACCGAATCTTAAAGACTTGAAAGTAATTGGTTGTGTTGCATATGAAAAGATAGTTTCAAAGCATTTGAAGAAACTTGATGATAGGTCTAAACCACTGGTATATTTTGACAAAGAACCTGGTTCGAGAGGGTACCGTCTTTTCAACCCTGAAGAAAATAAAATAATAATAAGTGCCTATGTGTGACAACCGTCAAAATCTCAGGTCAACATCGCAATTAAAATCCTAGTACTTTTAATTTCTTTTATAGCACCCTAAAATCCTAGTGAAAAATTCTAGGTTCGACTCCTTAAGTACCTAGTCCGTAAGTTACTGAAATCGCGCAATGTCTTAGAAGATTGCTTAGCGAACTTTAAAGTCTTTAAGGAACATTAAATTAGGTTACAAAGTGCCAAAGAAAACAAATGAAATTAAATTTCATAAGTCGTCACAAAATATTTATCATATCACAAAAATCGGAAAAATTTCAGTAAATCGGTAATCACAACCGTAAATCGATTAATTAATTCGCAAAAATCATTATAAGTAAAATAAATACATTATGATGAATGTCATGAACTTATAAAAAATAAAGATTCGTAACTCGAATTAAACCGCAAAGAAATCCCAATTAAACATCTATAAACTCACAAAACTAGTACAAATTAATTATATAAATTTTGAGACTTTTATATAACACATTTTATAAAAAAAAAAAAAAAAATTAAAATGCAGCCCCCCCCTTTGAAAAATCTGGCCAGCCCCCCACCCCCCTTTTGTCTATTCCACTCCCCCACTTCTTGTTACTTGCACACACTCTTCCCCAACACTCACAATCATTTCTCTCTTTCTTTTCAAGAAAACACACACTAATTCTCTCTACACTCTCCAAATTTCCAGCCATATTTTGAATTTATAATCTCATCTTGAAGGTGTTCTTCCATCTAAATCAACCTTCTAAAGGTATAATCATCATCTCTAGTCTCCATTCTTATTGTTTCTTACTTTAAGTCTAGTGGAAACACGGATTTTATGCCCTTTTCCATGGCTAAAACCCTCAATAAAAGGTTTATTAGTTTGTAGGTTCCCTTACACTTGTTTAAGTGTCAAAAACTAAGGGCAACCCATGATCAAACCGAAAACAAACCGAAAATCGTCTTTTTCTTTGTGTTTTGATGTTATTTACTAGTTCTAGTTGGAATAAAAAGTTTAAACTACTAAGAATCATATCTAACACATCTTGAATGTATTTTAACACCAAGAATGTGTTAGATCATAGATTTAAAGGAATAAATAAGATTTAGAACTTGGTAGCAAGTGATATTCTTGAAAAAGAGCCAAAAACCCGATTTTTGGGCTTGCATGCACCACTTTCGTGTCTAAATCTTATTTTATGTTAAACTATATTTTTATCTCTGTAAAAGTACATATTCATGCATGTAAGACAAAGCCTCAATCATTGGATGAGGTCTAAAAATCGTGAGATGTGGAAACACACCAAAAAGATTGCTATTGTCTTATATGAATCTGTCCAGATTTTTGACCTCACTTGAGACGACCATAACTCAGTGAATAATGGTCCAAAAATCTTGATTCTTCTTCTGGAATTTAGTTCAATGTCTTACCTTTCAAAGCCCACTGGTCTCATTCAAATCCATTGAGTTTAAGACCCCCAAACGTACCAAACAAAACTGGTGCGCAAACAGTAACTTTTCTGTTAACATGGTGTATTGATATTTTTTTTAGGGGTCTTACACTATTCAAAAACATTTGAGAAAATTATTTTATATTCCTAACACACATATCTCAGTTTTATAAAAAGATAGGATTTTATTCTGTTGATTTAGTATTTTTAGTAAATGCATGATTAACATGCATAATCTAAGTCTTGTAAATGCATGGAAGATGTGGTATGGTGAATGTAAAATTCACAAAATATAGATAAAACGTGTTTAAAATTTGAGGATGATTTTTCTCAGTATCTATATCTTGAAAAGAACCTTGAAAATAATAATAAGAATTTTTGGAAAAGCTTAAGTATTTTTCTAGAATTAATGTAAATAAAGTCTCTAGAAAGCCAAATATTCATGAAAAATACTTTTTGACATCAGAAAAATATGGGAAAATTACTGTGTCATTTTCCACATAAAATGACACTATCCTCAAAATTTAACACTGATTGGAATTGTTTTGTTATGTTTTCCGATGTGCGATTTGCTAAAACACATACGATTGGGAACCAATGTTCCAGAGCCCAAAATGGCATGAAATTTTTACACAAACTTAGAAATGACCTAAAACTAATCTAGTAAAAATTTCGTAATTTTTCAAGAATAATTACTATTTTTCTCCTATTTATCCCACTCTTTTGGTCAAGAAATGATTAAAAATAATCTGTAAATCTAAAAATTCCCAAATTTTCACAGAAAATTTGTGAATCATTTCCCATGTTGTATACCAAGTTTGGTGATTTTTGGAATCTATTTTCAAGCGTTTACATTATTTTAATCACAACCCGAGTTTTTACCGTCAACGACAAATCAAACCCAAACGGCACTTTGTAACATAAACAACTAGCTAAGCAATCTTAACAAGCCATCTTAGTCAAGAATCTAATTAGGAACCTTGTATTCGTAGGTCTTGGATAGGAGCCACTTTTGGTCGAATCGCGCTTTACAACCCTTTCCGTACGCTTACTAACGATTGTGAGTACTCAGCCCCTATTTCAATGCTTTAATTCAATATTTTGGGGTGAAAAGCATGCATGAATGACTTGAATGATTTTATTTACTTGCAAATAATATGTTTATGATACTTGATTTACGATGTTGTGAATACTTATTGATGCCACATGATTATATGCTTGGTTACTATCGTACCTAAAGTCCCCGGTATCTCTACACGACCATTAACTCTATATGAGCCAAATGATGCATATGAATAGTACTATTTGGGAGCGAGACCACCTCCCCACTCACGCGGCCACGTGAGTGCATTCCATCATCCTAAATGCCAACGATAGGGCATCACTATTTGGGGCAAGGGTTTATCAGTTGTAGGTTTGGTTGTGGATTCAAGCATAATTAATCATGGACTTTATAAACCATAATGTATTAAAACAATGATTTCACAACGCATGACGTTCTGATGTCTTCTTTGAAACTACCAACTTGTGACACGAGCTCTAGGATGACTTAGATATTTGAAACAGTTTCTCATTGAAAATCATAAACACAATGATTTGAACCTTACTCTGATGTTGTCAATTAAAAACACTCATTCTTGGAGATTCATTGAATCAAAATCATAGTATTTAAAGGGTAAGTCGTGGCGGTCTTGACGATCATAGGCATGGCCTTAAGGCGATTTGAACCATCTAAAATATGAACGTTTTGACATTAATAAAATAAAAACCATCATTTTACGAACTTTACTTGAATCTATAAAATGTTAGCAAATGAGTCTTACATACTAAATCACTCTTATACTACACTTATCTATCGTCAAGACTTGTATACACATGAACAACAAATATTATTTCCGTCCTATGAGCTCGACACCGAACACATTTTACTTTACTAATCCCGTATGACGTTTTACATCTCCATTGAACTTCAATAACTTCAATGAAGGTCTATCTTTTCATAAAACCTGAGTACTCACCAACTATGTTTCATAGTTGACCTGTATTTTACATGCTTTTCAGGAACTTGTCATAATCTGACAATTGAAGCTAAACCTGCTATCTGATTTTATGTTCTATTAGCGTACGGAATTTATGTCTTTTGGAATGTATTAGTACGGTTCAGATATTACTTTTGTATTTGGGAATATTGTAAGACTCTATGTATTGTGCTCAATGTAGACCGTTGAACGGTGATGTTTTGTAATTTTCGATTATGAAATCATTGTACTGTTACATCTCGTGTTTCCGCTTTAGCGGGGTGTGACACTATGTGATATTTGACGAAAAAAAAGAATGGAATTGGAAAGCGGTGTTTGATAATATGCAGGAAGCAACCAACGAACCAGGAAGCTTTAAAATCATTTGGAGCGACACACAAGAGGCTGATTCCGAGCAGCCCGCCAACCAGGCTCAACATGAGCCCGATAGCAGTCCAGCTCGAGAAAATAGCAGCCCGATAACATCGCTCGTCACGCGCATCTGTTTTGCCGACTCGCTTGAATGATTATGAGATAAACATAAATTGTTGGTACATATTTAGTGACAACAACTTTCTAGTTTGTAATAGTTAGTTTAATAAGTCTTTTGTAATAAGTTTACTTTTATGCTTTCTAATGTAAGTTCGTACGAACTTAGGTAGGTATGAAGCAAGTTCGTATGGGCCTGTGACCAGACAAGTTCGTAGGGTGGGTCCAACTCGTACGAACTTAGGTCCTTTATATAGATTACATGCTAGTTCGAATGTAATCAGATGTTTAAGTGTTTTATAAGGCATAACTAAAGCTATTTCGTATACCAAGCTAGAGTTTTGTCCTACGTTGAATGTAATTGATTCTTACGTTCAATAAAAGTGTTCTTTACCATATTCGTATTACTTGTTGATTAGTGTTATGTTTGTTTAAGGATTCCGCACTTAATAAACGTGATAACCTCGTGGATCCAGAAATTTAAGAATGACACTTATGTGATGGACATGAGTGTAAACGAGAAGCTTCAAGTTTTTGCACCTGTAGCAAGGCTGGAAGCAATCCGATTATTTCTAGCTGTAGGACCGTTAAAAGGACAGGCCTTTTCACAATGAATCAATATCAATAGCTTAAGCGCGGAAATCAAAAGCTAAATCAAAGTACGTTTCATAACACAAAGTAACAAAGTAATCACAATAATATATTTGATCAAACAAACCAATTGTGATTTACAGATGATTGACTGGAGAAACAACACAGGCTGCACAAATGCGAATTTCAGCAACTCTGAGATCTGAAACCCTAAACGACTATTTATATAATTATCTATTTTAGGTAACTAAGCGATATTGACAATATCGCTTGAGCGATATTGACAATATCGCATGAACAGTAGTTGATCTAAATAATTACAACTCGAAACTTAGACCAAGTGACAGACACACTAAATGCACCAACAAACTCCCCCGTGTCTTCAGCTTGGTCTTCAAAAGGTTTCAGTCTTCAAACCCATCCAGCGGGAAATTTTCCACCCGCGTGGATTCCATGGGTGACGCAGATATCGACAATTCTTTGGAATTGTTGAGCAAGCTTTTCATTCGTCGGATTACCTCTGTAATACCTTATCTTGTTGTCGAACAGCTTCCTCATATCCTCCTTTGATAGATTTATCAAGCTCATAGGATCAAAAACTCTAAACTGCGTCTTTTTCAACCCATAGAGAGAAGCCTTCTCAGGTTCAACACTTTCTGGCACAAATACCAGTACAGCTTCTCCAGTCTGGCTGTCAAATTCCCAATAGTGAAATCTTCTTAGAAAATTTAGGGGAATTGATTCCAGAACGATCCTCTTTACACAATCAGCTTTAGGATAGCGCATTCTGATTAAAGGCTGATTTGTAGCAGGATCTAGCCGGTTCTTGTAATAGATTCGTTTACCCAACGTCGGCTTTATAAAACTGTATCTCTTAGTACGGATTTGTCTTTGAATTGTACTCTGGATGAAGTCTGCACGAGTATTTCTGTCTGGATTTATCAGCTGTAACTGAGCAATCCTATTTAGTTCTCCTTTAGGCAGGGAGCTCAGTTTCTTGAATGAGAACTTGAAATACTGAACGCCATCGGTTCTCTTGATTGCGAACCTCGAGTCCAGAACCTTCCAGCTCTTGATTAATCCTTTATATCTTCCCCTAACCTTATAAGACTTGCACGTGACAGGTGCAATCTTTTCTTTTCCTTGTGGCCACCAGGAAGCCAGACGAGCCGATCTTTCTTCAGCGGTTTCAGGAACCTTTGGAGATTCAGGCATTTCAGCCTGAGGTTCCGTCCAGTCATCAGTTGATTCATCATCTTCTTCTTCGGATGAATCAGACTCAACAATGGGAGCACCATAATAAAATTCATCTTCATCGAAAGCTTCATCTTCAGTCTCACAATCTGAATCTGCTTCTGGTGTATCCTCCCTTTCAAACTCAGATCTGTTGACCATTCGTGCAAGATAAGTCAAATCTGCATCCGAATAGTCAACAGCCAGTGGTCTTGGTTGTCCAGGTATTTCCTCAAACGAGAAATAATCTAAACGTGGTGCCGTTTCATTACCTGATTCAACATTTACATTTTCTGTTTCAGGGGGAGTTACATTTGGTCTTTCCCTATCACCTATCTCCCCCAAAACGACCACTTGTGACTCCAAAAGAACAACCCTAGACCTAAGAGTCTCATTCTCTTTTTCCACTGCTGCAAGTCTTGTATCTTGTATTTGTATCACGGCAGCCTGGGAGTCCAGAGTGTGTTGCATAGCATCCAGCCTTTACATCAATTCTTGGATGACCGAGGGGAGTGGTTGAACCGGAATGTCTACGCTCGGTGCATCCTGTGGCCTTGAGGATGTAGCAATTTCCCGAGCAATCTTCGACTTCTTGGGAGGAGGAGGCACATATTCTGTTTCAGCATCAGTCCTCACTCTTTTGTCTTTAAGAGGAATATACTGCCTTCCTTCAGCAATGCGTCTCTGAATCCTCAAATATCGTTGAGGGTTGATCCGCCTCAGATGTTCAACTTCGTGAGGAGGCGGGACCAAACCCTCAGAGTCACTCTCGGTTATGCCACCAGGAGGACCAGAAGACGTAGAGTCAGACGACCCTTCAGATGTGTCCCCGTGGACATGTAATCGATGTAAGTCACCTTGTGATGTGACACTTACATAAACACCCTGAAGAGGGTCTTCTATAGCTTGTACAGGGACGTCTGCAAGATTTTCATCAGAGAATTCAGGTTGACGAACCACCGGATCTAAGTATCCATCGTTGGCCGGTGGTTGATAGTTCGGGTCAAGAATATGACCGAACAAAGGCGTATCAGGGGGAATTGGAACCCCCTTTCCATTAGAGCTCATGACCCCAAATATCCGATTGGACATCGGAGTCTGCCTGTATATGCGGGTGGCATCAGTCGCCAATCCCGGAAGCTCATGGTTGATGATCAGTTGTAAAAATCGGGGATACATATACCATCTGTTATCCCCTAGTTTAGCATTATCAACCATAGACCTGAAGATATAGCCCGAATAATTATATGGTTTGTTGTAGATTAGGGCGAGCATTGCAGAGACCGTGCGAAAGCTAGCACCATCGTACCCAGCTTTGCGATTGGAGAGGCACAAGATAAAAATGTGCATAAGCCACCTCCAGACACGCGTCAAATTTCCCTTGCGATACTGATCCGAATGTGGACCAGCATATCCCATACGATCCATTGCACCCACAATAAATTCGTGCGAGAACTGGATCAACATATCGGGATGATCCTCAAACTGAAGAACATCACGAATCAACTGTTCTGAAATAATGATTTGACGTCCGTGGACCGTCGAAATCAGTCTTGTATAGCCCAAATCACTGTTCACAGCAGCATTCCGCCAAAATTGACCGATATGGTCTCTGTATATGGTCGTGGAAGCCGAAATAGCAGTAAATATACGTGACCTTCGTAGAAATGCGATCATAGGCCGAAAAGGCTCAGCAGAGTCTTTGGATCCGTCTAGAAAAGCAGTAATATTGTGACGAACGTCACACTTGATATCAAACTGCGCGAAATCTTCCATGTCTGCAAAACAAGTCAATAAAAAACTCAAAAGCAGTGAGTAATCGGATCGAGAACAGGCCACAAATTCAATTAGACCGGAAAACTGGACCAGTTCAGCAAAAGTTTGGGCCAGGCCCAATAAGCCCTTTCTGATTTAGGCGATATTGACACTGATATCGCATAAATTGATTTATGCGATATTGAATGCAATATCGCTTAAATCAGACAAAATTGACAAAGTCTGATTGAAATCGGCGATATTGGAAATTAATCCAAAAGGAGCGATATTGCACAATATCGCGAATCAATTTCAGCGATATCACAATATCGCTGAACAATATCGCTAAAATTAGAAAAATTGGCATGATATCGCTAAAATTTAACAGTTTGGAAATTAATCCAATTTAAGCGATATTGGGGCCAATATCGCTAAAATCAAAACCCTAATTTGGGCGATATTACAATATCGCCCCACAATATCGCGATGACATTAGCGAACGGGCAGAATCCAAATTTTTTCACAGAAAAAAGATGATCTAAATCAAACAAACTATGCTACGAGTATCTATGAAATGCAGGGAACAAGTTATACTAGTTTTTACACCCTAATTCGACAGATAAAACGCAGATACAAATAACACAGTAAACCGAACACACACTTAGCAAATATGGTATTAAAATTAAAATAAAAGGCAATGGGCACATACCAGTTGATGTAATAATCACAGACGAACACAGAAAAGCGGTTTGATTTGGATTTGGAGTGAAACCGAAAGAGAAATCGATGAAATTCACAATATCGCTAAAATCGCTCTCAATATCGCACACAATATCGCTCGTATGATTTTGAAAACGTATCGAATAGTGTGACAGATATTTGTTTATATAAAATTAGAATTTCAACGATATTGCAATATCGCTAGACAATATCGCTAGACAATATCGCTGAAATAAATATCTGAATCAGCGATATTACAATATCGCTAAAATGCATCAATATCGCTAGAAATCAACAATATCGCTAAAATTAAAACAATATCGCTAATATTAAAACAATATCGCTAAAAACAGAAACAAAATCAGTAATCTGTGACAAAAATAAAATAAGATAAAAATAAAATTTAAATAAACTTTTAAAATTAAATATAACACACACAGCATACTGTTCAAACCCTTTTTTTTTTTTTTTTTTTTTTTTTTATTTATTTTTTTTTTATTTTTTTATTTATTTTTTTATTTATTTATTTTTTTTTTTAATCTAAATAATAATACACAAGACGAAATAAAATTATGTCGTATTAGGGATCATATTAGAAAGACAAATTCGCAAAACAATTTTAAAATGTTAATTTGATTATCAGTATAGAGATCCAAATTTAAATTTATCACATACTGTTAACTAGCCAAGGAGACAAGCATGAACAGGACGATTATCGGTAATCCACTTAAACATGTAACATACTCAAACCTCAAAGTTAACAGTTATTATTAGAGTGAATAAAAACTCCGTGAATCTCACATAGATATACCCTTAGTATCCAGTCATGCTCAAAACTTCGATTGATTAGAGAAAGCATTTGAATTCAACATTTTTAAGAATCAAGCCAGCGGTGACAGGTCTGTACTTGCGTACAACAAAGCGACATACACTTGATTCAGGTGTTTGCAAAACCAAACTTGGTCAAACCATTTGGCGACCGCGTAAGCAATCTTTGATTTTATAAGATTTGAAAGTACTTTTGACTTAAGTTTGCAGTGTTTTTGAAAGTATACTGACTGAGACCAGGTCTGTACAAACGTACAACAAAGGAAACAGACAGCATAAATCCTCAAATGTTGTCATATACAAACTCAAGTTAATAGAAGCATGGCAAGCTGACACATAAGAATTAAGACGCATTGTCATACATCATATGATGATCATCACGAAAGATCATACACAGATTAAGAGATTTCTTAGATGATGAAGAATGAGTATGATAATGTCTACCAATACATCGTGCAAGTAGGTTGATGTCTAGAAGGATAAATATAACATATACATGAAAAACCTACTGATACATCAAGGATAACACGTAATATTGTCAATTGAAGAGTGTCTCCTAAGGTACTATCATTTCCCTAGTTGTTTACAGACACAACTAAACGTCTTTTATAAATGTTGCAATAATGCTTTTCTTTAATGTTAAGAAACATAAAGAGTGGCTATTGCCAGATGAACAGCTGTATGCAGAATTAAAGAAATAAGCAACAGAAAAGTTTTGTCACAGTTTACAGTTTGTCCTGAAAGAAGCGCAACCCAATCATGTCAATTAGTTGGTCAAATCTAGTTCTAGAGAAGGCCTTGGTAAACAGATCAGCATTTTGTTTCTCAGTTACAATTTGAACAAGGTCAATCAAGTGTTTCTCATAGCAATCCCGTATAAAATGAAACCTAATCTCTATGTGTTTGGTTTTAGAATGATGTACGGGATTTTTAGTTATGCAGATAGCAGCAGTATTATCAATAAATAATGGAGTCATAGTCAAGAGTAAACCATAATCACGAAGTTGGTGCTGAATCCACAAAATTTGTGAACAGCAGCTGGCAGCAGCAATATATTCAGCTTCCGCTGTGGAAGTTGACACTGTTGTTTGCTTCTTGCATTGCCATGATACTAATCGTGATCCGAGAAACTGGCATCCTCCGGACGTAGACTTCTTGTCTAAACTGCAGCCACCATAATCACTGTCTGAGAAAGCTGTGAGAGAAAATGTCTTCTCTGTTGGATACCATAGACCTAGAGTAGGTCTATTCTTGAGATATCCGAAAATCCGTCTGACCGCCTTCAGATGTGAAAGCATGGGTTTGGACTGATATCTTGAACATAAGGAGACAGCAAAAACTATATCAGGTCGGGATGCAGTAAGATACATTAAAGATCCAATCATCGACCGATATAACTTTGCATCACAAAGTTCCTCATCTTCATCTGGTCCAAGATTGTGGTTTATAGGAATAGGAGTCCCATATTCTCTACAATCATGCAAATCATATCGTGTTAACATATCGTTAACATACTTAGATTGATGAATGTAGGTTCCCTTTGAGGATTGATCAACCTGAACCCCAAGAAAGAACTTCAACTCCCCCATCGCACTCATTTCGAATTCCGATTTCATAATCGCTTCAAAGTGACGACATAAGGATTCATCAGTTGAACCAAAGATTATGTCATCCACATAAACTTGAACTAGCAATTGACTTTTGCCAGTTCTCTTGATGAATAAAGTGCTGTCGATGGTACCACGCTCAAATCCATTCTTAATAAGGTGCGTTGCCAACCTTTCATACCATGCACGCGGAGCTTGATGAAGACCATAAAGAGCCTTATCAAGCTTGCACACAAAGTCTGGATGGTTAGAATCTTCAAAACCGGGAGGCTGTCGAACATATATTTCTTCAGCCACCTTTCCATATAGGAACGCACTCTTTACGTCTAACTGATAGACGCGAAACCCCTTAAAAGTGGCGTAGGCTAGGAATATACGAATAGATTCCATCCTGGCAACAGGTGCAAAGACTTCATCATAATCCAAACCTTCTTGTTGTGTATACCCTTGCACAACAAGCCTAGCCTTATTGCGAATGACCACTCCCCTATCATCACGCTTAACACGAAACACCCAACGAGTTCCAATTGGGTGTACACCTTTGGGAAGTGGCACTAAATCCCAAACCTTTAGCTTCACGAATTGTTGCAACTCCTCTTGCATAGCAGCAACCCAATGTGAATCTTTTAGAGCCTGATCGATCTTTGATGGCTCCATTTGGGATAAGAAGCATTCTTCAATATCAGCTTTTAAACACTCAAGATCATCAGAATTTGATGGATCTTCAGAGGAGACATCTGCATCCAGATCTCCAATCACTGCTGATGAACTTCTTGTCTTAATACCTGAATCCAGATCTCCAATAATATTCTCAATAGGATGATTCTTGTGAATCCGAGAGATGGGTATTGGATCAGGTGTGAGGTTTGTTTCCAAATTGTTTAGCTCAACCTCTTGAGCGAGAGGATCTTCTTCAAAATTAGGAAGAGAGGCGTTCATATCATCAACACCAGCAGGAGAAGCTTCAGGCGGTTGATTATCAGAAGAACTCTCAGGAACAGCCGAAGGAGAAGATTGGTGAGGTTGAATAGTATCCGGAGTCACACTGGAAGAAGGTGTATATGAAGAGTTATCAGGACTAAGATGTAACCCATGAAGAAGAGTTACAACTTGGTCCACTTCAACTAATTTAGGAAGGTTGAATGAGTTGAACAAATGATCATATTCAAACAACCAATCCGGACCTTTTCCTTTAGGAGACTCCGTATACTTTAAGCATTTTACCTCAAAATGTTCTTCAATCTTCCCAGTATCCTTGTTGAAGACCCTCTTGTTAGGAGAGTTAACCGAGAAACCTAGAAACAAGCCATCAAACGCTTTTTCACTGAATTTTGAAACCTTATCCTTTGTTATCATAATGGAGCAAGGACATCCAAAAGGTTCCAAAAATTTAAGGTTTGGTTTCCGGTTATTAAACAACTCATAACAAGTTTTGTTTCTTTTCTTGTTCATCAGTACACGGTTGAGAACATAACATGCCGTGTTTACTGCCTCTGCCCAGAAGGTGATTGGCAGATGAGAATCCGACAGCATAGTGCGAGCAGTTTCAATTATTGTTCTATTCTTTCTCTCAGCAACTCCATTTTGCTGTGGAGTTCTTGCTGCACTAAACTGATGAACAATCCCTTTACGTAGACAGTATAGTTCAAGACATTTATTCTTGAATTCCGTTCCATTGTCACTACGTATCCTTTTAATTTTCAAACTGCACAGGTTCTCAAGACGATCGAAAAAGTAGGTCAGAAGATCTGATGTCTCATCCTTTGTACGCAAAAAGAAAACCCATGAGAAGCGAGAGTAATCATCTGTTATGACCAGACAATACGACTTACCCCCAATACTCTTCGTGCTAACGGGTCCAAACAAATCCATATGAAGTAATTCCAAAGGTGCTTTAATGGAATTAACTTGTTTGGATTTGTGAAGCTTTTTGTGCTGTTTACCCTTTAAACAGGACACACAATCATCCTCCAAAGCAAAGGTTTGTTTAGGAATACCTTCAACAAGATTGTGTTTCACCAGATAATTCATTTTCCTAAAATGAATATGACCCATCCTCCTGTGCCACAACAATGAATCCTTCGAAGAAGCCTTGGTTAGAAGACAGGTGTGTTCCTCAGCTTCCACTGTCCTCATGTCCAAAATGTAAGAGTTCTTCACTCTCGGTGCTCTAATCAAGATCCATTCCTCGGGAATCACAAATCCCGGCTTCAAAATTAAACATTCCAAATCTGTAAACGCAGCAGTGAACTTCTTGTCGCAAACTTGAGAGACGCTTATCAAATTGTGATTCAGCTCCTCGACAAAATTTACATCCTCAAAGCTCACTAGTCCATTTGTAAGAGTTCCAACTCCTGTAATGGTACCTCCAGAATCACCAGCAAAGGCAACATGTCCCCCATTGAAAGGTTTAACATCAGAAAGAAGGGAGATATTGCCTGTCATGTGTCGCGAACAGCCACTATCAACGTACCACTTGCTATTTTGACCTGATGACTGTCACAACACAAATAAAAAGAATGTTAGTTTGAAATGGAGACCCAAGCCTTTATAGACTTGGGTACTCCTGAAATCTCATCAAATATTATCACATCAGTTAAGATTTTGTTTTTCATAAAATCTTTATCTTTTGAAGATGTGACAATATTAGTTGAAGATTTATTTTCTACAACTTTTTCTTTCCAAAATTTTGGAGAGACCAATGGTTGCTTTTTGCTAATGTCAACCTTTCTAATTAAAGATTTAGTAGGTGTAACGTTATTAGCTTTAGAGATTTGAGCATTTTGAAATAATCCAGTTTGTTTTGATTTTTGAACAGTTCGAACTCTGGATTTTTGTGGATTATTTCGCGATGCCCATTTCTTAGCAAGCAATGGACATTGATTAATGAGATGACCTTGCTTCTTACAGTAGAAGCATGATCGTCTCTCCTGAAAAGTTCGATCCGAGACAGATAGTGGTTTTGGTGAAGAAGAAACCGTACGAGGTTTACTCTCAGATACCTTTACTACACATGAGCACTTATGTGAACATGTTGGGGTAAAAGCTTTTACCTTTGAAGTAATCTTTGGAGAATGATTTTTGATTAAAACTTTATCATTATAAGAGTTCTCCTGGATTACTGATTTCCTTTTAGAACACATTGCATCTCTATCTTCATTAGTAAAAATGAAGTTTTCAGGTTTAAAATTATTCTTTTTAACCTTTTGATTAACCTCATAAGTTACATCCTCAACCTCAACCACTTCTTCAACATTTGTTGAAGAAATAAACTTAATTTGTTCAATTTTAGGCTTAACAAGTTTAGCCTTCTTTGAACTCACAACTTTAAGCGGTTCAGTCCGCTTACCATTAACATCCTTAACAGTGACAGATTTTTCAACATCAGCCTTAAGAGATTTGGGCTAATTATCACTGTTAACATTAACTAGTTTAACAACAGAATCATTTTCCTTTTTAAAAACAGAAGGAACATAGTCTTTGATTTCATCCTGACAGAGAATAGGCTGATTCAAATTTGAAGGAGGAGGTTGATTGTGATAACCAATTCCTGTCTTGCTCTTTGTATCAGTTCGCTGATTTTGCAGGATATCAGCAAAGACCATACTAGAAGTTGATATATTAGCAAGCTTACGTTTTAAATCAACATTGTCAGCCTGAGTTTCAGCAAGTTCCTTTTTAAGATGAGCAATCAGTTTAAGATAACTATCAATTTCATCTTGTTTATTATAAATCATAGCTTTTAACTCTTTCTTTTCTTCAATCATAGTTGTCTGATTGACTCCAAAGACTTTTTCATTTTGTTTCAAAACGTTGTTTGCTTCAATGAGTTTAGTTAAATCTGTATTTAACCTATCATTTTCTACAATGAGCCTGTTGTTTTTGCCAGTTAACTTTAGACAGTTTTCACAGAAGAAGGAATCACATTCTACCTCATTTTGAATACCCGCCATAAGAGCTAGGTTTTCTTGATCATCCATGGCAGAAAAATCATAAGCAGCTTCCTCTTCTAACAAAATAGCAGCCTTAGCTACTTCGGTGTCCTTCTTATATGGAGAAGGCTTAGTAAAACCCGAAGGTGGTTGTCTAGCCTTCTCACATTCTCTAGCAAAGTGCCCAAGATTTTGGCACCTATAACATCTGATCTTGGATTTGTCAAAACCCATGCTGGTTTTGTCAGACACATCTTCAAGAGATCTCTTACCCGTTCGTCTTAGATAAGTCTTAGTCCTTCGTGTCAGCATGGCCATGTTCCAACGCAGATCCACTCTTTCTAATTCATCGGGATCCACTTGAGCAAAATCCTCATCGGTAAGATCCACCGAGCTAATTCTCTTAGAGAGAAAATCATCATAGGATGAGAGAAAAGCATTAAATATTACTGCATGCTCATTCTGAGAAGCAGTTGCTGAAGACGACGACTGAGTTGGAAACGACGAAAATGTTCCAGTTGACTGATTTCCGGAAGTATAAGTCATTTTCGTTCCAGAAGTAGATGGCCCAGATAGAAGTGCGGTACTTCCATAGCCAAAGTTGCTATTGTCAGATACCAGAGTGCCTGACCGTGTGCTTTTCTTCTGAATGTCTAAAGCACAGGTTTCCAATTTTCCAATAAGCTGATCCAGAGACATAGCAAGAACATCTGGATCATTCTCCATCATCAAAACTCTTGTTTCCCAATGAGGAGGTAGAGCATTTAGCAACTTCTTGTTGACCTCTATAGTACTGAACTTATAACCACCTTCAGTTAATTCATTGACAAGACGTGAGTATCTACAGAAAAGATCCTTCACAGTCTCGTTCTTCAAAATATCAAACAGATCATACTGTTTCTTCACGAGCTCTAGTTTACTCTGTTTGTACTCAGTGGTACCTCCACATCGTTCAGCTATCCCGTTCCATAGATCATAAGCTATGTCATGTTGTTTAAACATCTTCATAGCATCAGCAGGTAAGGCCATGGTGATAGCCGAGTGAGCCTTTCGTTCACATTCCCATGCCTTACGTTCCTCTACAGACATAGAACGAATAGGCTTTGGTGGAGGAATACCAACATGCTCTCCACTTGCAACTGGTCTCACATATCTCTCTAGTAATGATATTTCCATTTCCGGATCAGTAAACGCAACAAACGACAAAAAACGACCTCTCCATTCAGAGTACTCCATTCCGGGAGCAAAGAATGGAGGTTTATTTGCTGACCCAACCTCTGCATTGTGTTTCAACATTGCATTGACTGCTTGCAAAGTAGACATCTTAGAAAGTATTAAATTTGATTAACTTTTGAAAAATAATGAGAAATTAATTTAAGACTCTAAAGCAATATTGACAATATCGCTTAAATCAATTAGATAAATGAGCGATATTGTTGATATCGCTAATAATATCGCTAATTAAAGCAAAAGTCAAAATCAAACAAGAACAGGCGATATCACAGGCGATATTGCAGTAATGTCGCACAAATCAACCAGGTGATATTGGGTTAATATCGCTAAAATCAATTAGGCGATATTGAACTAATATCGCTTAATGATATCGCTCAAATTAATGAGTAATGTCGCTTTCAATGTCGCAGAAACCCTAATGGCGATATTGAGTTCCAATATCGCTAAAACGGCTGTAAACCCTAAAAACACAAGTTTCGAAGATCAAAACAAGTTTTAGGATTGAAACCAACGAACAAAGATCCAGAAACTTAAACACAAGCACTAAATGATTAGTTTAACACTTAAAGACACTCAAAAGGACAGAAATTTTTTTTTTTTTTATAAATTAAACGTAAACGAATATTGATTCAAACCAAATAATCCAATGATTAAATGGCTCTGATACCAATTGTAGGACCGTTAAAAGGACAGGCCTTTTCACAATGAATCAATATCAATAGCTTAAGCGCGGAAATCAAAAGCTAAATCAAAGTACGTTTCATAACACAAAGTAACAAAGTAATCACAATAATATATTTGATCAAACAAACCAATTGTGATTTACAGATGATTGACTGGAGAAACAACACAGGCTGCACAAATGCGAATTTCAGCAACTCTGAGATCTGAAACCCTAAACGACTATTTATATAATTATCTATTTTAGGTAACTAAGCGATATTGACAATATCGCTTGAGCGATATTGGCAATATCGCTTGAGCGATATTGGCAATATCGCTTGAGCGATATTGACAATATCGCATGAACAGTAGTTGATCTAAATAATTACAACTCGAAACTTAGACCAAGTGACAGACACACTAAATGCACCAACATATGCTGCATTTAAGAAATTTAAAGTCTATCAACTGGATGTAAAAAGGGCGTTTCTATATGGGAAGGTTCAAGAACTAGTGTATGTTGAACAACCGCCAGGGTTTAATGATCCAGATTATCCAGACCGTGTCTACAAATTGGACAAGGCTCTATATGGTTTGCATCAAGCACCCCGGGCATGGTATGAGACTCTGTCTACCTATCTCTTGGACAATGGGTTTAAGAGACGACATATAGACAATACATTGTTCGTGAAGTGGCAGAAGAAGGATATTTTACTAGTACAGATTTACGTGGATGACATCATATTTGGTTCATCTGACAAGAATATTGCAGAGACTTTGAGCATGTTATGAAGCGAAAGTTTGAGATGAGTGTTATGGGGGAGCTAACTTTCTTCTTAGGATTGCAGGTTGATCAAAAGAAGGATGGACTATTTATCCATCAAACTAAATACGTGCATGAAATGCTTGCACGATTCAGTATGGCTGAAAGCTCATCATATAGTACTCCGGTTCCCCACAATCATAATCTCGGGCCGGACTCCGAGAGTACCGATGATGTTGACCCGACACAATATCGGGCAATTATCAGATCTTTGATGTATCTAACTGCTTCTAAACCTGACATCATGTTTGATGTTTGTTTATGTGCTAGGTTTCAGGCTAATCCAAAGGAATCTCATATGAATGCAGTAAATAGGATATTGCGTTATTGCGTTATCTGAAGGGACAACCAAAGTTAGGTCTTTGGTATCCCTCCGGAGGCGACTTTAACCTCTTGGCCTATACAGATTCAGACTACGGAGGATGTAACCACAATAGGAAGTCAACCTCTGGTGGTTGTCAGTTATTAGGAGGTCATATTGTTTCTTGGCAATGCAAGAAACAGACCTCGGTCGCCATTTCAACCTGTGAGGATGAGTTTATTGCAGCAGGTAGTTGTTCACAAATATTGTGGATACAGTAACAACTGCAGGACTATGGTGTTAATATTTCTACTACTCCTATGATGATAGACAATGAATCCATAAATAACGTGCTTAATACACAGTTTAAGGTACCATAACAAATAACGTGCTTAATACATTCATCATATGATGTATCGGTAGGCATACAACACAAAGGTTCTCAAGTACATAAAACAATAACTTTAATAAGGAGATTATTCTATGATTAACTCTCGCTTGATGTATGACATTGAGTCTTAATTCTTAGGTAATAGATAGTACCATAATGCATGGTAATTGGATTGATATTAGTACTTCATCTGGGAGATGTACTGACCGTTTCTTCTGCTACATCCAGACATATGTTAACCTAGTCTCAGTCAGTAGATCTCAAACTAGAACAAACTTGACTGCGAAACAAGAATACCGTTTTCAAGGTCTCTAGTCAAACTAAGTTGCTTTGTTGTGCGTCAGTACAGACCTGTCACCGCTGGTTTGATTTTAGATTTGCTTGTTTCTAACCTTAATCAAGTCTAGATAACTCACGTTTTCAAGTGAGTAATTATAATATCTTAAGGACTTGACTTTAAAGATGGAAAACTTTAAGTTAATTCAATACCTGGAATTACGGACTAATCTTGATTCTAAGAGTATATCATACGTGAGGGACACATAGATAATCATGAATAAGGTAAATGTTACAAGTTCGTACGAACCTAGGTAACTGTTACAAGTTCGTACGAACCTATGAAGTTTGAAAATTGATTTTTGTAAATAAAATTATTATGGCATGTTTATCACAATCTGATTCATACTACTGTTTCTTAGAATGATTAACTTGCTTATTTAACGTTATTATTGCCTATGTTTGGTTTGTTTGCTTGGTTTTCGTGCAGGTATGGCTGATCGACAGTTTTTTAGTAAGCATAATTTGGCCATCTCCTTTGATCTTGAGGATCCAGCAACCGAGCATTATAGAGGCATTCTCACTTTTCTGATGCGCTCGAGGGTTCATTATGTACTTTCCCATTCGCCGACGCTGAGGATATCATATCTCCGTCAATTCTGGGTGAATGCAGTTTTCGACTGTGAGCCTAATCCACCGGTCATTCGCACTCGGGTGGAGGATCGCAATATTGAGTTTTCTGCTCCTTATCTCCGCCTCATTGTTCAACTGGGTACTGAAGCCCAGGAAAGTGGCCCAACTTCATACTCCTTAGATCTCAGGGCTGGAGCATTCCAGAGGATGGGCTATGTTGGTGATGTAACACACAACCAATTCACCAAAAGCTACCTTTTCGGCCAATGGCGGTATCTTATGCATATACTGCTAGTTTCCTTTGGTCCGAAGAAGGCGGGTTTTGATACGATGAACCATAAGATGCAGTCAGCAATGGTTTCGCTCGTGTACAACAAACCATATTGCTTCTCACAATATTTCTTCGATGAAATGGTTCAGCAGATACGCGGCAGTATTAAAGATCGGTTTCTTCTCTACCCACGGTTCGTAATGATGATTATAAATGGGTTAGCACCGAACCTGCCCACTATCGATCCTGTTGTATATTCGTCAACGGTGGATAAGAAGATCTTTGTCCATTGTCTCAGCCATAGCAGTCGACGTCCGGCTGCTGAGCGACCTCAGGCTACTCCACTTTTCGGGGCTGTTCTAGCCGCTGATTATGCTCCACCACTCAATGATGGGTGGTTGGATGGCGCCCCAAGCTGAGGAAGAAGCTAAGGTTCCTACTCCACCACAGGATGCTGCTCCACTAGAGCATAATGTGGTTGATGAAATTCTTCGACAATTAGAGCAACCCCAGGAGGGTCATCATATTGATCGTGATACTGCTAAAGCTGTAGTTAGAGATGTCCTTCAGGGGGAGCCGAGTTCAGATGTGTTGGAAGATGTGGATGCGTTTGTTACTGGTTCACATGATGATATTGAGGCTGATATAGCCCACATTGAGACTTATACGGCTGGAGTTGAAGAAGCAACGACATCTGTTGGTAATATGTCGAGAAATCTGGAGCGAGACTCAGAGGCGACTGAGAGTGATCCCGATAGTGATGAGCCTTCTGCATTGGTTTCTCATGGATCACGTGTGGCTCTTGCTCCACATCTCAGTGACAAGAGTAAAGGTAAACGCAAGCTGATTGAAGATGAAGATTATATTCTTCAAGATGAAGTCGATGATGATTCTGACACCCCACTGGTTCGGGCTCCCAAAAGAAGGCGTCCGACTGGGGTGGTCATTCGTGAAGCTAGTGATGTTCCACCTCCTACCACCACTACCTCTACACCACCGGTCACCATCGCAACCACCACACCCGCATCAACAACTATTTCACCACCAACATCTACACCGCCACCACAACCATCATACACTGGCTACAACCACTCCTCCTCCCGCTTCCACTACAACACTAGTGTCACATCCTGCTGCCAATCTTTCTGAGAATGAAAAAATTTTATATCTTCAGGGCTGGATTTCAAGCTTATCGGATATGGTCGCTAATTTGACTACGGTTGTTACAAGTCAAGAAATCAGGGTGAATAACTTGACAGCTCTTAATGAGAAATTAATGGAGCGTAACGAAAAGTTAGAAGAAATTGTGCGGGATAATGAAATTCTTCTATACCGTTTGAAGCGCAAGACAGCTCAGGGGGAGATACCTAGTTGTAGGGGAGATGAGCTAAGGATGAAAAGGAATGAAGACCGCGACGATGATCCTAGTGCGTCAAAGGAAGGTGAGCTGCCTAGCTCTTCGACTGGAAAACTAGATGCACAAGCTCAGGGGGAGTCGAGTCAACAACAAGGAGTGAGTGGTACCGAAGAAACTCCAGTAAATCTAACGGAGACAGACACTATCGAAGCACTTCTTAATCTAGATGTGTATGATAGTAGTAAGTCTGAGTTAGAGGAAGGAGAATTTTGGCCTAAAGAAGTTGCTGAATGGAGGTCCGACGATGAGATTCTACCAGACATTGATATTGATATAGATGAACATGTCGTGATGAAGCAACCGGTAACTGAAGTTGTTAGAGATGATACAACTAGTGAAAATGTGATAGATCGTCAAAGATTAGAGTAAGAAGATGATGATATTCTTGATGGTGATTCAGAAGCTAATAAAGAGCCATCCCGAGCAGAGTTGAGGAATCTGTGGTTTAAAAAGATCGAAAAGGAACCTGAATTGAAATTTAAAGAGATTATCAAAGTCAAAGGATCGGGAGAGCTGAAGAAAGGCATCATAAGTTGGTTTTATGACAACGACCTGAAGCTGTTCATACTGAAGAGATATGATGGGATTCAATACTTATAAAATAAGTTGAAGATTTTCAGTTCCTTGCCGAAGATTGAACTTAAAGAACTGGCTTGGCTAGATTTGATAAATCCGGGAGATGATCCTTACGCTAGAACTATGGAACGAATTGTTAAGAGTGAAGGAAGATCGAACAAATTTTTTGATTTAAAGCCTAAGACAGGGTAGAGAGTTCCAGATCTGACAAAGATAGATCCGATTACAAACAAACCATGGATGAAAATGATTTATAAACCGGTTAAGTGTTTGAAGAAAGTTCCTTTGAAGACGATGCCGCAGAATATTCTGACTGAGCTTAAATGGTGGTATGTTGACAACAAGACAACAGAAGCTGTTATGGAAGATGTTGATGGGAATGAGCTGTTGAGAGTGTATGATAGTTTACATCTGGTAAACTTGTCAAAAGATTATTTGATGAAGCTACATGTAAACAAGATTCTCTTTAGAGATAGTTGGAGACATGAAGGCAGAAGATCAGAAGGTGGTTAGAGCTTGTGTGGAAAGAGGATTGAGGGCTGGAAGTCAATTAAGCTGAATGAAAAATCAAGATCAAGACTCAAGAAACTAGAGGTATTGTCAAGGGGAGTCTGTTGGTACATATTTAGTGACAACAACTTTCTAGTTTGTAATAGTTAGTTTAATATGTCTTTTGTAATAAGTTTACTTTTATGCTTTCTAATGTAAGTTCGTACGAACTTAGGTAGGTACGAACTTTGATCATACGAACTTAGGCAAGTTCGTATGGGACTGTGACCAGACAAGTTCGTAGGGTCCAGCCCATACGAACTTAGGTCCTTTATATAGATTACATGCTAGTTCGAATGTAATCAGTTGTTTAAGTGTTTTGTAAGGCATAACTAAAGCTATTTCCTATACTAAGCTAGAGTTTTGTCCTACGTTGAATGTAATTGATTCTTACGTTCAATAAAAGTGTTTTTTACTATATTCGTATTACTTGTTGATTAGTGTTACGTTTGTTTAAGAATTCCGCACCTAAAACACGTGATAACCTCGTGGATCCAGGTTTAGGGAACCTACAATATCCGGTTAGACTCATCATGCACTAGATCTAATTTATGGATTACCCTTTCCATTTTTTCACGTGGCTATCATTTAGTTGTTAGGAATTTATCAAGCCTAATTATAGTGGGTAGTTATCTGTGTATTGTATAAGACAACATAACTACCGTAATTCGGCTAAGTACCTGGTATAGCAACGGAACCACCATCGTGTGTAGTACAATTGTGGAAGCCCGGGAAAAGTCGTTGGTATCTTATTTTGTAACATACCTAGGAGTCTGATATCGCCTAAATTAGACGTATTTATAGGGGTGATATCGATCCGATTTGTATATTATTTTAGTCATTTTATAATCTTTTATTACTTAATTTGTCTAGTTTAGTTTCAGGTTAATAATCGAGAAGAGATCGAAAAGATATGAAGAAAAGATCAAGAGTTGATGGAATTTTGCAGCTTTTGCGAGGCTCCACGGTTTTGGCCATAACTCCCTCATACGGACTCCAATTGAGGTGATTCAAATGGCCAAATTCTCTAAACTCAAAGGGATACAACTTTCAAACAGGGACTGAGGGATAAATATGAAAAGTACCCGCCGGGTAGGCTCATCCGGGTGGGGAGGCTATAGTACCCGCCGGGTATTTGCATTTCCAGCCGGGTAGAAGGGTCGGTTAAGGCTTTTTGGCCTAAAATATACCCTAAACCCTAATTATCATTAACCAATTGATCAAGCAGCTAATTGGGGCAATTTTGGGAGCATTTGGAGAGCTTTTAGGAACACCCTAAGTGATTCATCACTCTTGTAATCATCATAGAAGTTAGTCTTTTGTTTCTTTCAATCGAATTCTTGTTAACTTATGTTTTATTCATCTTTGTAACGAATTATGAATTATTATTTGGTTATGATTATTAGTTTGATTGAACCCATGATTATGGACTAATCCCTTTGTGTTAATCTAGGCTAATAACCCTTGATGTAGGACTTTTGATATTTAGATTTAATTATGCGTATGATATGATGTTTGATAGAAGAACGATTTGTATTCAATTTAATTAGCTTATTCAATTGGTGTAATAATTGTGCTAATGCATGAGAACTCTTAGATGTCATGTTACATTTACTTTTGATTGGAAACAATAAAAGAATTGAACTAGGGTTATTGAATTATAATATGGGTGAATTACATTAAGAGACATCTTGTGTGATTTAGTAATCTCTAGGACACTAGGATTATAAGATTAGATCATCATGTTAGTAGGATAAATTAATCATAATTGAGCTCCATAATTTGTCAAGGACACTTGCATGTTATACCTTAATTAAACGACTGCATTGTGAAAACAAGTAATTTAGATTAACAAGTCTCATACGTTTAATACATTTCTATTAATTGTCCAACTCTAGTGGTAAAAAGTATAGATGAACATGCTTCTTCCATTTGGTTGAATTATCCTTATTTGCTTTACTTTGTTAATTAAATACCTTTGACTGCCTGTCGTTAAGAGGTAAATACCATTTTAAACTATAGATTAGATAAATAATTCTCAAAGTACATATAAACTGTTCCTACGAGAGACTACTCGGTAGACTTATCACTGCTATACTACTATCGGATTAGATACACTTGCCTAGTTGTGTAATAGTTAGCTTCGACTTGTTTACTAATTTTTATAACTAGATATTTACACATCCGAGTCGCCCTTAGACATGGTCTGAACACAAAAGCTATGAATATACCGGTATATGTTAGATTCATTATAAGTAGGTTTAGGGATGAACAAGTGATTGCAAAGGAGGGTCTAGCCCATAACAGAAGTAGTTGAGCTTTTAAATGTTTTATATGGAGTTTAGAAATGAAAGTCAAGATTCATCAGTAGCCTTAGATGCTTAAACCGCTAAACTCTACATAATTGACAGTTTAACGTACATAGCAAATAATTAGCACATACCCTAATAAAATCAAGTACATTTAAGTGTTAAGAAATGTCATATATTATAAACAGTCTATTACCTTATTCATGCACCCAGGATATCTATCCAAGATGGGTCACTAGTACTTATCGGACAGTGTTGGGGTCAAACGGCCTGATCTGATCAGACTCATGATAGCCTAGTAGTCAGTGACATACATATTTAGGTTCTAGACTAGATTTGTAGGGTGCTAGTGTTTATACTAATAGTTTATCTGATATATATTTAGGAATGTACCTAATTATCTTTATAACGAATCTCATCCAGAAAACCTAATTGTCGAAGTTTCAGCAATCACACTCTATCTATCTTATTTACCTATCCGTAGTTTAGAATTTATTTTTATGCAAGTAGTTTAATTAAAACAAACCAAATCTACCTATCATACACAACCCTATCCTAATATAGGACCTATCCAAGGCATAACCTTCATTTCAATTCGTGACGATCTTTGAACATCTCGAGTTATACTTATTGCTTACTTACCCAGTGTAGTAGGTAGTACATATAGTTTGAGCCTCAACAATTACAAATTTTTAAAACCCACTCATCACGCGCCATTCGGTCAACGTCCGGCGTACATCCCGACGACGCCTCGTCGCGACCGACCGTTGAGCATGTATCAGTTATCATCACGTCTGTGAATCCTTGTCAGCTCTTGGCTTTCTCTAGACCTTAGGTATGATCGAGCAATTCTACTGCTTCGGCAAACATTTTTGGAAGCTTTCTCCTTATCCTCTACACAAGTGACGCGTGTCAATTAGGGTCAATATTATATTTGAAACCAGACACTTTTTGACTTGGTGGAAGGACATGTATCTTCTTCTACTCGGAAGTGTATCGAATGATGAACTCATCAAGTAACTCCGTAGTATATTTTTGGATGTCATAGACATTGAGATGAGACAGTACATGTCAATTCAAGTTATGGTACTACGCCAAAGAATTGGCTCTCAATTCAGCGAAGCTCGTGACCCTCTATTGTGTTAACTTAGAAAACTACTCACATGTAATTGACTGTAGCACAGCGGGAAAATATGGCAAATAACAGTATCCTCTCAGTCTGAGTTTTGATGACGCCCTCAAGTCGTTGCAAGAAATCATCCGGTTTAGTGGTTCCATCATATGTTCCCAAAGAGAGTGGTGTAGTCATGACTTCAGGAAATGGATGATTGGCAATATGAAGTGTAAACTGCTCAGTGGTTGCTGACAATTCCATTGGTTTCTTAACTTTTTCACTTGTAATCGCTACGAATAGTATGTCTATCAGGGTCTCCACCATGGTATTTTTAGTCAGAGATGGGGCGAAAGTGGGTTGCGTCATTAGCACGATTAGACTTGCCAATAATCTTCTTGGATCATGTGGGGGTGCCACATTCTACATCAGCTCGGAGCTAGCACATGTTGATAGTTTGGGTTCTGGAAATCGGTTGGAGGTGGAGTATATAGTGGTTGTTGGAACGGGCTTGTAGGATCGTCTAATATGACAGAATACATGCAAATCAACGTTCAACAGCTAATGAGCGGAAATCAATAGCTAAACACAAGTACGTTTTTAATCACAAGCACAAACAATATTGTATTAAGAATTATAATCAATGAACGAATACAATACTGACCACAGAAGCAGAAAACACAGCCAAAAGCTCTTCTGGAAATCGTCAAGTTCAACAACCCCTTACAACTGAAACCCTAAGCGCGTATTTATAGGTAACTAATCAGCGACATAGCGATATTGGTGATATCGCCTATGCGATATTGTCAATATCGCCTAAGCGATCTTGCCAATGTCGCCTAATACAGAATGTAACTAATTAATTACAACTCAAAACCTAGACCAAGTGACAGACACACTAATGTACCAACAAACTCCCCTGTGTCTTCAGCTTGGTCTTCAAAAATGATTTTCAGACAAATCTTCAATTAAACCCATCCAGCAGGAAACTTACCACCCGCATGAATTCCATGGGTGACACAGATATCCACAATTCTTTGAAATTGTTGAGCAAGTTTTTCATTTATCGGATTGCCCCGATAGTATCTTATACGGTTATCGATCAACTTCCTCATATCTTCCTTTGACAGATTGATCAAACTCATGGGATCAAATATCCTATACTGAGCCTTTTTCAATCCATAAAGAGAAGTCTTCTCAGGTTCCACATGTCCAGGTACGAACACCAACACAGCTTCTCCAGACTGACTGTCAAACTCCCAGTAGTAGAATCTCTTTAGAAAATCCAGAGGAACAACTTCTAGAGGAATCTTCTTCAAGCAATCAGCTGGAGGATAATGTACTTTGTAGATCGGCTGCTTGGTTACTGGATCCAACTTCTTCTTGAACTTGTATCTTTTACCCAATGTTTGTTTAATAAAACTGTATCGCTTTGTCTGTACTTCCTTGCGCAAAGTTCTCTGAATGTAATCAGCATTACCATCTTGAAACGGATTTATCAGTTGTAACTGAGCAAGCCTATTAATTTCACATTTAGGCAGCGTACTCAGTTTGTTGAACGAACGCTTGAAATATTGAACCCCATATGTTCTTTTGATCATAAAATTTTCTTTATAAGCTTTCCAGCTCTTGATCAATCCAGAATAATCTCCCCTGACCCTGTATGTTTTGCAGGTAACTGGCACAACTTTCTCTTTGCCATGAGGCCATCATGATGCTAGGCGAGCTGCCCTTTCTTCTGCAGTTTTCGGAACCTTAGGTGATTTTGGCATTTCAGCTTCAGGTTCAGTTGAATCTTCAGGAGTAACAATGGTAGGTTCTGGTTCATTTTCATCCTCAGATGAGTCCGACTCGATTATCGGAGCATCATGATAGAATTCATCGTTTTCAAATTCTTCATCTTCAACCTCAACATCCGAGGTTTCTTCTGGTGTATTTTCTCTCACATTATCAGATTGGTTAACCATTCTTGCTAAATATGTCAAATCGGCACATGAGTAGTCAACCGCCAACGGTCTTGGCTGACCGGGTATATCTTCAATCGAGAAATAATACAAATGTAAAGTTTCATTACTAGCTTCAACATTTACATTTTCTGTTTCAGGGGGAGTTACATTTGGTCTTTCACTAGCTCCTATCTCCCCCGAAACGACCAATTGGGACTCCAAGGTCATAACCCTAGACCTAAGCTCCTCATTCTCTTTTTCCACAGCTGCAAGTCTGGTATCTTGAACTTGTATAACAGCAGCTTGGGAGTCCATTGTATGTTGCATCACATCCAGCCTCTTGATCAGTTCTTAGATGACCGAGGGATGAGGTTGAACAGGAATATCAACCTGCGGTGCAACCTGAGGCCTGGAAGATATAGAAACCTCACGAGCAACTTTGGACTTCTTTGGTGGAGGAGGCACATACTCAGCATCTTCAGCACTCCTAACCCTTTTGTCCTTTTGCTGAACGTACTGCCTGCCTTCAGCAATCCTTCTTTGAATCCTCAAATACTTCTGAGGATTGATCCGCCTAAGATATTCAATCTCTTGTGGAGGCGGGGCCAGACCCTCAGAGTCACTTTCAGTAGCACCACCAGCTGGCTCAGAAGAGTCAGAGTCAGTTGACCCCTCAGAAGTGTCATGATGAACATGCAAAGTGTGCAGAGCACCCTGCGAAGAAACACTCATATAAACACCCTCTAAAGGATCTTCCCTAGCTTGTACGGGAACATCTTCAAGATTTTCTTCTTGCAATTCAGGCTGTCGAACGACCGGATCAAGATATCCGTCGTTTGCTGGTGGCTGGTAGTTTGGGTCAAGAATATGACCAAACAAAGGTGTATCTGGAGGAATAGGAACCCCCTTTCCATTTGAGCTCATAACCCCAAATTTCCGATTGGACATTGGAGTTTGCCTGTAAACACGGGTGGCATCAGTCGCCAAACCCGGTAGCTCCCTGTTGATCATCAGTTGCAAAAACCGTGGATACATGTACCATCGGTTATCCCCAAGCTGGGCATTATCAACCATCGATCGAAAGATGTAGCCCGAATAATTGTAAGGTTTATTGTACACGAGGGCTAACATCGCATAGAATGAATATGTGCATCAACCATCTCCAGACTCTCGTAAGATGACCTTTACGGTATTGGTCTGAATGGCTTCCAACATACCCCATACGATTCATTGCACCGACAATGAACTCGTTCGGAAACTGGATCAACATGTCCGGTTGATCATCAAATTGAAAGATATCACGAATAAGCTGCTCGGAAATAATGACTTGACGTCCGTGAACCGTCGAGATCAGCCTGGTATATTCGAGATCACTGTTAACTGTAGCGTTTCGCCAGAACTGCCCAATATGATCTCGGTAAATCGTTGTCGATGCCGTGATTGCATTATAAATGTGAGATCGTCGTAAGAAAGCAATCATCGGTCGGAATGGCACAGCAGAGTCCTTGGAATCATCCAAAAATGTTGTAATATTGTGACGGGCATCACATTTAAGATCAAACTACGCAAAATCTTCCATTTCTGCAAAACAAGTCAATAAAAGCACAAGACTCGAAAACAGTGAGTGAAATAATCGAAAACAGGCCAAAAGCAAATTGAAAAAGTAAACTAGGCCCATTTCACCAACAGTTTGGGCCAGGCCCAATTAACAGAATTCTGATTTAGGCGATATTGAAACTGATATCGCTTAAATTGATTTAGGCGATATTGAGTTCAATATCGCTTAAATTGGACAAAATTGAGTAGGTCTGTTTGAAATATGCGATATTGGAAATTAATCCAAAGGAAGCGATATTAAACAATATCGCACATAATATCGCCAACAATATCGCTTAAATTAAAACAATTTGACTTAATATCGCTTAGATTTAACAGTTTTGGAAATTAATCCAAATTAAGCGACATAAGCAATATCGCGTACAGTATCGCACACAATATCGCTAAAATCAGAACCTAATTTGGGCGATATCACAATATCGCCCCACAATATCGCTGTGACATCAGCGTAGACACTTAGGTTGAATTTTCACAAATAAAAGTGTATCTGGGATATGCAGGGAACAAGATACACTATTTATTATAACCTATTTACACATTTAGAACGCGAAATAAAAAACTTAAAATAAACCGAATGTGAAAACAATAAATGTGGTATAAAAAATTAAATTAATAGGCGGTGGGAACGTTGTTGGGACATGTTATTATGACAACAGATCTAGCTTGTAATAGGATTAGTGTATTTATAATAATACTTGTATAATTGGTTAAGACTTGTAAATATATGATATTAACTTGTTATTATTATTTGTTAAAAGTTATTTGACAAGTATCTATTTCAAGTTAAATTCAAAATCGCGAATTGAGAAGTCAACTCGCAAGTCAACAGGACTTGCGAGCTGAGATCTCAGTTCGCAGACCATCTGGACTCGCAGGTCTCACCTGCGAGTTGAGAACTGGGCTTGCAATGGCATTTGGACTCGCAGGCCCATGGGCTGCGAGTTGAGTCAACTCGCAAAGCCCATGGGCTGCGAGTTGAAACAGATATAAATATTTATTGCTGCTCATTAATTAAGGGAGAAATCGGTGCCATCAGACACACACCAAATATTTAATTATTCTCCTCGTTTTTCGTGCAGATATATTTATTATAGTATTAAAGGCTCGGTTTTGAGTGATTAACTTAGTTAATAATCAAAACGAAGCCCTTTAATTGATAATAAAGTTATATAAGCTTAAACCTAACGTATTGAGGGATTCCGCACCTCAATACTTAAAGATAATCCGTTATCGAACCAAGATCTAGCGACCTTACAATTGGTATCAGAGCTTTCGGGCTTAGAAACGTTGTGGTTACAAGGTTTTTGGTTATATAACATCTTTAGGGTCGTTTTTCGAACGAAATCTACGGATTTATTCGTAAAATACCAAAAAGTTTCAGTTCCCAGATTTTGAGGCGCC
Organism: Logfia minima; assembly: GCA_963921325.1. Lineage (NCBI taxonomy): Eukaryota > Viridiplantae > Streptophyta > Magnoliopsida > Asterales > Asteraceae > Logfia > Logfia minima. Next base: position 22,948,084 of record OY992763.1, on the reverse strand, counting down.
GTTTTGCGAGTTGAGATTAGGGTTACTGTTATTTGCGAGTTGAGAATTATCTGCGAGTTCAGTTTCAGCTGCGAGTTGAGATAGACTTGCGAACTGAGATTTCTGCGAGTTGAGATTCAGCTGCGAACCGAGTTCCCTTGCGAACTGAGTTTCCTGCGAGCTGAGATTTCTGCGAGCTGACTTTACTTGCGAATTGAGTCTAGTTGCGAGTTGAGATTACTGAATTCGCGAGATAGCTTGATTTTTGACTTTAAAATTTCTGATTTGAGTCGAATGATCGAGATGGAACACGAAGTTGGCAAATCTAATGTTCCACCAAAGCTACTCAGACTTGAGGACTATTACGGGTGGAAAGACAGATTCGAAAGTTACTGTAGATTCCACGACATCACTATTTGGCTGTGTATTAAGAACGGATATGTTGCACCTACAGCTGAGGTAGGAAATGCAACTGTGATTGTGCCTTACGACAGGATGAATGACAATCAGAAGAAAGAATTCACTATTGATGATAAGGCACATTCATCGATAAAAATGAGCCTTCCCAAGGAAATCAATCACCAATTGAAGTCCTTTCACACAGCTAAAGAGCTCTGGAATGCTCTAGAGAAAAGGTGTGAGGGAAGCTCTCAGGTGAAGGCAGGCAAGTGTAATCTTCTGAAAAAGCAGTTTATGGTATTTAAAACTTTTAGAGAAGAGGACCTTGAAGCCTACACCACCCGGTTTTATCACTTATTAAGTGAACTTGACGACCACGAAATTTTCTACAATGACAAGGAGAAAACCGACAAATTCATTGAGGGTTTACCTTGTAAGTGGGAAATGTATAGTATCATGCTCAAAGACAATGATGAACGATATGCTACTATGACCCTAGAGCAGGCTATTGACAAGCTCAGGGGTTATGATTTCTCCAAGAAAACAAGAGATACAGATTCTGATCACCTACAGAATCCAGGTTTATACCATGGAAAGACCAGTATCTCTAATCCTTCATCCAATTCGACCACTGCATTGTTTGCTGGTGAAATTGATGAACTTGGAGAAATGTTAACAGAGGATATGTGCTTCATAGCTTCGGATGGTGGTGAAAAACGAAGCAGGAACAATTCTTCTGATAAGTCTACTCAAGGGCATCATAAGATGCCAATGAGTGTGAAATCAGCAGAACAACAACTTTCGGTTCTGGCTTCATTCGTTGCTTCCTATGAAATTATATTCAAGGGAAGATTAATGATCCTGCACAATTTGATGAAGATTATGATCAGGTTGACCCTGATGACTTAGAGGAAATGGACCTCCAGTGGCAACTGGCTATGGTGTCAAGGAGAGTAAAGAATTTCCTAAAGCGTACGGGTAAGAGAGTTGTTGGAAATCGACCAGGGTTTGACAAGTCCAAGGTCAAGTGTTGTAACTGTCAAGGTTACGGACACTTTGCCTGGGAGTGTCAACGGCCGAAGGCTGATACAGGTATTGCAAAACAAGACTCGGGAAGTACTTTAACTTCCAAAGTCTTGGTAGTTCAGCAAATTGATGGTTCCTATGATTGGTCTACTCCGCCTGAGCAAGCTCTCATGGCTGAAATAGACGATCAGGAGAAACCAACTGAATCAACTCTATACATGCCAACTGCTGAGGAATGTCAAGCTAATGTGCCACACAGAGAAGTCAAGAGGAACAAGGAAGATGTGCTCTACATCAACTCGACTGAAGAAATGAGTCCCGATGACTTCATTGCATACATGGCTGATGTACAGTCAGACAAGAAAAAGGTATGTCTGGATCTTCTTACTCTTGCTGATGTCTGTTACTTAGTTACTGACTTACAGACTCAGGTTAGTGTTTTTGCTGAATCTAACAAAACCTTAACATCTGAATTAGATATAGCTAAGTCTGATGTTCGTAGGTTAGGTGAGGATAAGCTGGCATTAACTGAAAAGATTAAGAGTGATGCCTTAGATAAGACTAGTCTAACTGACATAATTAATGAACAATGTGTTAAGATAGACGGGTTATATCTAAACCTTAATGAGTTAAATAGAAATATTGCTATTAGGGATAAAGAACTTTCAGAGTCAAATATGAAGTTAGTAGAGCTAAATAGAAAATTTGAAGGTTATAGAACATCCTCTTTGACCTTAGATAGAATCATTAGCTCTCAACGTAGTGTGACAGATGTTACTGGCCTAGGATATTCTGATGTTCCTCCGCCCTTTAATGCCAATTACACTGCTTCTACTTCTATTGACCTAGAAATGACAGATGCGAATCCTGAGACTGAGGATTTGAAAACTCAACAGTCTGAAGCATCTGAGACTCAGAAAAATATTATTAATGACCTATCATTAAACAAGAGTACAGTCAAATCATTCACTAAAGTACAATTTGTATCAAGTGGAATGATTGGTAGTACTAATGTAAACAATGAGGGAATTAAGAAACATAGGGAGTTACCTTCAGTGTCTTCTGATCAGACAAAGAAGGAGTCTGCTAAGACTGTTAAGTCACGAAAGCAAATGTCATGCTTCAAGTGTCATCAAAGAGGACACGTATCTTCTTGTTGTCCCAATAAGAAGACGGAAGCTACTCCTAACCGCGAGAACAGTGATAAGACTAAAATCATCTCTAGTTCGAGCACAGACAGGTTAGGTACCAGACCAGGAATTGGTATTAAACCTGTTACTGCTCTTAAAAGAGATGCTTCTCACAGTGTCTCGCCGCCCAAACCTAAACGGCATGAAAATTTCAATAAAGATCATGTGCCGTCAAGGTTTATGACTCCGAGAAGGAACCAAAGTCACTTTGAGATTGGATCTACATCTCGTTCACTAGGAGTTAACCAAGGGTCCTATAATAATCGTAACCAAGGGCAGAAATTCCAAGGTTATGTATCGGGGAGGGTTGGAAGTCAGTCAACTCATAGACCCAGGACCACTAATCATCAGCAAGCTGATGCTCCTTCAATAGTGACCAAAGCTCCTAATGGGAAGGATGGCTACTTTAAAGAGCTACAGTTTGTCGATGATAAGGGACAAACCAAGACCGTAATGGCTTGGGTCCCTCTTGATAACTGATTGTGTACAACTTGTATGTGCAGGAGCAGACTGGGAACAATGATAATTGGTGGTATGTTGACAGTGGATGCTCTAGGCACATGACAGGAACCAGAAGTCTACTGACAGACTTCAGAGGTGGACTGAGACAAGGAGTGCACTTCGTCGGTGATAAAGGAGGAGTAATTATTGGGAAAGGAACAGTTTCAAATGGAACTTTGACTCTAGAGGATGTGAATTATGTTGAAGAACTAACACACAACCTAGTGAGTGTTTCCCAAGTCTGTGATAAAGGTCATCCTGTTCTCTTCACTGAGAAAGAGGCCTTGATCCTGAAGCCGGGTTTTATCATTCCCGAAAAATGGATACTAATGAAAGCTCCAAGGAAGAAGGACATTTATGCTATCAACATGAATGCTCCTATTACTTCAATGGTGTCTACTTGTCTGTTATCCAAGGCTTCAGAATCAGACTCTCTCCTATGGCATAGGAAAATGGCACACCTAAATTTTCGTAAAATGAACTACATAACAAAACATGAGTTAATTCTGGGTGTACCACCGAAGAGCTTTGCATTTGAAGACAAGTGTATCTCTTGCTTGAAAGGAAAACAGCATAAGAAACCACACAAGTCTAAAATTGTGAACTCTATTTCCTCGCCTTTTGAGCTGTTACATATGGATCTCTTTGGCCCAATAAGCAAGAGAAGCATAGGTGGAAAATGGTACAGTCTGGTTGTCACAGACGATTTCTCTAGATTCTCTTGGGTATTCTTTTCGGGATCTAAGGATGAAACTCCGGGCATTCTTATGGAGTTTCTAGATCTAATAGAGAACATCTATAGAAAAAGAGTTAAGAGAATTCGTAGTGACAATGGGACTGAGTTCAAGAATTCTACATTGAATGTATATTGCTTAAGCAAAGGCATTCAACATCAATTCAGTGCACCATATGAACCTCAACAAAATGGTGTTGCTGAAAGGAAGAATAGAACTCTAATTGAAGCAGCGAGAACAATGCTTGCAGATTCAAGGCTTCCGGTCATATTTTGGGCAGAAGCAGTGAATACAGCATGTCATGTTCTCAATCGGGTTCTTACGGTTAAAAAGCAAAACAAGACATGTTATGAGCTTTTGAACAAAAAGAAACCGAACTTAAAAGGGTTTGAACCCTTTGGAGTTTCATGTACGTTGTTGAAAACAAGTCATCAACCTAAATTTGGTGAGAAGGCTGACGAAGGATACTTCCTAGGTTATATGCCTAACTCACCAAACAAACGGGTCTTCAATAAAAATTCGGGACGTGTTGAAATAGTTTATAACATCGAAGTTACGAGCTATACACATGACTCACATAAGGGATTGGATTGGCAATTTGATTATTCAGATCTTTTCAAGTCATTTAAAGTCCCTATCAGTGACTATGTGAGTAACTCAGATATTCCTGAGCATTTATTGTCGGGAGATGAGGATCCCACTCCAACATCGAGTGCTCAAACGTCTGATGCTAGGAATATTGTCGATACTGATGTGGTCCCCCCTATCGAGTCACAACAACCTCAAGATGATATACCTCAAGAGAGTGAAGATCCTGAAATTGCTTCTCAAAGGATTATGGATGATGTTCTTACTCCTCTGAGACAATTAAGGATATCAACTACTAATGAAGGTATACCACCTTTGGAGGAAATTGGTGCCAACTTACAGGATGATATTCCAGTTGAACCTGTTACTTCAACAAGAATTAATAGGATTCATCCAATAGATAATATCATCGGTGATCCAAATTCTCCTGTTCTGACTCGGAATCAATCTAAAGCTAGTACATCCACTCATTCAAGCTTGTATGCTGAAATGAACGAGACAGGGATCTCAAATCTATGTCTATATTCATGCTTTATCTCACAAATTGAACCTAAGAATGTTCAGATAGCTTTGAAGGAAAATTCGTGGGTCGAGGCAATGCAGGAAGAACTGTCTCAGTTCACAAAATTGCAAGCTTGGGAGTTGGTTAACTTACCTGTTGGAGAATATCCAATTGGAACTAGATGGGTATTTAAGTGCAAGAAAGACGATCGAGGAATCGTGATTCGCAATAAAGCTCGTCTAGTTGTCCAAGGTTTCAATCAACAAGAGGGGATTGATTACAATGAAGTGTTTGCGCCTGTGGCTAGGCTTGAAGCAATTAGGTTGTTCTTAGCATTTGCAGCCTCAAAGAAAATAAAAGTATTTCAGCTGGATGTTAAAAGTGCCTTCTTGTATGGCAAAGTCAAAGAAACGGTGTATGTTTCTCAACCACCGGGATTTACTGATCCAAAGTATCCAGATAGAGTATATCGTCTCGATAAGGCTCTATATGGATTACATCAAGCTCCGAGAGCGTGGTATGAAACACTGTCCACTTATCTTCTTGAGAATGGATTCACAAGAGGAAGAATTGATAGTACACTCTTTGTGAAATGGAAAAGAAGAGACTTTCTACTTGTTCAAGTATATGTTGACGATATCATCTTTGGGTCATCTGACGAAAGGATGTGTAGTGAATTTGAAAAGGTTATGAAGAACAAGTTTGAGATGTCAGCAATGGGTGAATTGACATTTTTCTTAGGATTGCAAGTCGATCAAAAGAAAGATGGATACTTCATTCATCAGACTAAGTATACTAATGAGCTTCTAGAACGATTCAAGATGGAAGAATCAAGAATTTTTCATACTCCTATTCCGGAAGCCCATGGTATTGGTCCAGATACATCGAGTGATAGAGACGTGGATCCTACTCTTTACAGGGCCATGATTGGATCACTAATGTATCTTACAGCATCAAGGCCTGATATAATGTTTGCAGTATGTGTCTGCGCAAGATATCAAGCTACTCCTAAAGAATCTCACATGCAAGCAGTAAAACGGATTCTTCGTTACCTCAAAGGGAAACCGAAGCTGGGACTTTGGTATCAACTGATGGAGACTTAGATTTTGTGGCTTACACTGATTCTGATTACGGAGGATGCAATCAGAATAGAAAGTCTACAACCGGTGGATGTCAATTCCTAGGAGGTAGACTGGTCTCTTGGCAATGGAAGAAGCAAACCTTAGTAGCCATTTCTACATGTGAAGCTGAGTATGTTGCAGCTGGCAGCTGTTGTTCCCATGTTATGTGGATACAACAACAATTGCTTGATTATGGGTTGAGTATAACAAATACTCCTATGATGATTGATAATGAATCAACGATCTCAATAACCAATAATCCGGTCAAGCACAGTAAAACTAAACATATTGATATTCGACATCACTTTATTAGAGACTGTGCTGAGAAGAACCTGATAAAGTTAGCTAAGGTTCCATCTGTGGATAATTTAGCAGACTTATACACCAAAGCGTTCGACAGAGCTCGATTCGAGAAATTGGTGCAACTAAATGGAATGAGAAATCCAGAGGATTAGTCTTCCATAGAGTTGGTTTGTAATAATTAGTTGTTTATATTTATTAGTTTATGCTTAATTTAAAAAAAAAAAAAAAAAAAAAAAAAGGAAAAGGGGGTAAGGCGTATGGCATTCATTTGCTTGTTACCGTTGGGGAATCGCCTCCGATAAAGGTTAAGTCTTTATCAACTGGGAAATGATAGTAAATTAGAAGTTTCAGCTTAATAACTGTAAGTAAAAGTCTTAAGATGGATGTGTTAGTAGATTCAAATTAGTTACATGAACTTTACATCTTTAAAACCAGGCTTATACTTATCTTTATTTTAGTATACACCTCTCTCCACACGTTATAATTTGCTTGAAAAAACTTTAGATCTAGACAGCCTCATCATATGATGTACTGGTAGGCAGATTCTACTATGATTTCCGAGCACATAATAAGCTATAAATCTTATGTGTGTTATCTCGTGTGATTTGCTATATGACGTATGACATAAGTCTTAATTGATGAAGGATAGTCTAACCGAACACTGTTATCTTGTATCTATGAAAATATGTCCAGACAAATAATAAGAATTATGGCTGTTAGTGAAACTACTGGTGTCTTTATTGTACTAAGTACAGACCTGACCTCTTTAGTTTTGCCAATGGTTTCAAGCTTGTTTTGTCTATACTAAGGGATCTTATGTTGTACTAAGTATAGAACTAGAACCACTAGTATCTAGAAACCGGGTTTGATGTTTGTCTCATTTAAAAAAAAAAAAAAAAAAAAAAAAAAAATTCACTCAAAGGTATGTTATATGCTTCAAAAGGAACATCATTTAGTGACCTCTACCTTGAATGTGAAAGATACAGTGTTATGTGTTTCACTTGATTTCTCAGTATGTCATATTTTGGATCACATTAGGTAATTCACATACAAACAATAAAGATTTGCTTGAAAATCAGTGTAGACTTTGTTGATATGGATTATAATACCGGTAATCATCTTGAACTGTCTATGATATTTAAATCACTTCATTTTGATGTGGATATTATATTCTGTGGAAATAGGTAACCAAGTTATACTTTTATAAATGTAAGTTGAAAAATGGTTAAGGTGTGAGATTTTGTGTAACTTTTTGTGAATTTCATGAGGTATGAATACTAACAATCTTCTTAGATCATTACTCAACAATTGAGTCAGCTGTTTCTTTCTAATATGATCCCAATGTCGATAATTTCTTAACGCCCTCAATTAGGATTTATTTTACTTTATTTTATTTTATTGTCATTTTATTTTAGTCAAAGTGTTTCATTAATACAAGGGTACTTGATACCAATGTTTAATATGAATCATTGTACTTTTATTTACTTCATTTTATCTTATTTCTCTTTATTTTATTTTTCTTATAATTTTATTGTTCGTATTATTGCATCACAAGTGAAAGATCTTCAGATTTTAGACTTGTGCACAATTTGGACTTAAAAATTACGTTTTATAATTAAAATGTATTTTTGGACAAAAATTGCAAGCCGAGAACAGTGCTGCGAGTTGACTTTTGGGCTGCGAGTTGAGTTCTGCGAGCCGAGATTAAAAGGGTATAAAAGGGTGCTGCGAGTTCAATTGTTCCACACTGCAAATTCACTTGCTCTTGCGGACCCAAACTCACAGCGAACCCAGATTTGAACTCGCAATTATTTTGACTTTGATTTCGAAGTCAAGAGATTTTGATCTTGTCACTCTTATACATCTTTATAACGTGATCATTTTAAGGTATAATTCAAGCTAATCCACAGTGTAATTTGATCATAATTGACACTTTATTAAAATGAGGGTTTTTGATTTTTAAAATTACTAAAATCCTTAATATAGTGCTTAAATGGACAAGAAACCTTAGGGTTTATGTCAATTAGAGTATATTAAACAAGATGTCTTTGGCTGATTGTGTTATAACTCGCTTAAATTGAAATTTTTTATGATGTCATCTTTGCAGTTCATGCTGCGAGTTGAGATCCAGACTCAACTCGCAGCCCACTCCTGCGAGTCCACTCTGCGAGTTGAACTTGCGAGTTGAACTTGCGAGTTGACTTCTGTGGACTGCGAGTTGAACTTGCGAGTTGACTTTCGTTGACTGCGAGTTGAACTTGCGAGTTGAGCTTGCGAGTTGATTTCTGTTGACTGCGAGTTGAACTTGCGAGTTGACTTTCGTTGACTGCGAGTTGAACTTGCGAGTTGACTTTTGAAAAGTTTGATTTCTTAATTTAAATTTACGATCTCTCGATTAGTTAACTAATTAAGCGTTTATAAGTTAAAATAGTCTACGGTTAGACGTGTCGACTTAAACGTAAACACGTAAAATCGTATACTCTATATATAAGACTTATGACTTTCCGTAATAAGTAATATATTTGTGTAGCAGGTTAAATAGAAAGTTAGACTTATTGATTCTATATATGATGAACAACTATAATTGTTAATTAAGTTTCACGACTTAATAGTTCAATTAGAAGTTGTAGATCATATAAGTTTATCAATATTGGTTAAACTAATTGTCTAACATATGTGTGATTTGTGATATTACAGATATGGCTCGACAATTCGTTGGACATCATAATGTTCTTGTTGATCTGGACGTCGACGCACGTGGTGCATCGAGATTGACTTGGATTCTTACGTTTCTGAGTCGATCGAGGATACAGTATGCCATTACAGAGTCACCTGCCTTGTCCAGGGATATACTTACACAGTTCTGGACTCATATTGAGTATGATACTGCTGCAAATCCTCCGGTCATTCGAACGAGGATTAATGATCGTCCGGTTATCTTCTCTGCCTCTGATCTGAGAAACATATTACAGTTGGGAACTGTAGAGCAGGAAGATGGACCAACTGAGTTTCCGTCTGACTTTATCAAGGGAGCTCTAGGACGTATGGGGTATGTTGGACCCAAGAGAGGCCGTCAGTTTTTGAAAGGGCTCGTTTTCGGAGAATGGAGGTTCCTGTGGCATGTTCTTGTCACTATTTTTGGACCAAAGAAGGGAGGCTATGATGAGTTGAGCTCTTCTCTCCTATCTGCTTTACTGTCACTGGTTTATAACAAACCATACAGTTTCTCCGATTACATCTTTGGGGAATTCGTTCGCCAGATCTTGGGGGGAGTTAGATCGCAATTCATGTTATACCCAAGATTCTGCATGCTGATCATCAGAGCCAATATCCCTGATCTGCCGGTTTTTCAAGCAGATATTCGAGTGGATACCATTGGGCTGCGGGCATATAATGCGATGTTTATGCAAACCTCTCGCCGATTTGAGATGCAACCACAGCTGACAGAGCTGTTTGGATTTTTGATTGATCCTGCTTATATGGCGCCACCGAATCATGGTTGGCTAGATGTTGGAATGGCTGCAGCTGTGCCTGAGCCACAAGAGCTTATAGAGGAAGTTCTTATCCAAGCACATTAGCAAGAGCAACAAGTTGATGCTGATGTTGCAGCTGAAGTGGTACATCAAGTACTGGCTGAGAACGATGATGCCAATGATCCCATCATGCAGGATGTGGATCAGTATGTTGCTGAGGCACCAAGGTTTCAAAAACCATCTTCTGAGGCGCCTGATGCTGCTGGGCCATCAGGAAGAGATGAAGAAGCTGCTTCAGCCTCTGAATCTGATTCTGATAATGATGATGACTCTGGACCTCCTGGGTTTGTATCTGGGATTCCAGAAGGGATGATCCGAAAGGGATCAAGACTGATTATGGATCCGGCGCTGAAGCTAAAAAGTAAAGCCATGATCAGGATCCCGACTTTATTGTCGAAGAAGATGAGGATGAAGAAGAAGAGGAGGAGGTACTTATTACTCGACCTCACAAGCTGCTCAGACAAACAGCTTCAATCTCTGCAGCTCATCTACAATCAAGTTCTACGCCCTCAGAGGCTGAAATGATTGCTGCTTTGGTTCGCCCGTCTTCGCACCCAACTACCAAATCAAGCAGGGTTGCCGCTCGCCTTCTGACGGATGTAGCTACTGAGATAGCTAAGAAAATGCAACCGCCTGCTGCCACGACTCCACCAACAACTACTGAAGCTCCATCCACCTCACCTATGACTGATGCTGAACGCATTACACAATTGGAGTCTAGGGTTAGAGAATTGCAAGTAGTGGCTAACACTTTTGCTACACAGCTCCTACAACTGTCCGACAATGTCACTACACAGAATAACGCCTACTCACTACTCATCAAGACGAATAGTAATTTAATAGATGATGTAGCTGATAAGCAAAGACAAATTGACAGACTTGATCGCCTGGTCATCAGCCTTCTGAAGGACAAGCCATCTCAAGGGGAGGTATTGATATATCAGGAGTCCTGCAAGGAAGATGAGCTGGCGAAGAAGAATAATAATGATGAAGATGATGATCCCTCAGCTCAGAAGGATAGTGAGCTGGCCGGTCCTTCAACGACTGGTCAGCAGACTACATTTCAGGGGGAGTCTGCTGAAGCAAGTGGTAGTAGAGCTGGTGCTGGTACTGCGAAGGGTGGAGCTGAAGAAGGTGACACTTGTATTAATATAGACTGACTGTAATTATTAATACATTGTAACTTTGAATCATTTTGTAATTAAGACATTTGAACTTGAATATGTAAAATATTAATGTTTAAATGTTATAACTCTATAATAATGAATGTTTGTATAATATAAGTCTTTTGTAATTCTAGATTGACATTGTTCGATAAAAGAGTTATAAGATCATATAATACATAATGTTCGTATATTATAAGATGTTCGTATATTATAAGACTTATTCAAATACTAGATTGATTATGATAATCGATGAAAAGTTTGAATAAGTATATATAATATAGTTTAAATACATAAATGGATTAATAAGGAAAATCTTAGATTGATTCAGGGAAATCAATGAAAGAACTTATGATATTAATACATTTGTGTATGAATGTCTATAGGTCTTGAGATGGTAGACTTATCAGATTCTGAAGGCGACATGCCGGATGAATTAGATGAGGACATTGATTTTGACCTTGAAGAAGGAGAGTTTGTACCTCCTGAAGATTGGACTTTCATTGTTAATGATGAGGCAGACGAGTGTGTAGATCTTGACGCTGATGTTGTTGAACACATCGTAAGCCCATCTACAACTAAAGTGGTCATCCAGGAAGAAGATGGAGAAAGGGTTGTTGAGCTAGATGAAAATCTAGGTGACTCAACCAGTTCTGAATCAGAAGATGACCTTCCAGAAAAACTCAGAGACAATCCCATGTTTAGACCTCTGAAGAGGAGAAAGCAAAAGGTAGGGATGTCTGAAGTAGATATAACTGGAAAGAAAGTTCCAAGGAAGGGGATCATCGGCTGGTATTTTGATTCTGACTTGAAACTTTTCGCTATCAAAAGTTTTGACGGAGTTCAATATTTTGATAAGAAGCTCAAAGTATTCAGTTCGCTTCCTCGATTTGAAATCCGAGACTTGGCACGCTTAGAACTGATAAATCCCAGTAATGATCCCTACGCAACTTATGTTGAGAGAATCATTCGGACTGAGGGTAGATCAATGAAGTTTGAGAAGATTAAGCCAAGAGTCGGAAAGACGATCAAATTGAAGGAACGCAGTCAGAGAACTGGCCAAAGATTAAGGAAGAAAACTTATCCAGCTGTCAAGTGCATACAGCAGATACCACTAAAACCTATGCCACAAAATATTCTGGGAAATCTTCTGAATTGGCACGTGGATTCAGAGACTGGTGAAGCTGTCATGGTTGAAGCTGATGATGAAGTTGAAAGAGGAGAAAGAGTAATTCTGACAGTCTATGACCATCGACACCTGATGAATCTATCGAAGAAGGACCTGTTGAAGTTAAATGAAAATAGGATCCTGACGACTGAAGCATGGGGTTATCTTGCAAGAGATTATCAATTAATGGTGAAGACTTGTATTAGAATGAAGATTCATATGGGCAGTAGTATTTACAAGTAAAGACCAAAGACAAAGTTGAAAATAACGACGCTAGAGCTATTGTCAAGGGGGAGTCTGTTGGGACATGTTATTGTGAGGTCGCTAGATCTTGGTTCGATAACGGATTATCTTTAAGTATTGAGGTGAGGAATCCCTCAATACGTTAGGTTTAAGCTTATATAACTTTATTATCAATTAAAGGGCTTCGTTTTGATTATTAACTAAGTTAATCACTCAAAATCGAGCCTTTAATACTATAATAAATATATCTGCACGAAAAACGAGGAGAATAATTAAATATTTGGTGTGTGTCTGATGGCACCGATTTCTCCCTTAATTAATGAGCAGCAATAAATATTTATATCTGTTTCAACTCGCAGCCCATGGGCTTTGCGAGTTGACTCAACTCGCAGCCCATGGGCCTGCGAGTCCAGATGCCATTGCGAGCCTAGTTCTCAACTCGCAGGTGAGACCTGCGAGTCCAGATGGTCTGCGAACTGAGATCTCAGCTCGCAAGTCCTGTTGACTTGCGAGTTGACTTCTCAATTCGCGATTTTGAATTTAACTTGAAATAGATACTTGTCAAATAACTTTTAACTAATAATAATAACAAGTTAATATCATATATTTACAAGTCTAAACCAATTATACAAGTATTATTATAAATACACTAATCCTATTACAAGCTAGATCTGTTGTCACAATAACATGTCCCAACAGACTCCCCCTTGACAATAGCTCTAGCGTCGTTATTTTCAACTTTGTCTTTGGTCTTTACTTGTAAATACTACTGCCCATATGAATCTTCATTCTAATACAAGTCTTCACCATTAATTGATAATCTCTTGCAAGATAACCCCATGCTTCAGTCGTCAGGATCCTATTTTCATTTAACTTCAACAGGTCCTTCTTCGATAGATTCATCAGGTGTCGATGGTCATAGACTGTCAGAATTACTCTTTCTCCTCTTTCAACTTCATCATCAGCTTCAACCATGACAGCTTCACCAGTCTCTGAATCCACGTGCCAATTCAGAAGATTTCCCAGAATATTTTGTGGCATAGGTTTTAGTGGTATCTGCTGTATGCACTTGACAGCTGGATAAGTTTTCTTCCTTAATCTTTGGCCAGTTCTCTGACTGCGTTCCTTCAATTTGATCGTCTTTCCGACTCTTGGCTTAATCTTCTCAAACTTCATTGATCTACCCTCAGTCCGAATGATTCTCTCAACATAAGTTGCGTAGGGATCATTACTGGGATTTATCAGTTCTAAGCGTGCCAAGTCTCGGATTTCAAATCGAGGAAGCGAACTGAATACTTTGAGCTTCTTATCAAAATATTGAACTCCGTCAAAACTTTTGATAGCGAAAAGTTTCAAGTCAGAATCAAAATACCAGCCGATGATCCCCTTCCTTGGAACTTTCTTTCCAGTTATATCTACTTCAGACATCCCTACCTTTTGCTTTCTCCTCTTCAGAGGTCTAAACATGGGATTGTCTCTGAGTTTTTCTGGAAGGTCATCTTCTGATTCAGAACTGGTTGAGTCACCTAGATTTTCATCTAGCTCAACAACCCTTTCTCCATCTTCTTCCTGGATGACCACTTTAGTTGTAGATGGGCTTACGATGTGTTCAACAACATCAGCGTCAAGATCTACACACTCGTCTGCCTCATCATTAACAATGAAAGTCCAATCTTCAGGAGGTACAAACTCTCCTTCTTCAAGGTCAAAATCAATGTCCTCATCTAATTCATCCGGCATGTCGCCTTCAGAATCTGATAAGTCTACCATCTCAAGACCTATAGACATTCATACACAAATGTATTAATATCATAAGTTCTTTCATTGATTTCCCTGAATCAATCTAAGATTTTCCTTATTAATCCATTTATGTATTTAAACTATATTATATATACTTATTCAAACTTTTCATCGATTATCATAATCAATCTAGTATTTGAATAAGTCTTATAATATACGAACATCTTATAATATACGAACATTATGTATTATATGATCTTATAACTCTTTTATCGAACAATGTCAATCTAGAATTACAAAAGACTTATATTATACAAACATTCATTATTATAGAGTTATAACATTTAAACATTAATATTTTACATATTCAAGTTCAAATGTCTTAATTACAAAATGATTCAAAGTTACAATGTATTAATAATTACAGTCAGTCTATATTAATACAAGTGTCACCTTCTTCAGCTCCACCCTTCGCAGTACCAGCACCAGCTCTACTACCACTTGCTTCAGCAGACTCCCCCTGAAATGTAGTCTGCTGACCAGTCGTTGAAGGACCGGCCAGCTCACTATCCTTCTGAGCTGAGGGATCATCATCTTCATCATTATTATTCTTCTTCGCCAGCTCATCTTCCTTGCAGGACTCCTGATATATCAATACCTCCCCTTGAGATGGCTTGTCCTTCAGAAGGCTGATGACCAGGCGATCAAGTCTGTCAATTTGTCTTTGCTTATCAGCTACATCATCTATTAAATTACTATTCGTCTTGATGAGTAGTGAGTAGGCGTTATTCTGTGTAGTGACATTGTCGGACAGTTGTAGGAGCTGTGTAGCAAAAGTGTTAGCCACTACTTGCAATTCTCTAACCCTAGACTCCAATTGTGTAATGCGTTCAGCATCAGTCATAGGTGAGGTGGATGGAGCTTCAGTAGTTGTTGGTGGAGTCGTGGCAGCAGGCGGTTGCATTTTCTTAGCTATCTCAGTAGCTACATCCGTCAGAAGGCGAGCGGCAACCCTGCTTGATTTGGTAGTTGGGTGCGAAGACGGGCGAACCAAAGCAGCAATCATTTCAGCCTCTGAGGGCGTAGAACTTGATTGTAGATGAGCTGCAGAGATTGAAGCTGTTTGTCTGAGCAGCTTGTGAGGTCGAGTAATAAGTATCTCCTCCTCTTCTTCTTCATCCTCATCTTCTTCGACAATAAAGTCGGGATCCTGATCATGGCTTTACTTTTTAGCTTCAGCGCCGGATCCATAATCAGTCTTGATCCCTTTCGGATCATCCCTTCTGGAATCCCAGATACAAACCCAGGAGGTCCAGAGTCATCATCATTATCAGAATCAGATTCAGAGGCTGAAGCAGCTTCTTCATCTCTTCCTGATGGCCCAGCAGCATCAGGCGCCTCAGAAGATGGTTTTTGAAACCTTGGTGCCTCAGCAACATACTGATCCACATCCTGCATGATGGGATCATTGGCATCATCGTTCTCAGCCAGTACTTGATGTACCACTTCAGCTGCAACATCAGCATCAACTTGTTGCTCTTGCTAATGTGCTTGGATAAGAACTTCCTCTATAAGCTCTTGTGGCTCAGGCACAGCTGCAGCCATTCCAACATCTATCCAACCATGATTCGGTGGCGCCATATAAGCAGGATCAATCAAAAATCCAAACAGCTATGTCAGCTGTGGTTGCATCTCAAATCTGCTAGATGTTTGCATAAACATCGCATTATATGCCCGCAGCCCAATGGTATCCACTCGAATATCTGCTTGAAAAACCGGCAGACCAGGGATATTGGCTCTGATGATCAGCATGCAGAATCTTGGGTATAACATGAATTGCGATCTAACTCCCCCCATGATCTGGCGAACGAATTCCCCAAAGATGTAATCGGAGAAACTGTATGGTTTGTTATAAACCAGTGACAGTAAGGCAGATAGGAGAGAGGAGCTCAACTCATCATATCCTCCCTTCTTAGGTCCAAAAATAGTGACAAGAACATGCCACAGGAACCTCCATTCTTCGAAAACGAGCGCTTTCAAAAACTGAAGTCCTCTCTTGGGTCCAACATACCCCATTCGTCCTAGAGCTCCCTCGATAAAGTCAGACGGAAACTCAGTTGGTCCATCTTCCTGCTCTACAGTCCCCAACTGTAATATGTTTCTCAGATCAGAGGCAGAGAAGATAACCGGACGATCATTAATCCTCGTTCGAATGACCGGAGGATTTACAGCAGTATCATACTCAATATGAGCCCAGAACTGTGTAAGTATATCCCTGGACAAGGCAGGTGACTCGGTAATGGCATACTATATCCTCGATCGACTTAGAAACGTAATAATCCGAGTCAATCTAGATGCACCACGTGCGTCGACGTCCAGATCAACAAGAACATTATGATGTCCAACGAATTGTCGAGCCATATCTGTAATATCACAAACCACACAGATGTTAGACAATTAGTTTAACCAATATTGATAAACTTATATGATCTACAACTTCTAATTGAACTATTAAGGATTAACAATTATAGTTGTTCATCATATATAGAATCAATAAGTCTAACTTTCTATTTAACCTGCTACACAAATATATTACTTAGTATGGAAAGTCATAAGTCTTATATATAGAGTATACGGTTTTACGTGTTTACATTTAAGTCGACACGTCTAACCGTAGACTATTTTAACTTATAAACGCTTAATTAGTTAACTAATCGAGAGATCGTAAATTAAAATTAAGAAAACAAACTTTTCAAAAATCAACTCGCAGTCAACAAAAGTCAACTCGCAAGTTCAACTCGCAGTCAACAGAAGTCAACTCGCAGGTTGGACTCGCAAGTCAACTCGCAGAGTGGACTCGCAGGAGCGGGCTGCGAGTTGAGTCTGGATCTCAACTCGCAGCATGAACTGTTGGAATTCAAAATGCAAGTTTTTGAGAAAATGCTGATTTTGGTCAAAATATGCGGTGAAATTCATTGATTTTTACCTAGAAATGATCACAACGAGAAAGTGTATAATATCTACGGAGTGAAAAATCCGATCCACAAAAACAAATTTTTGAAAATAAGTCTCGGTTCGCAGTGTGTGTGGGTTCGCAAGGGAAAGTGAATTCGCAGGACTGGTATCTTGTGAACTCGCAGCCATTTATATACCCATGGACTCGGCTCGCAGAACTCAACTCGCAGAGTTGAGTTCAGCTCGCAGCCCAATCTCAGATCGCAACACTGTTCTCGGCTCGCAATTTTTGTCCAAAAATTGCATTTTAATTACAAAACGTCATTTTTAAGTCCAAAAATAAAACAAGTCTAAAATAATGTATATTTTTCACTTGTTATTTTCTTAGAAAATCACATAAATTACAAGTCTAAGATAAATAATATTTTTCACTTGTCTTGTAACGAACGAAAATAAAATAAAATTAAATAAGTAAAAAGAAAAATACAAATTAATGCGTAAAAATAAAATGGAACGACAGTGATTCATAATAAACAATTGTATCAAGTACCCTTGTATTAATGAAACAACTAGACGAAAAATAAAATACAATAAAATAAAATAAATTAAAATATCCTAATCAAGGGCGACAAGAATTTATCGACAGCGGGATCAGATTAGAAAGAAACAGCTGAACCAATTGATGAGTAAAAAGTCTAAGAAGATTGTTAGTATGCATACCTTATGAAATTCACAATAAGTTACATAATAACTCACAACTTAACCATTTATCAACTTATATTTATAAAAGTATAACTTGGTTACCTATTTCCACAGAATATAATATTCACATCAAAATGAAGTGATTTAAATATCATAGACAGTTCAAGATGATTACCGGTATTATAATCCATATAAACAAAGTCTACACTGATTTCCAAGCAAACCTTTTATTGTTTGTATGTGTATTACCTAATGTGATTCAAAAATGACATACTGAGAAATCAAGGATAACACATAACACCGTATCTTTCTCTTTCAAGGTAGAGGTCACTAAATAATGTTCTTTGCGAAGCATATGACATACCCTAGAGTAAATTTAAAATGTGACAAATATCAAACTCGTTTTGTAGATACTAGTGGTTCTAGATCTGTACTTAGTACAACAGAAGATCCCTTAGTATAGACAAACCAAGCTTGAAACTATTGGCAAAACTAAAGGAGTCAGGTCTGTACTTAGTACAATAAAGACACCAGTAATTTCACTAACAGCCATAATTCTTATTATTTGTCTTGACATATTTTCATAGATTCTTGATAACAGTGTATGGTCAGACTATCTTTCATCAATTAAGACTTATGTCATACGTCATATAGTAAATCACACGAGATAACACACAGAAGATTTATAGCTTATTATATGCTCAGAAATCAAAGCAGAAATTGCCTACCAGTACATCATATAATGAAGCTGTCTAGATCTAAAGTTTTTCAAGCAAATTATATCGTGTGGAGAGAGGAGTATACTAAAATAAAGATAAGTAAAATCCTGGTTTTAAAGATGTAAAGTTCATGTAACAAATTTGAATCTACTAACACATCCATCTTAAGACTTTTACTTACAGTTATTAAGCTGAAACTTCTAATTTACTATCATTTCCCAGTTGATAAAGACTTAACCTTTATCGGAGGCGATTCCCCAACGGTAACAAGTAAATGAATGCCATACGCCTTACCCCCTTTTCCCTTCTTTTTTTTTTAAAAAAAAATAAGCATAAACTAATAAATATAGACGACTAATTATTACAAACCAACTCTATGGAAGACTAATCCTCTGGATTTCTCATTCCATTTAGTTGCACCAATTTCTCGAATCGAGCTCTGTCGAACACGTTGGTGTATAAGTCGGCTAAATTATCCACAGATGGAACCTTAGCTAACCTTATCATGTTCTTCTCAGCACAGTCTCTAATAAAGTGATGTCGAATATCAATATGTTTAGTTTTACTGTGCTTGACCGGAATATTGGTTATTGAGATCGTTGATTCATTATCAATCATCATAGGAGTATTTGTTATACTCAACCCATAATCAAGCAATTGCTGTTGTATCCACAGAACTTGGGAACAACAGCTGCCAGCTACAACATACTCAGCTTCACATGTAAAAATGGCTACTGAGGTTTGCTTCTTGCATTGCCAAGAGACCAGTCTACCTCCTAGGAATTGACATCCACCGGTTGTAGACTTTCTATTCTGATTGCATCCTCCGTAATCAGAATCAGTGTAAGCCACAAAATCTAAGTCTCCATCAGTTGGATACCAAAGTCCCAGCTTCGGTTTCCCTTTGAGGTAACGAAGAATCCGTTTTACTGCTTGCATGTGAGATTCTTTAGGAGTAGCTTGATATCTTGCGCAGACACATACTGCAAACATTATATCAGGCCTTGATGCTGTAAGATACATTAGTGATCCAATCATGGCCCTGTAAAGAGTAGGATCCACGTCTCTATCACTCGATGTATCTGGACCAATACCATGGGCTTCCGGAATAGGAGTATGAAAAATTCTTGATTCTTCCATCTTGAATCGTTCTAGAAGCTCATTAGTATACTTAGTCTGATGAATGAAATATCCATCTTTCTTTTGATCGACTTGCAATCCTAAGAAAAACGTCAATTCACCCATTGCTGACATCTCAAACTTGTTCTTCATAACCTTTTCAAATTCACTACACATCCTTTCGTCAGATGACCCAAAGATGATATCGTCAACATATACTTGAACAAGTAGAAAGTCTCTTCTTTTCCATTTCACAAAGAGTGTACTGTCAATTCTTCCTCTTGTGAATCCATTCTCAAGAAGATAAGTGGACAGTGTTTCATACCACGCTCTCGGAGCTTGATGTAATCCATATAGAGCCTTATCGAGACGATATACTCTATCCTAATTGCTTCAAGCCTAGCCACAGGCGCAAACACTTCATTGTAATCAATCCCCTCTTGTTGATTGAAACCTTGGACAACTAGACGAGCTTTATTGCGAATCACGATTCCTCGATCGTCTTTCTTGCACTTAAATACCCATCTAGTTCCAATTGGATATTCTCCAACAGGTAAGTTAACCAACTCCCAAACTTGCAATTTTGTGAACTGAGACAGTTCTTCCTGCATTGCCTCGACCCACGAATTTTCCTTCAAAGCTATCTGAACATTCTTAGGTTCAATTTGTGAGATAAAGCATGAATATAGACATAGATTTGAGATCCCTGTCTCGTTCATTTTAGCATACAAGCTTGAATGAGTGGATGTACTAGCTTTAGATTGATTCCGAGTCAGAACAGGAGAATTTGGATCACCGATGATATTATCTATTGGATGAATCCTATTAATTCTTGTTGAAGTAACAGGTTCAACTGGAATATCATACTGTAAGTTGGCACCAATTTCCTCCAAAGGTGGTATACCTTCATTAGTAGTTGATATCCTTAATTGTCTCAGAGGAGTAAGAACATCATCCATAATCCTTTGAGAAGCAATTTCAGGATCTTCACTCTCTTGAGGTATATCATCTTGAGGTTGTTGTGACTCGATAGTGGGGACCACATCAGTATCGACAATATTCCTAGCATCAGACGTTTGAGCACTCGATGTTGGAGTGGGATCCTCATCTCCCGACAATAAATGCTCAGGAATATCTGAGTTACTCACATAGTCACTGATAGGGACTTTAAATGACTTGAAAAGATCTGAATAATCAAATTGCCAATCCAATCCCTTATGTGAGTCATGTGTATAGCTCGTAACTTCGATGTTATAAACTATTTCAACACGTCCCTAATTTTTATTGAAAACCCGTTTGTTTAGTGAGTTAGGCATGTAACCTAGGAAGTATCCTTCGTCAGCCTTCTCACCAAATTTAGGTTGATGACTTGTTTTCAACAACGTACATGAAACTCCAAAGGGTTCAAACCCTTTTAAGTTCGGTTTCTTTATGTTCAAAAGCTCATAACATGTCCTGTTTTGCTTTTTAACCGTAAGAACCTGATTGAGAACATGACATGCTGTATTCACTGCTTCTGCCCAAAATATGACCGGAAGCCTTGAATCTGCAAGCATTGTTCTTGCTGCTTCAATTAGAGTTCTATTCTTCCTTTCAGCAACACCATTTTGTTGAGGTTCATATGGTGCACTGAATTGATGTTGAATGCCTTTGCTTAAGCAATATACATTCAATGTAGAATTCTTGAACTCAGTCCCATTGTCACTACGAATTCTCTTAACTCTTTTTCTATAGATGTTCTCTATTAGATCTAGAAACTCCATAAGAATGCCCGGAGTTTCATCCTTAGATGCCAAAAAGAATACCCAAGAGAATCTAGAGAAATCGTCTGTGACAACCAGACTCTACCATTTGCCACCTATGCTTCTCTTGCTTATTGGGCCAAAGAGATCCATATGTAACAGCTCAAAAGGCGAGGAAATAGAGTTCACAGTTTTAGACTTGTGTGGTTTCTTATGCTGTTTTCCTTTCAAGCAAGAGATACACTTGTCTTCAAATGCAAAGCTCTTCGGTGGTACACCCAGAATTAACTCATGTTTTGTTATGTAGTTCATTTTACGAAAATTTAGGTGTGCCATTTTCCTATGCCATAGAAGAGAGTCTGATTCTGAAGCCTTGGATAACAGACAAGTAGACACCATTGAAGTAATAGGAGCATTCATGTTGATAGCATAAATGTCCTTCTTCCTTGGAGCTTTCATCAGTATCCATTTTTTGGGAATGATAAAACCCGGCTTCAGGATCAAGGCCTCTTTCTCAGTGAAGATAACAGGATGACCTTTATCACAGACTTGGGAAACACTCACTAGGTTGTGTGTTAGTTCTTCAACATAATTCACATCCTCTAGAGTCAAAGTTCCATTTGAAACTGTTCCTTTCCCAGTAATTACTCCTCCTTTATCACCAGCGAAGTGCACTCCTTGTCTCAGTCCACCTCTGAAGTCTGTCAGTAGACTTCTGGTTCCTGTCATGTGCCTAGAGCATCCACTGTCAACATACCACCAATTATCATTGTTCCCATTCTGCTCCTGCACATACAAGTTGTACACAATCAGTTATCAAGAGGGACCCAAGCCATTACGGTCTTGGTTTGTCCCTTATCATCGACAAACTGTAGCTCTTTAAAGTAACCATCCTTCCCATTAGGAGCTTTGGTCACTATTGAAGGAGCATCAGCTTGCTGATGATTAGTGGTCCTGGGTCTATGAGTTGACTGACTTCCAACCCTCCCCGATACATAACCTTGGAATTTCTGCCCTTGGTTACGATTATTATAGGACCCTTGGTTAACTCCTAGTGAACGAGATGTAGATCCTTCTCGGAGTCATAAACCTTGACGGCACATGATCTTTATTGAAATTTTCATGCCGTTTAGGTTTGGGCGGCGAGACACTGTGAGAAGCATCTCTTTTAAGAGCAGTAACAGGTTTAATACCAATTCCTGGTCTGGTACCTAACTTGTCTGTGCTCGAACTAGAGATGATTTTAGTCTTATCACTGTTCTCGCGGTTAGGAGTAGCTTCCGTCTTCTTATTGGGACAACAAGAAGATACGTGTCCTCTTTGATGACACTTGAAGCATGACATCTGCTTTCGTGACTTAACAGTCTTAGCAGACTCCTTCTTTGTCTGATCAGAAGACACTGAAGGTAACTCCCTATGTTTCTTAATTCCCTCATTGTTTACATTAGTACTACCAATCATTCGACTTGATACAAATTGTACTTTAGCGAATGATTTGACTGTACTCTTGTCTAATGATAGGTCATTAATAATATTTTTCTGAGTCTCAGATGCTTCAGACTGTTGAGTTTTCAAATCCTCAGTCTCAGGATTCGCATCTGTCATTTCTAGGTCAATAGAAGTAGAAGCAGTGTAATTGGCATTAAAGGGCGGAGGAACATCAGAATATCCTAGGCCAGTAACATCTGTCACACTACGTTGAGAGCTAATGATTCAATCTAAGGTCAAAGAGGATGTTCTATAACCTTCAAATTTTCTATTTAGCTCTACTACCTTCATATTTGACTCTGAAAGTTCTTTATCCCTAATAGCAATATTTCTATTTAGCTCATTAAGGTTTAGATATAACCCGTCTATCTTAACACTGCATCTTGTGGTTCATGGTATCGAACCCTGCCTTCTTCGGCCCGAAAGATACCAGTAGAATATGCATCAGATAGTGCCACTGGCCGTACACCAGACTCTTAGTGTATTGGGTGTGGGTAACATCCCCCACATAGCCCATGCGCTGAAACGCGCCAGCACGCATCTCAAGAGGAAATGATGTAGGCCCATCCTCCTCAACATCATTTCCCAACTGCAGCACCTGCCTCAGAAACGCTTCAGAAAACTCGATATTGACTCCATTGACAGTAGCCCTAATCACCGGTGGTTGAGGCTCACAGTCATGAACAGTCATGAATAGAGTCGGCGAGTGCGTAAGTGCAAAATTAACCCTCGAGCGCATCAAGAATGTCAGCATGCCTCGGAACTGTTCAGTGGCCAGATCGGCGAGATCGAAAGTGATCGCCACGTTGTGCTTGTTAAAGAATGCACGTTGATCAGCCATTTCTGCACACAAAAACACGAACACACCAAAAATAGATAATAATAATAATGTTAGATATCAGACATAATTAATTTAGAGTCCTGCAACGAAGAATTCTACAATTAAAACAAGTCAAAAATCATCATTATTAAAAAAAATCAAAGTTCGAACCAAAGTAGGCTCGTATGAACCTATAAGTTCATACGAACTTACTGCCCTAAGTAGGTTCGTACGAACTTACTGTTTGACCAAGTCAAACTTAAGTTCGTACGAACTTACATTTGGCTAGGTTCGTACAAACATGTAAGTTCGAACGCAAGAACAACTTTTCAAGTTTGAAAATTTTTACAATTAAAACTTAATCAGGAGCTTGAAATAGGTGCGCCTAGGTTTGATTTAACATAAGCAACAATTAAAACCAAGTTTTAACCTATAAAACTATCAAAATTTTTATTATTGTTTGTTTTTCATAAAAACCTAACTTAAATCCGAATGTGTTAAGTTTAATGGTTCAAATCATGTATAAGTTACTTACAAAGATTAGGATTATGAATGTGATGAAGTCTAACGGAGTGAAATTGTTAAACAACGTCCAGATTTTGATTTTAATTTGAAAAGGAAGAAACCGTAGCTAAGTTCATAATTATGTTCGAAGGAGCTGGGAATGTTTGTACGAATATAAAGTTCGAAGGTTTTGACTGAGTTTGACCCTTTTATACCCCAAGTCTAAGTTCGTACGAACTTAGACTTCGAACAACCCTCTAAGTTCGTACGAACTTAGAATTTCAAAACCAAAAAGTTTAATATTTTCAATTTTGAAACATGTTGCAATTACCTAAATATTTAGACACTTAATGAGGCAAGGTTTGAGCAATTAAATTAACAAAATGTAAATATTTCCACAAACGAATAACTTTTATTTATTTATTTAAAAAATAACTTAAAAATAACATACAATGTAAAATGTGAATATGAAATTGTTCATATTTGGAAACGTATATTCTTTTTGAGAGTGTCACTGATACAAAGATCGAATTAGCCATGATGAGAACAATACACAATTAGGAATTTTCATTTATTCCTTTGATATTATTGTGGTAAATTATAGATCACTACGATTATCGGTATTGTTGTCCACTTAAACATTTGACATGCAGAATTTTCAATTACAAGTTTGATTATTGTTCACGATTTCCTATGTATCCTACATTTGATATACCCTTAGAATCTAGAAAGTCAAGAATATCGTGTATCGGATATTTCTCATTTTTATGTCATCTTTAAGGTCAAGTCATTTTGTGTTATCAGCAATGTACATAGGTACATGTTTCAGCTTATAAGACAAGACTAGGGTTAGAAACAAACAAATCTAAAATCAAACCAGAGGTGACAGGTCTGTACTTTCGTACAACAGAGCGACATAGTTTGACTAGAGACCTTGAAAACGTTATTCTTGTTTCGCAGTCGTGTTTGTTCCAGTTTTAGGATACACTGACTGAATCTAGGTCAGCATGTTTCAAGATATAGCAGAAGAAACAGTCAGTGAACCCCCCCAGATGATTTACTTTTATTTTATATCCAATAGCAAGCATTCAAGTACAATCTATTTCCTAAGAATTAAGACTTTAGTCGTACATCAAAATAAGATTTCACAGAAAAATCGTATTATTTAATATAGATTAAGTACTTGAAGACTATTTTGCCTAATGCCTACCAATACATCTTAAAGTGAAGCTATTAAATACTTTGCATTTTAGGTACATTTACTGTGTATGTTCTACATCTAAAAGCCACACATATAAAATGTTCTAGGCATGGGTAATGATTTCATCATTTCTTTGCAATTAGTACAGTGACCCTTAATTTTTGTTATTTTTGCAAAGATAAAAGAGAATAAAATAAACTAAGAAGTAGAAATAAACTACATATAGACTAAGTTTTTTTTTTTGTGAGAAAAATTTACTCAGGATTACTCATCCCATTTAATTGAATTAAAAGCTCAAACTGAGACCTATCAAAAGCCTTGGTATAAAGGTCGGCTAGATTGTCATCAGTGGGCACCTTAACTAATTTAATCAAGTGTTTTTCTGCACAATCACGAATAAGGTGATGTCTAATATCAATATGTTTCGTCTTACTGTGCTTAACTGGATTATTAGTTATAGACATGGTCGATTGATTATCAATCATAATAAGGGTATTTGTGAAGTTCAACCCATAATCACGCAGCTGTTGTTGTATCCACAAAACTTGTGAACAACAATTACCTGCTGCTACATACTCAGTCTCACAGGTTGAGATAGCGGCCGAGGTTTGCTTCTTGCACTGCCATGAGACAATGCGACCACCTAGCAATTGAATACCACCCGTGGTTGATTTCCTGTTCAAGTTGCAACTGCCATAATCTGAGTTGGTGTAGGCTACAAAGTCAAAATTGCCTCCAGAGGGATACCAAAGACCTAACTTCGATTTTCCCTTTAGATATCCAATATTCTCTTTGCTGCCTTCATGTGTGACTCTTTAGGATTTGATTGAAATCTAGCACACAAGCAGACTGCAAACATTATGTCTGGTCTAGAAGCAGTTAAATACATGAGTGAACCGATAATGGCCTGATATTGAGTCGGATCTACATCTTCGGTACTCTCTGTATCTGGTCCGAGATTATGATTCAGTTGAATCGGAGTGCCATCAGACGAACTATCTTTCATATTGAAATGAGTGAGCATTTCATGCACATATTTCGTCTGATGAATGAAGAATCCCTCCTTCTTTTGATCAACTTGTAATCCTAAGAAGAAGTTTAATTCACCCATGGCACTCATCTCAAACCGTCGCTTCATTACTTGTTTAAAGTCTCTGCACATATTCTCGTTAGATGAACCAAATATGATGTCATCGACGTAGACTTGTACAAGTAGGAAATCATCCTTTTTCCATTGAATAAATAAGGTACTATCTATTTGTCATCTCTTGAACCCATTTTCCAAAAAGTAGGTAGATAGCGTTTCATATCAAGCTCTAGGTGCTTGATGCAGTCCATATAGAGCCTTGTCTAATTTATAGACTCGGTCTGGATGGTCTCGATCACTGAACCCCGGAGCTTGTTGTACAAAAACTAGTTCCTGAACTTTACCATAAAGGAAGGCACTCTTAACATCGAGTTGATAGACTTTTATTCTCTTATGTGCAGCATATGCTAGAAACAGTCGAATTGCTTCTAGCCTTGCTACTAGTGCGAACACCTCTGTATAGTCAATCCCTTCCTGTTAGTTAAATCCTTGAACTACTAGCCTCGCCTTGTTTCGAGTAACAATTCCTTTATCATCACGTTTGCACTTAAACACCCATTTGGTGCCTATTGCATATTCTCCCTTGAGTAGATCAACTAGCTCCCAAACTTTGAGCTTCTTGAATTGTGCTAGCTCATCTTGCATAGCTTCTACCGAGGAGTTCTCCTTAAGAGCCATCTGAACGTTTTTCGGCTCTACTTGAGAGATAAAACAGCTATACAGACATTTATCGATTATCCCAGTGTCTTGGATCGATACATAGAGACTGGTATTTTCTGATATTCCTCTACGTGCCTTTACACTTGAACCAGGATCACCAATGATGTTCTCGATTGGATGATATTTGTTCACACGTGTCGAGATCGTAGTATCAACAGGAATATCAGATTCGTGATTTGATCCAATCTCCCTCTCATCTTGTACATCTTCATCAACAGTATCCTGCTGAGAATCAGTGACCTCTGAAGAGTGTGGTAGTTCTTTTGAACTTGAATCATCAACTACATTTTGTTCATTAATCAATTCTTTGCCTTTACCATTTGAATCTTCTGAACTTGGAATACTAGATCTTGGTGCGAATGCATTATCCTCACCATCATCTAGTATAACATGTTCTAATCCTAAAGTATCAACTTCACTTAGGATAGAAAGATTAAATGATTTGAAAACATCGTCATAATCAAATAACCACTTTTGTCGTGTTTGTATAGCTAGAGTATAAGATGTGACTTGTATGTTGTATACAATCTCAACTCTACCAGCTGTCTTATTAAAGACCCTTTTGTTTGGAGATCTGGCTTCATAACCTAGGAAAAAATGCTTTGTCAGCCTTATCACCAAATTTTGGTTGATTTTTGGTCTTTAATAGTGTACAATGAACACCGAAGCGTTCAAGACCAGTAAGGTTTGGTTTTGGAACGTTTAGAAACTCATAACACGTTTTGTTATGCTTTTTGACACTTAAAACCCTATTAAGTACATGACAGGCTGTATTCACTGCTTCTCCCCAGAAAATGACGGGAAGCTTTGAATCAGCCAGCATAGTCCTTGCTGCTTCAATTAAAGTTCTATTTTTCCTTTCAGCGACTCCATTTTGTTGTGGCTCATAGGGTGCACTAAACTGATGTTGAATTCCTTTGCTTAAGCAAAAGACATTCATCACCGAGTTCTTGAACTCTAGGCCATTGTCGCTTCTAATTTTCTTGACTCCTTGACCATATTGATGTTCAATTTGGGTAAAAAATGTCATCAACATTTCAGCTGTCTCATCCTTTGAACCCAAGATTAATACCCATGTGAATCGCGAGTAGTCATCCGTTACCACCAGGCAGTAATGTTTACCACCTATACTCCTTGCATTCACAGGACCGAACAGATCCATGTGAAGGAGTTCAAAAGTTGAAGCAATAGAATTTTGAGCCTTGGATTTATGATGTTTCTTGTGTTGTTTGCCTTTCTGACACGGTACACATCGATCCTCTAGCCCAAACCTCTGCACTGGTACACCTAGCACTAGTCCATTTCTGACTATATAATTCATCTTTCTAAAGTGCAAGTGTGCCATTTTCCTATTCCACAACTGTGAATCAATCTCAGATGCTTTGGAAATAAGACATGTCGACTCCTAAACAGATTCGGTAACACTCATGTCCATCACATAAGTGTCATTCTTTCTAGGAGCCCTCATGACTATCCACTCTTCTGGAATGACAAATCCTGGTTTTAATATGAGTGCTTCTATATCTGTGAAATGGACAAGATGTCCTTTGTCACAAATCTGAGATACACTCATAAGATTGTGCTTTAGCTCCTCAACATAGTTGACTTGCTCTAGCATTATTTTCCCATTTGTTACATTGCCTAATCCTGTGATTTGGCCACCCTTTGCTCCAGCAAAGTTAACATATCCCCCTTTCTTGTATATGAAGTCCACAAGAAGGTGCTTTTCTCCTGTCATGTGTCTGGAGCAACCACTATCTACATACCACCAGTTTGTAGCACGTTTGATTAATGATGTGTATTTATCTAGTTATAAAAATAGTAAAACAAAACCAAAGGTAACTATTACACAACTAGGCAAGTGTACCTAATCGGATAGTAATATAACAGTGATAAGTCTACCGGGTAGTCTCTCACAAGAACAGTTTATATGTATTTTGAGAATATTAGTCTAATCTATAGTTAAGATAAAAGGATAATGCCTCTTAATGATAGGCAGTCAAAAGGATATTTTAATTAAAAACAACTAAATTGATAATTAAATCAAGGGATAGAAGTATGTTCATCTAGACTTGTTCCCCCTAGATTTAGATAATAATTAAACATGTATTTTGCATATAGGAATTAATAACCTAGACTACTTGTTTTCACAATGCATTCATTTAAATGAAATCATAACTAGCAAGTGTCATTGACTAATTAATATTTTCAAATATGGTTAATTAACTCAATTAACATGACAATTCAATCTTATAGTCCTAGTGTCCTAGAGATTATTAAATCATACAAGATTTCTCTCAATATGACTCACCCATATTCTAATTCAATTAACTTAATTCAACTCTTTTATTGTGTCCAATTAAAAGTAAGTGTAATATGACAATCTAAGAGTTCTCACTCATTAGCACAATTACCACACCAATTGAATAAACTAAATGAATTAAATACAAATGGTTCTTCAATCAAACATCATATCATATGCAAAATAAAATATAACTATTATAAATCCAACATCTAGGGTATTTAGTCTAGATGAACATAATGTGTTTAGCCTATTGTCATAGGCTCTAATCAAACAAACAATAATAATCAAAGAATAATTCATCATGCAATTACAAATATGAATCAAACATTAATTAAATAAGATTATGTTGGTGCATTAGTGTGTCTGTCACTTGGTCTAGGTTTTGAGTTGTAATTAATTAGTAATATTCTGTAAATGGCAACATTGGCAATATCGCTTTAACGATATTGACAATATCGCTTTAAGCGATATCACCAATATCGCCTACATTACTGATTAGTTACCTATAAATACGTTTTTAGGGTTTCAGTTTAGTTGTTGTTCACCTACGAATTTGTGCAGCCTGTGATATCTCTCTGGTCATTCATTTGTAAATCACATTTGGTTCTTTGATTAATATAATATATTTGTGATTTATTGTTTTGTTTTGTGGTTAAACGTACAATTGATAGCTATTGAATTCCGCGCATTAGCTATTAGTTATTGATTCATTGTTAAAGATCAGTCTTTGTTCCGATCCTACAATTGGTATCAGAGCCATTTAATCATTGGATTAGTGGTTTATTGAATCAATATTCGTACGTTTAAAAGTCTTTTTAACTAGTTTTTTATATAAATAAATCGTTTATTATTCTTAAAAGCTATTTAATCAGTACTTTTAGTGTTTTCTGGATTTGTGTTCTTTATTTGCTACCCTAAACCTTGATTAACTCGCTAATCTTTGTAATTTTAGGGTTTACAGCCGTTTTAGCGATATTAGAAGCGATATCACCATTAATATCGCCTCTAGGGTTTTAGCGATATTACCTTATTTAAACTCATTAATTTGAGCGATATCTCTAGCGATATTACTAGAGATATTACTTAGCAATATCGCCTAATTAATTTAAGCGATATTTGTATCAATATCGCCTGTGATATCGCCTAAATTATTTTGATTTTGTTTTGCGCTTTAACTA
This sequence comes from Logfia minima, assembly GCA_963921325.1. Classification (NCBI taxonomy): domain Eukaryota; kingdom Viridiplantae; phylum Streptophyta; class Magnoliopsida; order Asterales; family Asteraceae; genus Logfia; species Logfia minima. The sequence continues at coordinate 22,917,354 of OY992763.1, read as the reverse complement.
GCGATATTGATAGCGGTATCATCAATATCGCTCAATCATCATCCATTTAGCGATATCATCAATATCGCTATACTATTTTAAATCAGAATTTTAAATAAAACAAAACTTAATTTTATTTAATCCATATTAAAATGTCTACTTTACAAGCTGTTAATGCTATGTTGAAACACAATGCTGAGGTGGGTAGTGCAAACAAACCTCCATTCTTTGCTCCGGGAATGGAGTATTCTGAATGGCGTGGCAGATTCTTATCGTTCGTTGCGTTTACCGACCCTGAAATGGAGATACCTCTACTCGAACGATACGTTAGACCTGTTTCAAGTGGAGAGCATGTGGGTATTCCTCCACCAAAGCCAATTCGTTCAATGACTGTTGAAGAACGCAAGGCATGGGAATGTGAGAGAAAGGCTCACTCTGCTATAACCATGTCTCTTCCTGCCGATGCCATGAAGATGTTCAAACAACACGACATTGCTTATGATCTGTGGAATGGCATAGCTGAACGATGTGGAGGTACAACTGAGTACAAACAAAGTAAGCTGGAGCTAGTGAATAAACAGTATGATCTGTTTGACATCCAGAAGAATGAAACGGTGAAGGATTTATTCTGTAGATATTCGCGTCTTGTGAATGAGCTGACTGAGGGTAGTTACAAATTCAGCTCTATTGATGTCAACAAGAAGCTGCTTAATGCTCTACCTCCTCACTGGGAAACTAGAGTGTTGATGATGGAGAATGATCCAGACATATTAGCTATGTCTTTGGATCAACTTATTGGAAAGCTAGAAACATGTGCTTTGGATATTCAAAAGAAAAGCACAAGATCTAGTTCTTTACTTCCTGATAATAGTAATTTTGGATATGGAAGTACAGCACTTCTATCTGGGCCGTCCACCTCTGCATCTAAACCCAATTATTCTCAAGGAAATCACTCTGTTGGAACATTCTCCTCTTTTCCAACTCAAACATCTTCCTCTGCTACTGCATCTCACAATGAGCATGCAGTAATATTCAATGCGTTTTTATCATCAAATGATGATTTTCTCTCAAAGAGGATTAGCTCGGTAGATCTTACCGATGAAGATTTTGCACAAGTTGATCCTGATGAGTTAGAGAGAGTGGATCTTCGTTGGAACATGGCCATGCTTACCAGAAGGACTAAAACCTATTTAAAGAGAACTGGAAAGAGATCTCTTGAAGATGTCACTGATAAGACAAGCATGGGCTTCGACAAGTCCAAAATTAGATGCTACAAGTGTCAAAATCTGGGTCATTTTGCACGAGAATGTGAGAAGGGAAGACAACCATCTACGGGTTTTACAAGACCTTCTACTTTCAAGAAAGATAATGAAGTAGCCAAGGCAGCTATTCTGTTAGAAGAAGAAGAAGCCTATGATTTTTCGGCTATGGATGATCAAGAAAACGTAGCCCTTATGGCAGATGTTCAGAATGAGGTAGAATGTGACTCTTTTAATTGTGAAACATGTATCAAATTAACTGGTAAAATCAATAGGTTCGTAGTAGATAATGATCGATTGAATACAGATCTAACCAATCTTATTGAAGCGAACAAAGTTTTAAAAGAAAATGAAAAGATCTTTATAATAAATCAGAAAACTATTATGGAAGAAAAGAAAGAGTTGAAAGCTATGATCTTCAGCAAACAAGATGAGATTGATAGCTATTTAAAACTAATTGCTCATCTTAAAAAGGATCTTGCTAATACTCAAGCTGATAATGTTGATTTAAAACGAAGACTTGCAAACATTTCAACATCTTCTATGGTCTTTTCGGACATCCTGCAAAGTCAAAGGACTGATACAAAGAGTAAGGCAGGAATTGGTTATCACAACCAACCTCCTCCCTCAAATTTGAATCAGCCCAGTCTTTCACAGGATGAAATAAAAGATTATGTACCTTCTGTTCTCAAGAAGGATACAAACCCTGTTATGGAACCAGTTATTGTCAAAGTTGAAGAGGTTAAACAGCCTAATCTTGTTAAGGTTGTTGATGTCAAGCGACCTGAGTTGCTTAAAGTTTTAAGTTCAAATCACGAGAAGGCTGATCCTATTAAGCCTAAATTTGAACGAATCATGTTTGCACCTTCAAAAAATGTTGAAGAGGTGGTGGAAGTGGAGGATGTAACTCACGAGGTTACAAAGAAAGTTGAGAAAAATAACCATAATCCAGAAAATTTAATCCTTACTATCGAAGGTAGAGGAAAAATTTTTTCTAAAAGGAAATCTATTACTAAGGATTTAAAAATGAAACAGGTAGAGAATATTCAAAATCATAAGGTTTCAATTAAAAATCCTTCATCTAAGATTTCCTCAACTATCAATATATTTACTCCATCATGTTCACATATGTGTTCATGTGTCGTAAATGTACCTGAAAACAAATCTCGTAGGTCACCTCTTTCACCAAAACCACTGTCGAGTATTGATCAAACTTTCCGAGAGAGAAGATCATGTTGCTACTGTAAGAAGCAGGGTCATCTCATTAATCAATGTCCAATGCTTGCTAGAAAATGGGCATCACGAAATAATCCACATCATTCAAAAAATAGAAACTTTCAAAAGTCAAAACAATCTGGATTATCTCGAAATGTCCCAATTTCAAAAGTTAATAACATTACTCCTACTCAACCAATGGTTCGAAAGGTTGATGTTATTAATAAGCAATCATTTTTTCCTCAGAAAGTTTGGAAAAAGAAAAGAGTACAGAATAATGTGTCATCTGAAGTTATCACATCAGTAAAAGAAAATGATTTATTGAAAAACAAGGTTTTAACTGATGTGGTAATAATCGATGAAGTCTCAGGAGTACCCAAGTCTGTCAAGGCTTGGGTCTCCATTTCAAACTAACCATTTGTCTCTTTGTGTTGTGACAGTCAAAGATGATGAATAGCAAGTGGTATGTTGATAGTGGCTGTTCACGACACATGACGGGAAATATCTCCCTTCTTTCTGATGTTAAACCATACAATGGGGGATATGTTGCTTTTGCTGGTGATAATGGTGGAAAGATTACTGGTCAAGGCACTCTGTCCAACGGTCAAGTGAGCTTCGAAAATGTTAATTATGTGGAGGAGCTAAATCACAATTTGATAAGCGTCTCTCAAGTTTGCGATAAGAAGTTCACTGCTGCTTTTACTGACCTAGAGTGTTTGATTCTTAAGCCGGGATTTGTGATTCCCGAAGAATGGATTCTGATTCGTGCTCCAAGAGTGAAAAACTCTTATATTTTGGATATGAGGACTGTGGAAACTGAGGAACATACCTGTCTTCTAACCAAAGCATCAACTAAGGATTCATTGCTGTGGCACAGAAAGATGGGTCATATTCATTTTTGGAAAATGAATTATCTGGTAAAACATGACTTGGTGGACGGGATTTCTAAGCAATCTTTTGCTTTGGAAGACAATTGTGTTTCGTGTTTGAAAGGAAAACAACACAAGAAGTTTCACAAGTCTAAACAAGTTAATTCCATTGAATCTCCATTGGAATTACTTCACATGGACTTGTTTGGACCTGTCAGCACGAAGAGCATTGGAGGTAAATCTTACTGTTTGGTAGTAACTGATGACTACTCCCGCTTCTCATGGGTTTATTTCTTGCGTACAAAGGATGAAACTCCAGATACACTGACTTATCTTTTCGATCGACTTGAGAATCTGTGCAACTTGAAGATTAACAAGATACGTAGTGATAATGGTACGGAATTCAAGAACAAAATTCTTGAATTCTACTGTTTACGCAAAGGAAATGTTCATCAGTTTAGTGCAGCGAGAACTCCGCAACAGAATGGTGTAGCGGAGAGAAAGAAGAGAACAATCATTGAAACTGCACGAACTATGTTGTCTGATTCTCACTTGCCGATTACGTTTTGGGCAGAGGCAGTTAACACGGCATGCTATGTATTAAACCGTGTTCTGATGAACAAGAAGAAGAACAAAACGTGTTATGAATTGTTGAATAACCGAAAGCCAAACTTAAAGTTTTTGGAGCCCTTTGGATGTCCATGCACCATTTTAATTTCAAAGGACAAAGTTTCAAATTCGGTGAAAAAGCTTTCGATGGGCTGTTTCTTGGGTATTCGGTTAATTCTCCTAACAAGAGAGTTTTCAACAAGGAAACGGGAAAGATTGAAGAACATTTTGAAGTAAAATGTTTAAAGTACACGGAGTCTCGTAAAGGAAAAGGTCCTGATTGGTTGTTTGAGTATGACCAACTTGTTAACTCGTTCAATCTTCCAAAATTCAATGAAGTGGATCAAGTTGTTACGCTTCTTCATGGCTTGCATCTTAATCCGAATAACTCTTCATTCACACCGTCCTTGACTCCTGCTACTACTGATACTCTACCTTCTTCGTCTACTGATGTTCCCGAGAGTTCTTCTGCAGATCAACAGCCCGAAGCTCCTCATGATTCTGTTGATGATTCTGAGAATGTAGATGATTCTTTCGCTCAAGAGGTTGAGCTAAACAATTTGGAATCAAACCTCACACCTGATTCAATACCTATCTCTCGTATTCATAAGAATCATTCTATTGACAATATTATTGGAGATGTGAATGCAGGTGTTCTAACTAGAAGCAAAGCAGCTGAACCTTCTCCAAAGAATGATCTTTCGGATGAATCGTCTGAAGATCCTTCACCTACATGTCTAAAGGCTGAAATTGAAGAATGTTTCTTATCCCAAGTTGAGCCTACAAAGATTGATGAGGCTCTAAAGGATTCTCATTGGGTTTCAGCAATGCAAGAAGAGTTGCAACAATTTGAAAAGCTGAAAGTCTGGGACTTAGTTCCACTTCCAAAAGATGTACACCCAATTGGAACTCGTTAGGTGTTTCGAGTCAAACGTGATGATAGGGGAGTGGTGATTCGGAATAAAGCTAGGTTAGTCGTCCAAGGGTATACACAACAAGAAGGTTTGGATTATGATGAAGTCTTTGCGCCTGTCGCCAGAATGGAATCTATTCGTATCTTCTTAGCATATGCGACGTTTAAGGGATTTCGTGTTTATCAGTTGGATGTCAAAAGTGCGTTTTTGTACGGAAAGGTTGCTGAAGAAATCTATGTCAGACAACCTCCTGGTTTTGAGGATTCTGTCAACCCAGACTATGTGTGCAAGTTGGATAAGGCCCTTTATGGTCTTCATCAAGCTCCGCGTGCGTGGTATGAAAGGTTGGCAATGCACTTGATTAAAAATGGTTATAGTGGTCACATCGACAGCACTCTTTTTATCAAACGTACTGAACACAGTCAACTGCTTGTTCAAGTCTACGTAGATGATATCTTTTTTGGTTCAACCAATGAATCTTTGTGTAGAGACTTTGAGAAAATTATGAAGTCTGAATTTGAAATGAGTGCGATGGGGGAGCTAAAGTTCTTTTTGGGTGTTCAAGTTGATCAATCAAAGAAGGGCACCTACATTCATCAATCAAAGTATGTTAATGATATGTTAACACGCTATAAGTTGCATGATTGTAGAGAGTATGGCACTCCCATTCAAACAAACCACAATCTAGAACCAGCTGAAGATGAAGTGAACTGTGAAGAAAAGCTATATCGGTCGATGATTGGATCTTTAATGTATCTTACAGCCTCTCGACCTGATATAGTATTTGCTGTTTCGATGTGTTCAAGATATCAATCTCAACCCAAGGTGTCTCATTTGAAAGCGGTTCAACGAATTTTTGGGTATCTTAAATATAGACCTACTCTTGGTCTATGGTATCCAACAGAGAAGTCTTTTGCTCTCACAGCATACTCGGATTCTGATTATGGTGGCTGTAGCATCGATAAGAAGTCAACGTCAGGAGGATGCCAATTTCTTGGTTCACGGTTAGTGTCATGGCAATGCAAAAAGCAAACGACAGTTTCTACCTCCACAGCTGAAGCTGAATATATTGCTGCTGCCAGTTGCTGTTCACAAATCTTGTGGATACAGCACCAACTTCGTGACTACGGTCTACTCTTAACTATGACTCCTTTATATATTGATAACACTGCTGCTATATCTATCACTAAAAATCCTGTACAACACTCTAAAACCAAACACATAGAGATTAGGTTTCATTTTATACGGGATTGCTATGAAAAACATCTGATCGACCTTGTCCAAATAGAAACTGATAAGCAAAATGCTGATTTGTTTACCAAGGCCTTCTCTAGAACTAGGTTTAACCAGCTTATTGATATGATAGGGTTGCGCTTCTTTCAAGAAAAACAGTAAATTGTGACAATTATTTCTTTATGCTTACTAGCATTAAAGAAAAGCAACGTTGCAACATCTGTTAAAGACGTTTTAGTTGTGTCTGTAAACAACTAGGGAGATGATAGTACATTAGGAGACACTCCTCAAACGACAATCTTACGTTTTATCCTTGATGTATCAGTAGGTTTATCTCGTATTTGTTATACCTGTCCTTGTAGACATCTGATTACTTGCACGATGTATTGGTAGGCATGTTCATACTCCTCTTTGAGCAACTAAGAAATACCTTAATCTGTGTTTACTCTTCTGTGTTGACCATCATATGATGTATGACAATGTGTCTTAATTCTTATGTATCAACTTGCCATGCTTCAATTAACTTGAGCTTGTATATGACAACATTTGGGGATTTATGCTGTTTGTTTCCTTTGTTGTACGTCAGTACAGACCTGGTCTCAGTCAGTATACTTTAAAAAACTAAGCAAACAAAAGTCAAAGTACTTTCAAATCTTATAAAATCAAAGATTCCTTACAAGGTCGCCAAATGGTTTGACCAAGTCTGATTTTTGCTTACACCTGAATCATGATTAAGTCGCTTTGTTGTACGTAAGTACAGACCTGTCACCGCTGGCTTGATTCTTAAAAATGTTGAATTCAAATGCTTTCTCTAACTAATCGAAGTCTTGGGCATGTATTAATACTAGGGGTATATCTATGTGGGATTCACGGAGACCTATTCACTCTCACAATAACTGCTAAGCTTGAAGTTGAGTATGTTACATGTTTAAATGGACAAACAATACCTATAATTGTCTTGTTACTGATTGTCTCGTTGGCTTGTTAACTTTGTGTGCTAAATTTAAATTTGGACAACTATTCTGATAATCAAATTAAAATTTGATATTGTCTTGCGAATCTGTCATTCTAATATGATCCCTGAATACAACTCCATCTATTTCGTTAAAAAAAAAAAAAAAAAAAAAAAAAAAAAAAGGAAGTAGTTTAGATTAAATATTTTAGTATTTTATATCTCTTTATTGTTTATTTTATTTTTCTTTTTAGTTTATTTTTTGTTTGTTTTTGTCACAAGTTACTGTTGGTTTTTGAAATGTTGGCGATATTGATGGCGATATTGTGATGTCGCTTATCTAGATATTAGTTTTTGGCGATATTGCATGCGACATTGTGATGTCACCCAACAAGATATTTGTTTAGCGATATTGTCTGCGATATTGGTAATATCGCTCAATCGTGTACTTGTTTAAATACAAAAGACTGTTTCAGAATTCAATACGTTTTCAAAAACACTTAAGCGATATTACCTGCGATATTGCAAAACGATTTCTACGATATTGCATTTTTCTTCAAATTCTCTCTCGTTTTCAACCCTTAGTTCAATCAAACCACTTCACTGTGCTCGTCTACATCTTCCTCATCGATTGGTATGTGTATATTGCCTTATTCTTTAATGTTTATGCCACATTGTAGGTATTTTGGTTCGGTTTTGTGCAAAATTAGGTTTTCGTGATCTAACCTATCAAACCGTAGTCAAAACTGATGTCAAATAGCTCTGTGTATTGCCCATTGTCTTTTGTGTCGAGTGCTAAGTGTTAGATCATGTTTTTTGTACGTTTTTTCGACCATAGGGTTATATGCTGACGTCAAAGCGATATTGTGGGGCGATATTGTGATATCGCCCAAATTAGGTTTTGATTTTAGCGATATTGTGTGCGATATTGCTATGTCGCTTAAATTGGATTAATTTCCAAAACTGTTAAATCTAAGCGATATTAAGTCAAATTGTTTTAATTTAAGCGATATTGTTGGCGATATTATGTGCGATATTGTTTAATATCGCTTCCTTTGGATTAATTTCCAATATCGCATATTTCAAACAGACCTACTCAATTTTGTCCAATTTAAGCGATATTGAACTCAATATTGCCTAAATCAATTTAAGCGATATCAGTTTCAATATCGCCTAAATCAAAATTCTGTCAATTGGGCCTGGCCCAAACTGTTGGTGAAATGGGCCCAGTTTACTTTTTCAATTTGCTTTTGGCCTGTTTTTGATTATTTCACTCACTGTTTTCGAGTCTTGTGCTTTTATTGACTTGTTTTGCAGCAATGGAAGATTTCGCTCAGTTTGATCTTAAATGTGATGCCCGTCACAATATTACGGCAATTTTGGATGATACAAAGGACTCTGCTGAGCCTTTCAGGCCGTTGATTGCATTTTTACGCCACTCGCGTATCTTCACGGCTATTACTGCTTCGACTACTATCTATCGAGATCACATCGGCCAATTCTGGAGAAATGCTACAGTTAACAGTGATCTCGAATATACCAGGCTAATCTCAACCGTTCACGGACGTCAAGTCATTATCTCTGAGCAGCTTATTCGTGATGTCTTTCAATTTGATGATCAACCGGACATGTTGATCCAGTTTCCTAATGAGTTCATTGTCGGTGCAATGAACCGGATGGGTTATGTTGGCAGCCACTCAGACCAATACCATAAAGGTCATCTTACGAGAGTCTGGAGATGGTTGATGCACATATTCATTCTGTGCATTTCAAATCGAAAAGCTGGGTACGACGGTACTAGTCATAGGACCGTTTGTGCGATGTTAGCCCTCATGTACAATAAACCTTACAATTATTCGAGCTACATCTTTCGATCGATGGTTGATAATGCCCAGCTTGGGGATAACCGATGGTACATGTATCCACGGTTTTTGCAACTGATGATCAACAGGGAGCTACCGGGTTTGGCGACTGATCCCACCCATGTTTACAGGCAAACTCCAATGTCCAATCGGATATTTGGGGTTATGAGCTCAAATGGAAAGGGGGTTCCTATTCCTCCAGATACACCTTTGTTTGGTCATATTCTTGACCCAAACTACCAGCCACCAGCAAACGACGGATATCTTGATCCGGTCGTTCGACAGCCTGAATTGCAAGAAGAAAATCTTGAAGATGTTCCCGTACAAGCTACGGAAGACCCTTTAGAGGGTGTTTATATGAGTGTTTCTTCGCAGGGTGCTCTGCACACTTTGCATGTTCATCATGACACTTCTGAGGGGTCAACTGACTCCGATTCTACATCTTCTGGGCCTGCTGGTGGTTTTACTGAAAGCGACTCTGAGGGTCTGGTCCCGCCTCACCAAGAGATTGAATATCTTAGGCGGATCAATCCTCAGAGGTATTTGAGGATCCAAAGAAGGATTGCTGAAGGCAGGCAACATGTTCAGCAAAAAGACAAACGAGTTAGGACTGCTGCAGATGCTGAGTATGTGCCTCCTCCACCAAAGAAGTCCAAAGTTGCTCGTGAGGTTTCTACATCTTCCAGGCCTCAGGTTGCACCGCAGGTTGATATTCCTGTTCAACCTCATCCCTCGGTCATCCAAGAACTGATCAAGAGGCTGGATGTGATGCAACATACAATGAACTCCCAAGCTGCTGTTATACAAGTTCAAGATACCAGACTTGCAGCTGTGGAAAAAGAGAATGAGGAGCTTAGGTCTAGGGTTATAACCTTGGAGTCCCAATTGGTCGTTTCGGGGGAGATAGGAGCTAGTGAAAGACCAAATGTAACTCCCCCTGAAACTGAAAATGTAAATGTTGAAGCTAGTAATGAAACTTTACATTTGGATTACTTCTCGATTGAGGATATACCTGGTCAACCAAGACCGTTGGCCATTGACTATTCGTGTGTTGATTTGTCATATCTGGCAAGAATGGTTAACCAATCAGATAATGTGAGGGAGGATACACCTGAAGAAGATTCTGACCTAGAAACGGAAGATGAAACATTTGATGAGGATGAATTTTACTATGGTGCTCCAATTATTGAGTCAGACTCATCTGAAGAAGAAGATGAATCTCTTGAGGACTCAACTGAACCTGAAGCTGAAATGCCCGAATCTCCTAAGGTTCCGAAAACCGCAGAAGAAAGAGCGGCTCGTCTGGCATCCTGGTGGCCTCAAGGTAAAGAAAAGATTGTGCCTATTATGTGCAAATCATATAAGGTCAAGGGAGATTATACTGGAATGATCAAGAGCTGGAAAGTTTTGAACAGTTTGTTTATGATCAAGAGGCTGGACGGTGTCCAATATTTCAAGAGATCATTTACAAAGCTGAGTACGTTGCCTAAAGGTGAAATAAATAGGCTTGCTTAGTTACAACTGATAAATCCTGAGAGAGATAACCGTGCAAACTTCATTCAGACTACGCTACAAAGAGAAATTCGTACAAAGAGGTATAGTTTTATAAAGCCAACTCTGGGTAAAAGAATTATTTATAAGAAACGGCTAGATCCAGCTACAAATCAGCCATTGATCAGAATGCGCTATCCTCCGGCTGATTGCATAAAAAGAATTACTCTGGAAACGGTTCCCCTAAACTTTCTTAGAAGATTTCACTACTGGGAGTTTGATAGCCAAACTGGAGAAGCTGTATTGGTTTTTGTGCCAGAAAATGTTGAACCTGAGAAGACTTCTCTCTATGGGTTGAAGAAAGCACAATATCGAGTTTTTGATCCCATGAGCTTGATAAATTTATCAAAGGAGGATATGAGGAAGCTGTTTGATAATCAAATAAGATATTACCGAGGTAATCCGACAAATGAAAAGCTTGCTCAACAATTTCAGAGAATTGTGGATATTTGTGTTACCCATGGAATCCATGCGGGTGGTAAGTTTCCTGCTGGATGGGTTTAAACTGAAGATTCTTTTTGAAGACCAAGCTGAAGACACGGGGGAGTTTGTTGGTGCATTAGTGTGTCTGTCACTTGGTCTAGGTTTTGAGTTGTAATTAATTAGTAATATTCTGTAAATGGCGACACTGGCAATATCGCTTTAACGATATTGACAATATCGCTTTAAGCGATATCACCAATATCGCCTACATTACTGATTAGTTACCTATAAATACGTTTTTAGGGTTTCAGTTTAGTTGTTGTTCACCTACGAATTTGTGCAGCCTATGATATCTCTCTGGTTATTCATTTGTAAATCACATTTGGTTCTTTGATTAATATAATATATTTGTGATTTATTGTTTTGTTTTGTGGTTAAACATACAATTGATAGCTATTAAATTCCGCGCATTAGCTATTAGTTATTGATTCATTGTTAAAGATCAGTCTTTGTTCCAATCCTACAGATTCGAGTGAAAGAGAATTGAACACTAACTTCTAGGATGATTACAAGAGGGTAGATCACTTGGGGTGTCCCCAAAAGCTCTCCAAAACTCCCAAAAATCGTCCTTAATTCGTAGCTAATCAATTAGTTAATGATCATTAGGGTTTAGGGTATAATTTAAGTCAAAAAGTTGTGACCGACCCTTCTACCCGGCGGGAAATGCAAGTACCCAGCGGGTACTATGGCCTTCCCACCCGGATGAGTGTTTTGTACCCGGCTAGGCTGAAACTGCTACTTTTCATGAGTACCCAGCGGGTACTTTTCATAAGTCCCCCTTTTTGAAAGTTGTAGTCCTCTGAGTTCCGGAGATTTAGGCGCTTGAATCACCTCAATCGGAGTCCGTATGAGGGAGTTATGGCCAAAACCGTGGAGCCTCGCAAAAGCTGCAGAAATCCATCAACTCTTGATCTTTTCTTCGTATCTTTTCGATCTCTTCTCGATTATTAAGCTGAAACTAAACTAGACTAATTAAGTACTAAAAGATTATAAAATGACTAAAATAATATACAAATCGGATCGATATCGCCCCTATAAATCTCTAATTTAGGCGATGTTAATTAACTCCTGCACATTAATGGAAAATAATTAGTCAGAAAGGGGGACCCAAGCCACTACGGTCTTGGGTCGGCCATTCTCATCAACGAATGTAAACTCCTTCAAGTATCCATTACTCTTATCAACAGAGTTAGATGCTTTGGGAACCGCATTCGTTGGAGCATGGGAGGAACTGCCGCTAGGCTTTCGCTCGGGAGACTTTTGGAAAAGTCTCGGATTAACTGGTCTAGGGTTTGAAGTAGACCTAGCCCTAGATGGATAGTTATAATTTGAATTATTATAATTCCTATTATTACTATTCGGGTTAGTAAATCTACTGTTGTGAGTTTGAAATCTCTGTGGAGTCTTTGACCTGAATGACTGTCCATGAGAGCTTCCTGCAGCAGGAGTAGAGCTCCTAGTACTGTCATTGGTCGTGAACTTCACACATTTTTCAGAAGGTTGTGTTCTTTGAGAACTTGAAGTTCTCTTAAATCCCAACCCATTACTCCCTGATGTCCCTACATTGTTGCTGGACAATCTCTGTTTTATATTAGTTGTCTCGGGAGACTTTTTCCTTTTAGGAGACAAAACAGATTTCACAGGTGATTGGTCTTTCTTCACTTGTACTATTGAGATAAGAGTGTAGATAAGAGTGTAGATAAGAGTGTAGATCGAAAACAAATATCATTCATCGGTTAGGGAAGGCGTGCATATGACTTATTTAAGAAGAATCTTCAAAAGCGATATCCATAAGCATGTGACAACCGTCAAAATCTCAGGTCAACATCGCAATTAAAATCTTAGTACTTTTAAATTTCTTTTATAGCACTCTAGAATCCTAATGAAAAAGTCTAGGATCGACTCCTTAAGTACCTAGTCCGAGAGTTACTGAAATCGCACAACGTCTTAGAAGATTGCTTAGTGAACTCTAAAGACTTTGAGGGACATTAAAATAGGTTACTAAGTGCCAAAGAAAGCAAATGAAATTAAAGCTCATCAGTCGTCACGAAATATTCATCGTTTCACAAGAATCGGAAAATTTCAATAAAACGGTTATCACAACCGTAAACCGATTAATTAATTTGCGAAAATCATTATAAATAAAATAAACACATTATGATGAATGTCATGAATTTATAAAAATATGAATTCGTAATTCGAATTAAACCGCAAAGAAATCCTAATTTAACATCCATAGACTCACAAAACTAATACAAATTAATTATATAAACTTTGGAACAATTATATAACAAAATTTATAAAAAAAAAATATTTTGAAATCAGCCCCCCCCCCCACCCCTTGCAAAAAACGGCCCGCCCCCCCCCCCCCCCCTCTTCCCCCTCCTTTTGTCCATTGCACTTCTCTATACATAGAGACTTGCACACACTCTTCCCAACTTTCCCTCATCATTTTCTCTCTTCCACTCCAAGAAAACACACACATTCTCTCTAAATTTCCAGCCACTTTTCCATCAAATAATCTCATCTTGAAGGTGTTCATTCACTTCAATCCATCATTCAAAGGTAAAACATTCATCTCTAGTCTCCTTTCTTGTAATCTCTACTTTTAATCTTTATGAAAAATGAATTTTATCCCTTTTTCCATGGCTAAAACCCTCAATAAAGGTTTGTAAGTTTGTAGGTTCCCTTACACTTGTTTAAGTGTCAAAAACTAAGGGCAACCTATGATCAAACCAAAAACAAACCGAAAATCGTCTTTTCTTGTATTTTGATGTTATTTGTTAGTTCTAGATGGAATGAAAAGTTTAAACCACTAAGAATCATATCTAACACATCTTGAATGTATTTTAACACCAAGAATGTGTTAGATCAAAGATTTAAAGGAGCAAATAAGATCTAGAGCTTGGTAGCAAGAGGTGTTCTTGAAAAAGAACCCAAAAACCCGATTTTTGGGCTTGCATGTACCATTTTTGTATCTAAATCTTGTGTTCTGTTAAAGTATATTTTTATCTCTGTAAAAGTACATAATCATGCATATAAGACAAAGCCTCAATCATTGGATGAGGTCTAAAAATCGTGAGATGTGGAAACACATCAAAAAGATTACTATTGTCTTGTATGAATCTGTCCAGATTTTGACCTCACTTCAGACGACCATAACTCAGTGAATAATGGTCCAAAAATCTTGATTCTTCTTCTGGAATTTAGTTCAATGTCTTACCTTTCAAAGCCCACTGGTCTCATTCAAATCCATTGAGTTTAAGACCCCCAAATGTACCAAACAAAACTGGTGCGCAAACAGTAGCTTTCTGTTTACATGGTGTATTGATATTTGTTTAAGGGTCTTACACTATTCAAAAACATTTGAGAAAATTATTTTACATCCTAACACACATATCTCAGTTTTATAAAAAGATGGGATTTTATTCTGTTGATTTAGTATTTTTAATAAATACATGATTAACATGCATAATCTAAGTCTTGTAAATGCATGAAAGATGTGGTATGGAGAAAGTAAAATACACAAAATATAGATAAATCGTGTTTAAAATTTGAGGATGATTTTTCTCAGCATCTACATCTTGAAAAGAACCTTGAAAATAAAAATAAGAATTTTTGGAAAAGCTTAAGTATTTTTCAAGAATTAATGTAAATAAAGTCTCTAGAAAGCCAAATATTCATGAAAAATTACTTTTTGACATCAGAAAAATATGGGAAAATTACTGTGTCATTTTCCACATAAAATGACACTATCCTCAAAATTTAACACTGATTGGAATTGTTTTGTTATGTTTTTCGACGTGCGATTTGCTAAAACACATACGATGGGAACCAATGTTCCAGAGCCCAAAATGGCATGAAATTTTTACACAAACTTAGAAATGACCTAAAACTGATCTAGTAAAAATTTCGTAATTTTTCAAGAATAATTACTATTTTTCTCCTATTTATCCCACTCTTTTGGTCAAGAAATGATTAAAAATAATCTGTAAATCTAAAAATTCCCAAATTTTCACAGAAAATTTGTGAATCATTTCCCATGTTGTATACCAAATTTGGTGATTTTTGGAATCTATTTTCAAGCGTTTACACTATTTTCATCACAACCCGAGTTTTTACCGTCGACGACAAATCAAATCTAAACGGCACTTTGTAACCTAAACAACTAGCTAAGCAATCTTAACAAGCCATCTTAGCCACTTTTGGGTCGAGTCGCGCTTTACCACCCTTTCTGTACGCCTACTAACGATTGTGAGTACTCAGCCCCTATTTCAATGCTTTAATTCAATGTTTTGGGGTGAAAAGCATGCATGAATGACTTGAATGATTTTATTTACTTGCAAATGATATGTTTATGATACTTGATTTACGATGTTGTGAATACTTATTGATGCCACATGATTATATGCTTGGTTGCTATCGTATCTAAAGTCCCCGGTATCTCTACACGACCATTAACTCTATTTGAGCCAATGATGCATATGAATAGTACTATTTGGGAGCGAGACCACCTCCCCACTCACGCGGCCACGTGAGTGCATTCCATCATCCTAAATGCCAACGATAGGGCATCACTATTTGGGGCAAGGGTTTATCGGTTGTAGGTTTGGTTGTGGATTCAAGCATAATTAATCATGGACTATATAAACCATAATATATTTTTTTAATGAATTCACAATGCATGATGCCTTGATGTCTTCGTTGAAACTACAAACTTGTGACCCGAGCTCTAGGATGACTTAGATATTTGAAACAGTTTCTTATTGAAAATCATAAACACAATGATTTGAACCATACTCTGATGTTGTCAATTAAAAACACTCAATCTTGGAGATGCATTGAATCAAAATCATAGTAATTAAAAGGTAAATCATGGCGGTCTTGACGATCATAGGCATGGCCTTAAAGCGATGCCCTTTTTTTTACACCGACAGGGTAACCCACCTCAAATATGAACGTTTTGACACTTATAAAAATAAAAACCATCATTTTACGAACTTTACTTGAAACTATAAAGTGTTAGCAAATAAGTCTTACGTACTAAATCACTCTTTTACTACACTTATCTATCGTCAAGACTTGTAAACACATGAACATCAAATATTAATTCCATCCTACGAGCTCGACACCGAACACATTTTTTCTTCACTAATCCTGTATGACGTTTTGCATTTCCATTGGACTTCATTAATTTCAACGAAGGTCTATCTTTTCATAAAACCTGAGTGCTCACCAACTATGTTTCATAGTTGACCTGTATTTTACATGCTTTTCAGGAACTTGTCACAATCTGACAATTGAAGCTAAACCTGCTGTCTGATTTTAGATTATATTAGTGTATGGAATTTATGTCTTTTGGAATGTAGTAGTACGATTCGGATATTACTTTTGTATTTGGGCATATTGTAAAACTCTATATTTTGTGCTTAATGAAGACCGTTGAACGGTGACGTTTTGTAATGTTCGATTATGAAATCATTGTACTGTTACACCTCGTGTTTCCGCTCTAGCGGGGTGTGACAAAGCATTCTTTCAATTCTCGAGACGTAGAACGTACATGAATATGCTTCCTGACAAGGTGGTCACTCAATTTACACTGGTGTATCGGGTTCCATATTATCCCATGACATTTTTGTGAAGGGTTGCTTGGAAAGGGTTTAAGGTGTGTGTATAAGGGTTTCGAGGTTTTTGAGGGTTCATGGTAGCTTCAAGGAAGCCAACCTACTTGGAATGTTGCTTCGACTTTATTGGTAGGGGTTTTATAGAGTAGGGACTTCAAGGTAGTTGTGACAATTGCTAATTTTTTGCGACTTTTCTATGAATTTTTCATGCTAAGCGCTTTAGCTCTTTAGACGCTAATTTTCTCCGAATTTTTTATGAATTTAGCAAAAACATGTAGATACTTGGGAATGACTTTTTTGAAGAGAGACTGGAATATTTTTAGTCTTTAGGCAACAGTTCTTTGCAAGTTGAATTTTCAAGCTGCAGGAAAATGGGCTGTAAGAAATGAAGGGTTTAGGCTCAACAGGGTTTTTCTAATCGGATGATCAACACTAAAAATGAGTGTTGGAAAGGGTTAGGTTTGAAAAAGATTTGAAAAAATTGGGTTTATCCTAGAATGTCGAGTTCATCTAATTGTACCTATACCACGTATGGTACTCCTCAGTGTGGTCTCGAAATGTGTTACTTGAGCAAGTTATAATTCTAAATGCATACATCGGCACACTCAACAATTGAAAAAGTAAAGCACTAAAAGATGAGTGTTGTTTAAGGCTCAAGGTACCTTACTTTTGATTGGTGGTTTTGTTCTTAGTTATGTGATGCTCCTCTTTCATCCTGATTTGTTATGCGATGCTCCTTAATTTCTCAAGAGTCGTAATCCTTTGTATTTCCATTTTCATTCTTTTTGAAAGAGAAATTGACTTTCTGAATAAAAAATTTCCATCTTTTTTAGTTGAGAAATAAGTTGCCCTTAAAAAAGGGAGGAATATTAAACAACTCACATGCCACTCACATTTCACCAACAAAATTTTTGAAAAACCCTAAACCTTAGCTCATGAGAAGTGGGCGATTTGGCCGGTTCCTACTCGTTCATCTCCCTCTTCTGATTCATTATTCCTCCATTTCCTCTTCCCATTATGACATCATGCTTCATTGTGATTGGTGAAATACAACACATGAAGAATGCATGATTAAGAGGGGACCAGAGACAATTCCATCTAATAGATTGTCGGTTGGAAGGAAGCCACTCACATAGTGACACATGTGATTATATTTTCCTTGATTATAGGAAATATTTACGGGAAACTCCTGTTTATAAATGGAGTGACATATTGTACTTAGTCGTTTACCGATTTGTAGCTATCACTTAATTTTATTCAGTGATAAAGTTTGTCTAACTACAAATTAGAGTGAGTGAGTGAGTAATAGTCATTCTATTCTTCCAGCGAGTAATACAATATGTTGATGTAATTTGTAAAATTCATCATTCAAGTTATCTATGATTAGCATTCTTGTTACCAGCTTTCTTATATTAGCTTTCTTATATTACAAGTTATACTCTGTTTATTGTACAAGTGTTTTATTATTACTAATATCTTTAAGAATTTTAAAATATAACAAGGAAACGAGTAAAATTGTATTCCACCCCCCTCTACAATTCTAGCTATACTATATAACTTCATATCACTTAATCAATAAGTGATACTTGGGATCTTTCAGTTTTAGGATTTTAATCACTTGTAATCATCATATCAAAAAGCTAGTTTTGATAATATCCAAATCGTATAAAAAAGCTAGTGTCAAGAATGCTAAAGATCAATTAGATCTTCAACATTTCTAGTTATGTAGTCCTGGGCTCTATATTTGTGAGAATTAACTTCTGGTTAGTTGGCGATTCAAATAAGTGAGCATTAATAACCACATCCTTTGTTTTATGTTTTATGACTTGTCATCTTTGCTGTAACTTTTTTTCTCCGGTCAAAGTGAATAATAAATTTTGAGTTGTTCAACTGCTTGGCCATCTTCACCCATGGTATATTTTATGCATTTCATGATTAGATTCCATATTTTAGTTTGTTCTTTTCTCTTAAAAGATTTGCAGGAATAAATAGGAAGGAGAGAAATGAAGGTTAGGTGATTGGGTCTATCATGAAAATTGGTAGGTTAGGGAGTCGGAAATTGATATAAATGAGAATTATGAAAAAATATCAACGCTCTGGGTTGTGATAGCCCTTGACATATCACCGGAGGCAAAACAATTAAATATGTCACTCTTATAGCTCTTCCAATTACATACTTGAATTAATGATTTGAATTGATGGTATGTCACATGCTGATACTTTCATCATGATCACATAAGTGACTTCATCTACGTCCATTGTCATTCAAATTGAATATGATAAGTTATCAATAACCGTTGAGATGTTAGCATTTTCTCCTTGAAGGTTTCAACTATCTTTTCATTTTTGTTACTTTGACAATAGCTGGATAAATAGGATGTGATTATGGCTCTGATGATAGATCTTTTTTGTTTAAGCTTGTATGTGGGAAATTAATATTAAAGTACAATAACGAATTCATCCATTTGCTTTGGGATTGGTTAGACAAGTGTTAGCGCGGGTTGAACAGTAAAAGACACAAAAAGACAAAAAAGAGCGAGAGAACCAACATCTGCATTAGATTGACAATGAGAGCAGAACACACGCAAATATAATACATTACTAGATGCATATGATCAGAATACGTTACAAAGTTTTAACTTAGCAGAGAATCTAGGGAATAGTAGAAGACTAGATGGAAAGGGAATATAATAATGACCGACTTAATAAAGATCAGTGGGATGACTACTAATCCAACAAGGTCTTTGCTATTAACCGAATAACAACCATAATAGCTATACTACCTACTTCTCTAAAATTTGTATCCTAAGTCACTTTTAATCTTTCCAATTGAATAAACAAATTTTGACTTATTTCTTATACTAATGCATAACTTCCGGAAGTTAATTTCTATCAAATTTTCTTCAAACGCTCAAAATACCCCTCTATAATGAAAGATTTGTTTGTTCACAACATTCTATTTCATTTTCATTTCCTCCTACATTATTGATGAAGTATGTGTACCACAGATTCTTTACACTGAAAAAATTCCTAGCGTCACACATACTTTAGATAAGCACAAAAACACAAAGAACCCTAATTTTCAACACCTAGAATACGTATAGACTTCGATTTTCATAACGAATTTTCCTATAACAGTTGAATCGAAGGACATCCTAACACTTTGTAGACGTCATGGATCGGTTGCGGATGTTTATATTGCAAAAAAATTATCGAAAAGCGGAAGGTGTTTTGGTTTCGTTAGATATTTAAATGTCAAGAACATAAACGAACTACTGGAAGATCTCAATAGTATATGGATTGGGAATCAACAACTAGTTCAATTCAGATTTTTGCTTCAACCGCATCTACAACGGGTTCCAAAAGTAAACAGAAAACGAAAAAGAAGAAATCAAAGCCAAATGGATCAATTATTGAAACTCTTCTTTAACAAATAGAATTCGGGAATGCTCTCGGGTACGAAATGGAAGGAACGAAAAGTGATTTGAAAAAATATATAGACAGTATTGGTAATGGTGATAATATGTTTCATCCATGAATATTTTATCCCATAACACATGTGGTATCGGAGTCTCAAAGTGTAAGTCTATTGCGCGTATTTGTGAAGCTCAAATAATCTCGTTTTGTGGTATCCAGGAGACTCACTTAGAGGTCATTGACAACTTTAAAGTAAAATGTCTTTGGGGAAATCATCAATTTCAATATACTTACGTTTCTTCGTCTGGTAGATCGGGTGGGATACTTTCTATTTGGGATCCGACGCAGTTCCAATCTATCAATGCCATAGCTCTTGTGGAAGGTAAATGGTCTTCAAATAACTTTCACTGTTTCATTATAAATGTATATGCCCCTCAAGCAGATTCGGATAAAAGAGATTTGTGGCAAGCTATTTTATCTTTTATGAATACAAATATAGGAAGCTACGTCATTCTTGGCGACTTTAATGTGGTTAGGAATGCTAATGATCGAATTGGGACTGATTTTAATGCAAACACAACGAATGAATTTAATCAGTTTATCAGAGATGGTAGCCTTTGGGATATCCCACTTGGAGGTCATGCTTTCACTAGAATTAGTAGGAATGGTTTAAAGATGAGTAAACTCGATCGTTTTCTTGTTTCGGATGAGGTTATTAGATCTTTTCCTAATTTACAAGCTAATTCTTTGGACGTAATTATCTCATATCATCGGCCGATTATTTTACATAATCATGTGGAAGACTTTGGGCCAATCCCCTTTAAATTCTTCAATTATTGGCTGGAAATTCCTAACTTTGATCAAACAGTAAAGAATCTGTGGGAAAATTTAGATTCTATTTACAATCCGACAAAATGAAGGCTTTAAAATTGAAGATTAAGGAATTTACGAGAAGTATATCTTCTAATAAAAACAAAGAAAACAAGGAGTTAGAGGAGTGCATTTCGGATATCGACTTCACTATTGAATCAGGTGTGCATGATTCTGATTTGGCCCAATGTAGAGTTCAAACTCTTCAAAAACTCCATGAAATGCGTAAAGCAGCAACTTCCAAAGTAATCCAAAAATCGAAAATAAAATGGGGTATAGAAGGCGATGAGAACTCCAAATATTTCCATGGTATCATTAATCGAAGACGTAGATATTTGGCGATACGTGGCATTATGAATGATGGTGTTTGGGTTACGAATCCTAACCTTATTAAATATATTTTTGCAGATTTTTTCAGAAATAAATTCAAGTACTTTGAAGGTTCGAAAGTTCTACTGTCCAATCTGATGGCTTAGAAGCTGTGTTTTCCGAACAAGAAATCAAAGACGCCATTTGGGATTGTGGTTCGGATAAATCTCCGGGACCGATTCTCTTTTGCTTTTTATAAGCGTTACTGAATTTGTTAAAAACAGACATCATGGCTTTCGTTAACGACTTTCACGAAACGGGTCATATTCCAAAAGGTTGCAACTCTTCTTTCATAACGCTTATTCCAAAAATTACAAATCCTTTATGTGTGGGTGATTACAGGCCTATAAGTTTGATAGGCACTCAATACAAAATTCTTGCGAAAATTTTGGCTAATCGGCTATCACGTGTGTTAGAAGATATTATAAGTCCAGAACAATCGGCTTTCGTAAAAAATCGCCAAATTTTAGACGGGCCTTTATCTATCAATGAAATCATCTCATGGTTCAAAAGGAAAAAACAAAGTCTAATGCTTTTCAAGATTGATTTTGCTAAAGCTTTTGACTCGGTCTCGTGGTCCTTTCTAGATCGGGTGTTGGAATTTTGGGGCGACTTGGCGTATATGGATGCGTGGATGTTTAGATTCGACTTTCTCTTCCGTTCTTGTTAATGGTAGTCCCTCAAGAGAATTTCAATTGAAAAGAGGGATTCGTCAGGGTGACCCGTTATTACCTTTCCTATTCATCATTATTATGGAAGGTCTCCATGTTGCTGCTTTGGAAGATTCGATTCAATAGAACCTTATAAACCCGATTCATCTTGGAAACGACAGAATTTCACACTTATTTTTTGCGGATGATGTGCTTCTTGTGGGGAAATGGTCGCGTATCAATGTGCAAAACATTGTTCATTTACTAAATTGTTTCCATACAGTTTCAGGGTTGTCAATAAATATGATGAAATCAAACTTATGCGGGGTGGGTATTAATTCGGATGAAGTTAAGGAGGTTGTTGCCATCACTGGCTGTCGACTACAATCTTTGCCTTTTGTGTATCTTGTTTTACCCATTGGCAAGAATATGTCGTTGTGCTCGAGCTGGAACCCAATTAAAGATAAGTTCTTAAATCGATTATCCTCATGGAAACAGAAAGCTTTATCCATAGGTGGTCGGGCAACTTTAGTTACTTCTGTTTTAGGCGCTCTTGGATCGTATTGCTTTTCCTTATTCCCGTTGCCTTCAAAGGTTAACTCTAACCTCGAGTCTATTCGCTCGAAATTTTTTTGGGGGAAAAATCAAGATGTTCGAAATACTTCACGGATAGCATGGAAAAATGTTATTGCTTCCAAAGATAAAGGTGGTATTGGGATCGGTAGCCTTTTTGCTTTAAACCGAGCTCTTATTCTTAAATGGCGATGGCGTTATCTTAATTCTCCTTCTTTTTGGGTTAAGATTATTAATCACATTCATGGGATTCGATATCATGGCTCTCAATTTTTTCCTAAATGCAAGACGTCCGGAATTTGGTCTAAGATTGTTGGGTCAATAAATGATCTTCATGACAAAGAGATCATTCCTATGTCCATGATTAAGCGTGTGGTAAATGACGGAAAGTCTACTTATTTTTGGAATGACTTATGGTGTTCGGAGATACCCTTGAAAACTTTATTCCCTCGAGTTTATGCCTTGGACATGAATAATTAGAATTACATTTATGATAAATGGAATAATGGGTGGTGCTTTAATTAGGTTAGAAACGTTACTGGTGGAATCACTCGATCCCAACCCGATGCTTTGCTCGATATGCTTCCGGCAATTAGTCTCTCAAATACCCCGGATAAGTGGATATGGGCTAATGGTAACACAAACCTTTTCATGGTTAAAGATGCCCGTAATAAGATTGATACGGCTCTACTTCCGGATTTGGTTCCTCACACTCGTTGGTCAAAAATTTTACCTAAGAAGATTAATATTCTTTCTTGGAGATTTTTGCATGATAGAGTGCCATCAAGAGGGACCATTTGCGCTAAAGGTATAGATTCAAATCACATTCTTTGTCTAATCTGTTCGCTTTGCCCGGAAACTACGTTGCACATTGTATGGTCCTGTTACTTAGCTCAAGGTATACGGAAGAAAGTTTGTATTTGGCTAGACTTGGACATACCAAATTTCCTTTGTATTCAAGACATAGTTGATGGGGCTTATTCAAGTTCAAATTCGAATTCAAAGAAGGAGATAATGGAAGTTATTACTGGAGTCATTATTTGGGCTCTATGGACTTCACGAAATGATCTCATACATCGCAGTTCTATTCCAAAGCAACCCGACATCTTTGATAAAATTGTTTATTATTCATTTTTTTGGTTTTCAAAAAGAAATAGGAAAGCTTCCAGATCCTGGAATAATTGGATGATAAATCCTTTACTTATTTCTGTACTGTAATTCTTCTCTTTCTAGCATCTTGCTAGTTTTCAATAAAATTTTGCTGTTCTAAAAAGAAAAAAACTTTAGATAAACAATCCAAACTACAAATGGAAAATAAAATGATTCTCATCAAACTATGGTTTTGTGGGTTGCAGTTTGTACCATATTGTCATTATATCTGCAGTTTTTGAATCTTTTCCCTGAAATTAATAAAAGTTGGAACTTGGAATTCTGCGAATGCCTGGTGTTTTATATATAAATTACATATGTGCCAAGACATTTTGAGAATGTCAATATTTTTTCATCAACATTGCAACTTCTCAATCTTATTCTTTATATTTATGGCCCAAATTTTTATGTGGTTTTTGTGTATATGTCTTTATATGGCAGCATAAATACTCCGAACTTAGTTTTAGTTAACCACAGTGTGATTATTTGCTATCTCTTTCCTTTCGTTATAGGCATGGGGAAGAGTTGCCTTCTTTTGCGTTTTACTGATGGTTCTTTCACTACTAGCTTTATCACGACCATCGGGTGAGTTGATTTTATACCTACTTGAATGACAGTTGATTTATTTTCCTTGACATCAGAAAGACTAAATTCGTTATACAGTATTGATTTTAAGATAAGAACCGTCGAACTTGATGGCGAGCTAATCAAACTCCAAATTTGGGATACAGTTGGTCAGGAACGATTCCGGACAATCACAATGGGTACAGCCTGGGTCCCTTCTATTAGATAATGTTATCTTAGTGTGTATATCACATATGAATGCATTTTACGTATTACTGAAAATATTCCTCACAGGTTCAATATCTTATTGGGTCCAATCATTATCATTATAAGTTATATCTATGGAAAATGGGCAGGTCAGGTAATATGTCAAATTCAAACTATTTTTTTGTTGGAAACGGGCCAGGTTGAGTGGGCCTGAAATTTTGTCTAGACAAATTCTTATAAAAAATTTAAAGTGTTGAATATGATTGCAATAAATATATTATGTTTTATAGTAATGTAAATTATTGAATAAAATGATTTAGGTTTCATTCTTAAAAGAACACTTGTATCGACTTTCAATCAGTTTGTCCCATTTTCTTTCTATTTAACTATTTGATTTTATCCATTTTACCCTTTAGATACAAAACATAACCCGAATTGACTTATTTATAAGTAAACTGGTCAAATTGACTTATTTATAAGCTTACTACAGGGGAGCTATGGGTATTTTGCTGGAGTACGATGTTACAGACGAATTATCTTTCAACAGTAAGGTTATCCTCCCTCAATTCTGATACTCGGGTTTAGCTTTCTTTCTACCTTGGAGATCATTCTAACTAGTTAATTGGCCATCAGTTGCTTGTGCATGAATCTACTTATTCACTATCTTGCTTCCTGGTGTTGCAGACATAAAAAAGTGGATTCGCAACATCGAACAGCATGATTCTGATAATGTTAACAAGATCCTGGTCGAGAATAAGGCAGATATGGATGAAAGCAAAAGGGTATGCTAGTTTTTCTATTTTTGCTATGTATTTAATTTGAATAAGGTTTTATCTAAAGGAGGCAAGATGGGTGTGTGGGTGGGTTGGGTAATGGGTAAAACGGCTTGGGTAGAACAAGTCTTATTTTGGTATTGATCAAAACTTTTATGTCCAATTCTAAGTTTTTTCATAAATAATTAGTGCATTAACCTTGACTACAGAAACAGTATTATAACAATATCAATTTAAATTTCTGCATAGAAAATTTTTGGGTGAATTATAGCCCCTCAAATATGTTCCCTTTTAAGCTACTCCGTATTTTTTTTATTGACATGTTTGAGATAAAACATTACTAAATTGACCCATTCACAACTAAATAGCCAAAATTGCAACATGTAATTTTACCTGTCAAGAAAATCTGACATCATCATACTTTCTTGTAGGCTGTACCGACCGCAAAGGGCCAAGCACTTGCTAATGAAAATGGAATTAGATTCTTCGAAACTGTAAGTAAATTAGCATATATGCGTACTATTTGATACATTAGAGACACTTTTATAATACGACTCAAACAGGGAATTATGAAAAATTTATGTTGGCAGAGTGCAAAAACAAACCTTAATGTGGAGCAAGTTTTCTTTTCAATAGCAAAGGATATTAAGCAAAGGCTTCCAGATACCGACACTAAGGCTGAGGTATGTTGTCAAAGTTGCTCAGAAATACGTCGTATCGATGTTGGTAAAAGCTGCTAAAATAAAGTTGAGGTGGTAACATGGTTGGTCTAGACAGGTTGAGTAATAAATAAAACATTTCAGAAACGACACCAAGGCTGAGGCTGGTTGTGCAAAATGTATCTTTTTTTATAAATAAATAAAGAGGTCCTGAATCCTGCAAGTTACAGTTCCAATTAGTCCCAATTAGTCTGATGATTTGAGGTATTGCAGCCATCAACGATTAAAATTAATCAACCAGATGCAACAGCTGGGAACGATCAACTCGCACAGAAATCACCTTGCTGTGGTACTTAAATGGAGAAACCTAATTGTGACAAAATTATGATGATGGTAGTGCCTGTAATATGCAGCAACTTACCATTCATTTTGAACTGTGTAAGTATGTGAAAGGCAGTTTTTTTTTTTCTTTTCCTGTTAATATCCAGTATCAATTTTATTGTATTTCTTTTTCCTGTTTCATTTTGTTTCACATCTAGTAACTTGGTGTAGACAACTTTGCTTTTATTTGATGTTTGTAATTGTTTTTGTCAAGGGGTTTGACATATACTAACAATGTTGTCTCGGAAGTAACAATGATTGTAACTATACTTTAATGGGGATCCATCCGTTCTGTTTTCATGCTATTACCATCCGATTGAAATCTAGAAATCGTACTATTTAAGTTCTTAAAAATTCTCCGCACCTTTTTATATGTAAAAACTTTGTGAATTGATTCTAATGCGTGTTTCTTAGGAAATTGTAAATTCTTACAAGGTTTCTTGATGAAAAAGATGGAACTTAAACCAAAAACAAAACAGAGTAATAAAGATAGAAGAATCCAATCAATAAATCAAATTAGATTATCATGATCAAAGATAAAGGAAATACTTGAATCCATCACTGTAATCGAAGTTTTTATCACAATCATAGATTAAGGATATGAATCTTTAAAGGTTTCACCACTATATTGATGAAGGAAAATTCATCACAAATATATTGATAAAAGGTTTGGAGTGCTTTCTTTATCTATATTTGTGGTAGATTTTCCTTTAATTAAATATAGCTGTGAAACCTTTAAATCTTCATTTCATGTATTTGAAATCGTGGTGGAAACTTTATATTATAGTGGTGGATTAATATGTTACTTTATCTTTGACCGTGATGATTTAATTTTCCTTATCGATTGAAGTAGTGGATTCTTCTATCTTTATTACTTTGTTTTGCGGTTGGTTTAAGTTCAATATGCTCCATCTAAGAAAGGTTATAAGAATTTCTTATTTCCTCAAGTAATATATACAAATCACATTCAATTTTTCAAATCTGTATGATCACATGATAAGAATCCTTTCTCAAATCTGTATGATCATATGATAAGAATCCTTTCAAGTTCAATCTAAACCTGATAAGTCATGTGAAACATATCGTGAGGGAGAAGATAATATTAGTAAATAATAATGACCCACAACTCAGGATTCACTCTCTTTCCACTCTCATGGTATGTTCAACATGATCCCATCGTGTTAAAATATTTCAATCCTAACTATTAAGGTATGTATGTGTTTTACATCACGTCATAAGGCCTGCATATTTACACCATCGTCATAATTCAAAGAATTCAATATTATAATCCTAAATCCTAGAATTTATTAGAAACCTGGATCAAATTTTAGAACTCTTCTTGTGTTGAAACCAACATCATCATCAATCACATCATCTTACAAAGAAAAGAAAAGACGAGCGGAACAAACACTTCTTTTTATCCTAAATAAACATCTGTCATTTTCTTAGTAAGCTGATCAGGTTGATTTCAACTTGAGAGTTCTTGTTACAAACTCTATATAGCAATTCCTGTTGTCCCACTACTACGATTCTGAAATGGTGTCAAATTCAAATCCAAACACAAATCTCTCGGGCCACCATCCACCTCTTCCACAACAGTCTTGTCAGCCTGACTATCACGGTGCCTCCGCATGTGACCCCCCAACGCTTGTCCAAGCTCAAACTCCAATCCACAAATGGAACATTCATGCATCTTAGATTTTAGAGGCAATTCATCGGTTGGTTTAGGCTTCTTATGGCTTGTACGGTGGCCTCCAAGTGCTTGGAATGATGAGAACTGTTTGTTGCATGTCTTACAGTGAAAAATCCTATCAGAATCGGATGACGATCTACCCACACGATTTACGAGCATTAAGCAGTTGGCCATTGCTAGCTTCTCTATCTCTTGATCATCTACCCAATTTCTCTTCATCTCACAATCTTTTATGAATCAATTACAAATAATTCATATACACAGGTTTGAAAAATTGAACCACACCTTTTTAATTTATTTGATGGGACACAATTACACTTTGGGCATGTTATATGCCGACCTAGTTTACAAAAGAAATAAATACTTAAATTCCTATTGACCGTAAACGGTTTGAAGTTAGTTGTTGTGTGTTTGAATGCATGAATATATACAACCATACACTCAAATCTTAGTGTTCTCAGGTAGGAACGAATCAAAGGTGGATTGGGTTGATATGGCGTCAGCAATGACAAAGGAGTTGACTAAGTTTCTAGACTTAACGAATCGATGACTTTTGAGTCAAAGACAGGGTTTATTCATAATAGCAAAAGGGATATGATATATAGGACATTTAATAATAATTTACGTATAACCCTTTGTGAATCACCTAAGTATCATATTTACTTAAAATACAAGTTTTCGATGGTTGCCCCAAGTTCATAAATATAACGTTTACAATACGTAAAGTACGAGATTATTTAAGATTAAAAGAAAAAAAAATATATACGTTTTCAGTGTCCCGACGTTCTTAATCATTTACGCTTAACATCTCGTAAACTTGAGTCATTTTAACATCACGCAATATTTCCTTTCTAATAAAAGTTAAAAAAATGAAATTGTAATCTCTTTCTCCTTATTTTAATCAAGTCTAATGTTTTTTTTTTAAAAAAACCTTTTGTTATCGGAGACAAAGCTTTTTCTAAATTTTTTTAAAAAGAAATTCTTACTCCCATTTTTATAAAACTCTTTGTAAAAAACTATTACTGTGGATGCTCAACTATGATTTAGGATCAAGTTAGAAAAAGGCCAAGGGAGGGAAGAACTTACGACCCTTGAATCTAACTCAACTTAGATCAATAAATGATGGCAATTGTGTAATTAGATAGAAAAATGAGGGTAAATGTTTAAAAAAATAGCAACAGATTACACCTACATTCCCTCAACCTTTTTTCTTTTTCACCCCTCAACTTTCTTCCTCGTCTCAACCTTCTTTCTCCCACCACTACGTGCCACCGAATTCTGCCGACCACCAGATTTTGATGACCACTTTTTATTATGTCTGTAATCGGTATTTACCTTTTCCATTTTCTTTTTATATTTTTTAACCTTCCATTTGAAAACAGCTTTAACTTCTACGAAAATCATTAATCAACTTACAACTAATAATCACCTTCTAGTATACAATATATATATATATACTATATTACAATAACTATAAACAATAACAAATTGAAATAATTTTTGACCACTAAAATTTTGTTGCTGTCAACTATAGCCTTAAGCCTTTAGAACCATGTATAGCAAAATTCTTAATTAATAACATTTATAATTAAGTTTGATCAGATCAGATTCTCTATTAAAAGACATCAATTAAAACTCAGGATCCATTTTTATGTTATTTAGTTAGATGACACATTTGACTTACGTAAATTACACAAATTTTATTTGTAAATAATATCTTTTTTCTTATGCCACGTGGTAAATTAATTATAAAGTTGTATGATATATATTTTTTAAGATTCCGGCTCTCGTTTTTCAAAAAGAACCATAACCAAGTAGCTCCTTTCATTGTTTATATCAATTTCCATGTTTATATCTGGTCTTCATTTTGTTTTGGACTAAGAACTAGTTTTGTGTTATGTTTCCAACCTAGTGAAATTAAATTGCTGGAAGTGGCGTTGAAGTAAAATCCAAATTTATCTATCATAGTTTTGCTCATTGCTCATTTTTGTCCTCTTAAAAAGCGAGAGGTATTTCATTATAGGACGTAAATACCGTATGGTATTACTAATTTTCTTGTTGAATCTGTGTTTTAAGTCTTGATTATTTAACCATATAGCGTTCATTTACCGAATATATTTTTTATTTATTATTCTTATTTATTTATAAAATTCAATATGGATGTGATTAGACAAACGGTATCTTTTCTTCAAAATCACGAGGTTGTAGCCAAAGTTAAGTTAGTTGGTAGTACCACTACCATATATGTTTCTAGATGGACTTTATGTCACGCCATTTGAAGTTCTAGACGTGAACCATGTCATGCGATTAATCCAAACCACACGTGTCCTTTTAAATCAAGAGAAAAAAAAGTAACGATGACGACCCGGAAATTCTACTAATTAAAATTAATACAAGAGCCTTCGTTAATAAAAAAAGTTAAAATCATTTCTTACACTGCATTTTTGAGTGAAAAAAATAAGATAAAAAAAATAAAAATAAAAAAAGTATAATGTTAATTATTTTACATGTATTTTTGAGTTGAAAAGAATGTAAGAGAAAAATAAAAACAGTTGTTACTTATTTATATATCTGAATTATAGAAAAGGAAAAAAAGAAATAAAATAAAAGGGTTTACAATTATACCCGTGTAAAGAGTAAAATTTAGTAATACTCATTTTATGATACACACATGTTTAAACTCATTATGTAAAAGTTAAAACTGCTCCACTAACGTTTAACATGAAAACAATTATCGTTT
Source organism: Logfia minima (assembly GCA_963921325.1). NCBI lineage: Eukaryota > Viridiplantae > Streptophyta > Magnoliopsida > Asterales > Asteraceae > Logfia > Logfia minima. The sequence continues at coordinate 22,886,759 of OY992763.1, read as the reverse complement.
TACAAAAATTACTTCGATAATTGTAAATTCTAAACTATTTTAAGTAAAACATACATATGTTTGTATAAAGAGATCGTTGCAATAATCCACTGTAGGTAGAAAATATATTTGCGTTGGTTATAAAATATGAGTATATATCAGATAGGTTATCAAGGATAAATTAGTCATTATATAAAAGGATAGATAATTCTCGTTTCAATCTCCTTAATTTTAGATGAAAAGTAATCGTAACAAAATACTTTTTAACATTTTCATTCATATTATTTGCTCTCCATTCTTTTTCATCCTAAAAAATTCAAAAATATAATATTATTTTTGTTTCTTTTGATCTACTATCTTTTCTAATAAAAATAACTCCAAAATGTTCCGTTAGAAACATTTCACATTTATATTAACTAGTTCAAAACTTTAAATTTACCACCTCCCACTACTGCTAACAATCTCCTATTTCTGACTATTCGTAAATCTATTTACAGACTGACTAAAGAAGTTTCAATCTCTAGCTAATTCTTTTTTAAAAAGTATAGCTTAAAAACCGTTTCATTCCCTCAAGGGTCGTAATCAAACAAAGCTTTCAACTTACATTTTTAAGACAAAAAGCCTCAAATTTGAACACTTACATATCGATCCCACATAACAGTCGAACCTGATGACATATGAAGCTCTACACGAAAGCCCCTTAATAGACAGCAATGTTTTATGATGTAAAACAAAAACCTAACTTTGAAACTTTAAGCATTTTGGTGTGGTAATATATACAAATTCTTAGGACGAAGAAAAAGATAAATCAAGCAAGCAGTCTTCCGGACAAGTAAAGAGCTAACTTATCTGACGCATTCTTATCCGCCAGGTCACAAACCTGAGGGCGATATCCCAAGTCATGTTGACGACTAGTCAAAGTCAACTCATAATCTAACACGTCATCTTCCATGTCAATCGCAATGTTATGAAGGATGCAACACACGAGAATAACTCTTGGTAACCTATTCTTGTTGGGTCGACACATCACTCCTTGAATCATCCTCCAAACATCTTTCAAGCGGGCCAATGCCATTTGTCCCACTAACCGTGTTGCAAAATGGCCTTTGTTGAATTCGGATTTTGTTTCGGGCAAGTCATGACCTTGGTATGGAGTTATGAGCCATGGTAGAAGAGGAAAACCCGAGTCTCCAACAATGTATCCTTGAACATTGCTTCCTTCTGAAAGCTTCAGTTTTTTCCCATTTAGTCTCTCTCCTTTTTCCGATAGATCGAAAAAGGTCGAATTTTGAAGCATCGATGCATCGTCCATTGTCCCAGGCCATCCTGTTACTATGTCGCGGAATCTCATGTCGGGATCCACGATCACCTGCTATGAATTACGCATAACTTAGCAATAGATTTACTCAACTACCCATGCACGGTCCTTGTTATGTTTATTAAAATGTGCATGCTCAGAGAATATGTTTTAAAATGGGAGGTCAATACAAACATTTTATCCTTATTATAAAGTATTAACTTATTTATCCACGTTCATCGCTACCAAGAGGTAATTTGAGCTTTTAAGCTGGTGTTTGTCCAACATTGCCCATCTGTGCAAATAGTAGGTTCGTTTTCCTCTTCTTTTTTTGGACCTTGCAGATACGATGTTTGTTTGTAACTAAAAGCCAAGTACTATCATCCAAAAGGTCAGAAGCTCATAAATAAAACAAAAATTAACCATGACACACAGAGATGGCAAAATGATTTACTGACAGGTCAACCGGTTTGGGTCAAACTGGATAATAATTGGGATAGGTCGGGTTTGTCCTGAAATAGTGTTTATTAGAAAATTCCAAGTATATTAGTATGTGAAATATTTTTTGTACAACATTGCCCATTAATTCCAAGTATATTGTTTATTCTAATCTAAGTTTCAGAATAAAATGATTTAGGAGGTTAAATGCTTTCAAAACTCACTTTTGACTCAATTGGCTTGTTTCCTTTTTAGGTTACTTTTTTAAATTACTCTTTTGACCTGTTATATACTCCACCCATTCACAGGTAAATTGGTAAAATATGCCACCTTTACTAAGACATCAATTCTACATACCTGCAACACCATACTGTGATTGTCCTTACGGTCAAGCCAAACATCAATCGTCCTATCAGACGCTGACAGCAACATCATAATGTGTGTAGTATCAATCGCGTCACAACAATTTGGAAGGCCTCTGACATTCTCAAATTTGGATTTTTATCTGTGCAATCTCGTCTTCTGTTGACGGCCATTGGAGATGGTGGAACCCACGTTCTTCTATCGCCTCCACAAACGGCCAGGTGACCTGAGACACGGTAGAGTGGTTTGTACCAAAAAAGTTGGCTACACCTATCAACGAGCCACAGTTCAACCGTCTTAAAGCCAAAGCTACTTAATCATTTAAAGACATTGATATGCCATTCAGGAACACAAAGTTGGTTGCTTTGGCCATCATGTGCTCACTTATGAGGGAGCATATGTTGTTAAATGTTTTTCTTGAAACCTTGAAAACCGGACTCAAACTGGTCTTTTGATAGAGAAACCAGCACAGGGGTTAAAACTTTTACACATAATTATTTCAATATATTTTCATGTTTTTCAGAATGGCAAATGTCATAGAATAGTTATATACTTTCATATTTGGTGCCTTTAGATAATTATACTTTTTTTCTCCATGTTTGGTAATAATAGCTTAAACAACAGTGACTTGATTCTGATTTTGAACACTATCAGGTGCTTCATTGCCTGATGAGTGTATGTGCTACTCACAAATCCTTCTTTTGTTCTATTGTGTATGCAGGTAATTCGTATATCCACCGAAGGGATTTGTTGACTAATTTGAGAAAGCATAAGCTTTTCGTTTGGAGAAATCCATGGGTGTTAATGGGAGACTTTAATGCAACGCTTAACTTGGAGGATAGCTTATCAAGTACTTCAGACCTTTCTATAGCTATGCGGGAGTTTAAGGAGTGTGTGTAGGATATATAAGTGGTAGATATTAATAGCACGGGTCTCCATTTCACTGGAATCAAAAACCAAATGATAATGGAGAAATTTTGAGGAAGCTAGACACAATTATGGGTAATGTTAATTTGTTGAATGAATAGCCGGATATTGTGGGTATTTTTTAACCATATTGAATTTCTAATTGATCTTTCGCAGTCCTTCGTTTACCTTCGGCTCAAAAAAAGATGATTCGTCCTTTTAAGTTCCTTAATTTCTTGGCTTCAAAGGCTGATTTTCAGAAGCTTGTTGAAGCTAAATGGCAGGTTCAAGTTGATAGGGTGCATATGTTTTAGATGACCTAGAAATTGAAAATGTTAAACAAGCCTTTCTGCGGGTTAATGAGACAGCAAGGAAATCTTCATGAACGGATATGCAAACTGCGGGTGGAACTTGATGAGGTTTAGAAGTCATTAATGAGGCTATGTTTTTTATCATTGCTTGTAAGGCTTCGGGTCCCGATGGATATATATCTTTTTTTTTTTTCAGATGAGATATCATCGGGAATGATGTTTTTCAGGCGGTTAGAGACTTCTTTGTGATAGGAAAGCTCCTCGAGGAGATTAATCATCCGATCATTGCTCTTATTCCTAAAGTTGCTACATCATCCAGGGTAATGATTTTCGTCATATCTCACTTTATAATGTTATTTATAAATGTATAAGCAAATTGCTTACTAACCGTATCAAAGTAGGGTTGGAGGATATTTTTAGTGATAACCAATTAGCCTTTATCCCTAGCAGAAGCATATCGGATAATATATTGCTAACTCGGGAGTTCATGAGACGTTATCATCTTAATACAACCTCTAATTATGGAAGTTCTAATATTGATGACTAGATGTCAATTGAAGCCTCTGATGGATTTCATTATCATTTGCGTTGCCAGAGACAGGCGATAGTTAACATATGTTTTGCACATGACTTGCTTATTTTCTATAGGGGTGAACAACACTCAGTTAAGACTATTCATATAGCTTACTGAATTTACAGGTGTTTCGGGTCTTGCTCCTAGTTTGCCCAAGAGTACTGCATTAATCTATAATGTGCCTGATTCTATTCGGCATGCTATTATTTTTGTCATGCCTTTTATAGAAGGGGAGCTCCCAGTGTGATCCCTCTAATCTCTACTCGATTGCTTATTCACAATTGTAAACATTCAGTTGAGAAGGTGAGCAACATGATTGGTTGGAAGAATAAAAGTTTATTCTTTGCAGGTAGACTTCAGCTTGTCTCATCAGTTCTTTCTTCTCCGCATGGGTCTTGGGCTGTAGTGTCCATTCTTCCTATGAAGACCATTAATGATATAGAGAGGTTGAGTCGAGGTTTCTTATGGTGCCAAGGGGAGATGAAACATGGTATGACAGAAGTTTCTTGGGATGTAGTGTGCTTACCCAAGAACAAGGGGGGTCTTGGTATTTAGAGACTGTTTGATTGGAATGTAGCTCTTATGACCACCAATGTTTGGAATATCTTGACCCATAAAAATTTTATGTGGGTCAATTGGATTTATTTGCATAAGCTTCGTCATAGAAGTTTTTGGGATATTCCAGCTAATGGGGATATGAGTTGGGGTTGGAGGAAACCTCTCCAGATTTGTGATACTCTTCGACATCATTTCTAGTATCAGATAGGAGACGGTAGGGATGTTTCCATTTGGTTTGATAAAAGGGATCCTATATGCCCGTTGTCAAACTTTGTTCCTCTTTGTGCTATTACTAGGAACTTCGAGCTTACAGATATGATCCTTGATAATTATCCCCATGCTATCACTAGGGATGTTTAAGTTGCAGATATGATCCTTGATAATTATTGGAGATTGCCATCTTCTTGGTCCCTTAGATAGCCGAAATCTATTTCAGTAGAGCGTATGATGTCGATGGCCCGAGGTAGAGCACTCAAAGCCGCCATTAGCTTAGCTTGTTGTTCTGGTTCTTTCTAATCAACCTGATATGATGTCTTGGAAGGATTTGTCAGGTAAGTTGGTAGAATTCCAAATTAGCTATGTGTGAGACTCTATCCGCCCCAAGGTCATATGCCCATATTGTTCGGTTTTCTCTTTGTATACCCTGACATTCTATCATTTTATGGTTGATTTTGGGAGCCAAGTTGAAGACTCAAAACCAGTTGAGGCAATGGGATATCAGTTCAGCCATTAACTTAAACCTGCTTCGGTGTCCTCTTTGTGTCACAAAACCAGATTCTCACTCATTTATTTTTTGAGTTATTATTCTTCTCAGGTTTAGTTGACGGTGAGGCACTTTTTAGGATGGTATCTCACATCTAACTGCTTGGAAGATATGGTTTCTTGGTTAAAGCCGATTGTTGTTCGGAAGCCGGTTGCTAGTACTTTCTTTAAACTAGTTCTTGGGGCGATGGCTTACTTTATTTGGCAGGAACGTAATTCTCGGCTCTTTAAAAAGGGCAGCAGATCGGTTGAGTAGGTTATTGCGGCTATTATTGATGTGGTCAGACTACGAATTTTCTCATTTCGGTACAAGCCTACTGACTGTGCTCTCGGATGATGGAGAAGTGGAAGCTTCCGAAGTCCCTCATGAGTGAGGGTTGATTTTATTGAAGTGCCTCTGCAGTGGATTATTGCTTGGCATTTTGGAGCTTTTTTATTTAGGTCTAGTGATTTGGTTATCATAGTGGTTGTTATATACATGGCCCGTCATGTATACATACTTAATCTTTCATGCTTGAGTTAGATTAAATTTATGTGGTAATCCACATATCTTCTATTGTAACTCCTATTTTTGATATATAAAATTTGCCGGGTCAAATTACCTTTACCGGAACAATAATCAGGCAAAACAAACTTTATTTATCTAAATGAGACGTTCCAATCTTTATAAATACCAAAATGGATTATTATGAAGTATAATCATTAAAAAACAGAAAAAAGACAAATGCATATTATTATTTTAGGCATTTGCCATTTTCCAAAATTGTAAACGTGGATTTTCTCATCTTAGTTGTCTATTTTCCTAATGTCATGACATGCTCGCTAACTTGCATCTTGTGTTTGCTACTCCTTCTTCTCGAAAAAATTCTAGTAATTTCGATAACATAGGTGGCAATTTCTACCCATTTACCGAAAAGTTTCTCAACTTGTGTTGTACTTAGCCTCCAATGGGAAAGTATAATACCTTCTAAATTGCTATGTTAAAAAATAAAAATTAGCCCCGACGTACCGAAGCCCCAGGCATTGCATATAATAGCTACGAGGTGCTGTAAGCGCTGTTGGTACGATAACTAGCAGAGTTTCTCCTAAGATCTATGAAGAATAAAAAAATTCAGGTTATTATTTTACAATATACAATTCACATCTTATTTAATTAATTAGTTCATTATAAATTCTGCATCCAACCCTATTGGATCCATATTTACAAATTACCCATTATCCAACCCATCCAACCCGTCCATTTGCCACCTCTAATTTCTATGATGGGATGGGAAACTAGCAATCTCTCACTTCTTGGAAAATTGTAAACTAGCATATATGCCCATTGTAATCATTATGTCATTAAAAAATATCTGTAATACTGATTATCAGTGTGAGTGACTGAGGATTTTAAGGGTATTTTAGACATTTATAATAACGAAAAAACTTCATTAAAGAGTATGACCGAAGGAGTACCGCATCAATCTCTCAAAGAAATTATAATCGTAACTGTTAGTAAGTTTTTCTAAGAAATTCTAGCTTCACATTTAACAAATTCTAAAACGAGAATATGTGGGTAAATATATGTATATGCAAACACATATGTGTTAGAGTATGTCCTCTATTTAACCTGGCACTCCCTCTGTCCCAAATATATTGCAACGTTGGATTTGGTAGATGTTTTTGAACATTATTAGTCAAGTCGCTTTAAGTAACCTCTAATAACAAAGACATGAAGAATCTTATGAAACAAAACCAAACGACGACAATGGATGAATAGGTAATTAACTTGTAAATTTGACCCAAATTAAGAAGCTAACTTTTTAGAAGACATGAAAATGGAAATTGTTGTAATTCTTACAAGATATAGGGATTATTAGTTATTTTATCATAATAAGTTTTCTTTCAGAAAGTTTGTACGAACTTAGGACCAAGTTCGAAGGCCAAAGTTCGTACGAACTTGGACCGGATGGGTATAAAAGGGTTTGACCAAGTCAATACCCTCACCATTTCAAAACCCTTTGAATTTGCATACCTTCGAACTTACAAAATCCTACGAACTTACGTCACTGTTTCATTATTTTGAACATCAGATCCTTTGTTTGATCTGTGTTTGTGATTTGCATCCGTTAAACATCATCTATTCAATATTCCGCATAAAAGTAAATACTAAAATTGAAGTTTCATCCGTAAAACATATCAATATTAGGATTCTATTAGTTTTTAAAAAACTTCAGGAAAATAAAAATTGTGGTTGTGTTTGTGAATGATAATCGACTATACTTATTAATTTATGCTAACCGCATCCAGGCGCACCTTATATAACTGAATGATCATATTTTGGTTATCACAATTTCAAAAACTTGTTTCTCAGTTCATCGTTCGAACTTACAAGTTCGTACGAACTTGTCTAAGTTCGTACGAACCTAGCTTGTCTTGGTCAAGTTCATACGAACTTACCCTTAGTTCGAAAAATGGTTTTTTTTAAAAAATAAATAAATTAATATATCTTGCTTTTCATAGTCTAAACCTCGATGTTGGTTCCTAGAATCATTAACGTATATATTTAACTTTATTATTGCCTATGTTTAGTGTTTTCATATCTTTCTTGTAGGTATGGCTGATCAAGTTAATCAGTTCCCTAGCAAGTACAATTTGGCAATTTCCTTTGATCTTGGGGATCCTGCTACCGAGCATTACCGTGGCATCTTGACTTTTCTGATGCGCTCGAGGGTACACTATGCCCTCTCACATTCGCCGACGCTGAGGATTCAATATCTCCGTCAATTCTGGGGGAATGCTGTATATGATTGTGAACCGAACCCCCCGGTCATTAGGACTAGGGTTAATGATGTGGATATTGCGTTCTTTGCTGCATATCTATGCTTTATTCTACAACACAGTACTGAAGCTCAGGAAGATGGCCTGACTTCATACTCGTTGGTTATGAGGGCTGGAGCGTTTCAACGTATGGGATACGTCGGAGATATCACTCACAACCAATTCACTAAGAGCTACTTATATGGTCAATGGCGGTACCTTAATGCATGTATTGATGGTTTCATTTGGACCGAAGAAGGCTGGATTCGACACCATGTACCACAAAATGCAATCGGGCATGGTTTCATTGGTTTACAACAAGCCCTACTACTTCTCGCAGTTTTTCTTCGACGAGATGGTACAACGGATCAAGGGCAGTGTGAAAGACCGATTTCTACTATATCCACATTTTGTAATGATGATAATTAATGGATTAGTATCGAATCTACCGGCAGTCGATCCAGTAGTGTATCTATCAACGGTTGATAAGAAGATTTTTGTTCATTGCCTGAGTCACAGCAACAGACGACAAGCTGCTGACCGTGCTTAGGCTACTCTACTGTTTGGGCAGTCCTTAATGCTAATTATGTGGCACCACCGAATGATGGTTGGTGGGACGAGCCACAGCCCCAAGCAGCGGCTGAAGAACATGTTCCCGAACCACCTCCGGTTGCTGCTTCTAATCCACAACACGAGGTAGTTGAGGATATTCTGAACCAGCTAGAGCATCCCTAGGATGGCGATAGGATTCTTTCTAATCTTGCTGAAGTTGTGGTTGATGACGTTCTTCAGGGTGATAGAGGCACCGATGTCTTGGCTGAAGTAGATGCGTTTGTCACTGGTCCACAGGCTGACATTGAGCAGGGAATTAAGGGGAGGAGGAGAAAGACATTACTTACTGCTCACAAATAGCTGGGAATTAAGCAAATATGTTTGCCATTCTAGTAGTAGTAGTAACCTTAAACAAAAACAAGAAGAAATTATACAAGGGACAACCTTTAGGCTCCAGTTATTGGGGAAAAAATTAGAAAATAATAAAGAGCAGAAATATTTTTATTCTCAAAAAACTTTTGACTTCCTTATTCCAATGAAAATTTCTAACTTATGCCATTTATTATAGTAAAATTTCCTATAAATAACAAAAATTATAATTAATACACATACATATCGGAAACTAGAGAGTTTATTAAATGAATTTTAATGTTATTATTAGAAAGTTTTGATGTATTTAATAAAGCTTACATATGCCCTTAGCACATAAGTTAGCGAACCCTATTTTAGTACACTAGTTGGTACCTACACATTGTTGTAGATACAAAAAAAATGAGTTTATTTATGTGATTTTAATCGATTTATATTTTTATATATGCTTTTGTTTTATTGGGTTCGGTGATTGAGATTTCATTTTTATAGTTTTGGGCTTTGATATTGAGTTTTTGATTTTGGGCTTAGGAATAGATGATGACATAGAGTATTTATTTGTTTGAAAGAACAAGAGTAGAAAACCACAATTACTAGTCTTCTTTTTCTTGGCTTTTGGTATCGGATTATAGTACTGCTACAAGAACTATTTCATCATTATTAATACCTTAGTAACTATTGCTTTTATATATTTCAGCTCATGGACCTTTAACATCATTAGTCGTTTCTACACATGTAAGACGCTATCTGATTAAGAGTCTAACTTACTACGTATCAAGACACATCTTCATCGAACAATTAGTAAGAAACAAATGAATGAAATATCTTTTGAGATAATCATGTAAAAATAATAATGATGACTAAAATAAACTTAAAATGTATATAATATAAATTATATATATAACACGAACGGTAAATCCAAGATCAAATTAAACAAACACCTAACTGTACAAATTTTCATGAAGCTTCAGCAAAAATCAGATCCAAAAGCTGAAAAGGCAACATTTGGGAAGCAAATCTAAGAATAATTACAAAACTAGGGTTTCAAACTCATCTATAGAATAAATTCATAAACACATCGCATATTAATGATCAAACACCAAACTACTATAAAATTCATATTATAGGCGTAACCACACATGCAATAGAGCTAACAAATTACAACACAATATTCAAATAAACAAAATATATAAAGTGCAATAAATGAAAACTGGAAATGAATGCGTTTGGAAGGGACTAACCATTGCAGTAGAGGATTGATCGGCCAATATGGAGAGGAAACCAAACAGAATAGAAGAGAGAATATTGTGTTTAAAAGAAATGAAAAGATTTGCGATTAAAGAAAACGAAATAAAGGATTGGGATCGAAAGTGAAATTGATGTAGGAAACTCAAAACTTAATTGAAACATTGAAAAGCATGAGTTTTCACTAAGATGAAGAGATTATTGATTTGAGAGGGAGCAAGTTAGGATTCGAAAATGGTTAAATTAGAAAATGAAAGCTCTAGAAGATTAATATTCATTTGAGGGGGAGTAAGAGAAAAGAAGCTTCAAGAGGTTTAACAAAAGATCAAGATTGCAAAGATAAAACCAATAATCTTTCATACATCAAAATCAAATACACAAAAGAGGATTCGTCGGAATATATATTCAAAAATGCAAGCTTTCAAGAGAAATATTCCAACAACACATTCAAGATCAGAAGTTGCCGTTGAAGATCAAGAAATGGATTTGTCTTCAATTTATCTTCGAGAATTAACTTCAAAGATAAAAGCTGAGACAAGATTATCAAAAAGTGTGCTTCAACGTGGGTTTCAGACTACAAAAGATTCTCGAAGTTCAAACTTAAAAGATACATATCTAAATTGAAGACTATCTAAGCATAGTTTACAATCAGGGGGAGATTGTTGAGATATAAAAATAGAGATTGTAAACATTGCTTAGGGCTTAATCATGTGTTTAGCACTTATAGTATAAATAGGTAGCTAAACTTAATCATTTGAAACACTTGACCTTGTAATATTCATTTACGCTCTTAATAGAAAAATTCATTCTAGCAAATTCTCTCAACTATCATCATAAGATTGCTTGAATAAGTTTAACAAGGAGTTGCTCTCCAACTCTTGAAAACAAAAGCTGTGTATCGTGCCTATCATATCCTTACCTGAAGTGGTAGAAATTTTCATTGCTTACTGCGACGATTCGCACCAAGGATTAGACTGCATGTTAATGCAAAATGACAAAGTCATTGGTTACGCCTCTCGTTAATTGAAGATTCACGAGAAGAATTATACACCTCACGACCAGAGTTGGGAGAAATCGTCTTTGCATTGAAAATCGGGAGACCCTACCTAAGGGTACCTGGTGTAAAATTTTCACTGGCCACATAAGTCTCTAACACATCGTTGATCAGAAAGAACTCATCATTAGGCAATGTCGTTGGGTTGAGTTACTAAATGACTATGACGGTGAACTCAAATATCACCCGGGCAAGGCTAATGTAGTAGCAGACGCACTAAAAGTATTCTACGGATAATAAGATATATCACGACCTAAAAGGATTCTACAGATGGCCAAACATGAAAGGAGAGATCGCCACTTACGTTAGCAAGTGTCTGACGTGTTCAAAAGTCAAGGCCAAATATCAAAAGTTGTCAGGACTTCTACAAAAACCCAAAATGCCACAGTGGAAATGGGAACAAATAACAATGGACTTCATTACTAAGTTACTAAAGACATCAACTTGAGCTGACACGATATGGGTGATTGTTAATCGTTCGACAAAATCAGCCCATTTTCTGGCCATCAAAGAGACTGATAAAATGGATAAGCTAACTAGGATCTATACGAAGGAGGTAGTCTCTAGGCATGGCGTACCTATATCTATTATCTCGGATAGAGACAACCGATTCACCTCTCACTTACGGCAATCTCTACAAAGGGCGCTAGGTACTCACCTCGATATGAGTACTGCATACCATCCTCAAACCGACGGCCAAAGCGAGCGAACAATACAAACGTTCGAAGATTTACTACGAGCTTGTATGATTGACTTTGGGGGAAATTGGGATGCACATTTACCTCTAGCGGAATTCTCCTACAACAATAGTTATCACACCAGCATTAGGATGACACCATTTGAGGCGTTGTATGGATGCAAGTGCCGATCAGCACTCTGCTGGGCAGAGTTGGGTGACAAACAAATTTCTGGCCTAAAGATTGTCCAAGAAATGACGGACAAGATATCTCAAGTTCTTATTCGGTTAAAAGTGCACGAGACCGACATAAAAGTTACGCTGACAATCGCCGGAAACCTTTGGAATTTCAAGTAGGAGATAAAGTCCTACTCAAAGTATCGCCCTAGAAAGGGGTAGCTCGTTTCAGAAAACGAGGAAAGCTAAATCCGAGGTACATAGGACCTTTTGAAATCCTTGCGAGGATTGGTCCTGTAGCTTATAAACTCAACTACCTCAAGAATTCTAATCTGAAGAAGTGTTTTTCCGACGAAACCCTAATTATCCCTCCTGATGAAGTCTGCGTTGATAACCGACTCAATTTTGTAGAGGAACCTATCGAATTGTCGGACGAGAGAGTCCAAAAGCTCCGACGGAGTTGGATTAAACTAGTAAAAGTTCGTTGGAACTCGAAGCGCGACCCAGAGTTTACTTGGGAGCGTGAAGATGAATGCGGAGGAAGTACCCGCATCTTTTTGATAACCTACCAGTTGCTTGTGACACTACCTAGATTTCGAGAAGAAATTTCTTTAATGAGGGGAGAATGTGACAACCCTCGAAAACCGGTAAATTCCGTACACCCTAATCATGCATTCTTACGCTAATTTCCTTATAATCAAAATGAAATTGATTTGAACTGAGATAAGTCTAGCTTGCCCACTATGCATATTTAAGTTGCATACAAGTTGATGTACAAGTAAGTAATAAACGTAATTTCGAGAATTACGAGATAAATCGGAGAGTCCGATAAACACGAATGTTGGTGATAAACTTTTCCTGAATGACGTAACACTATTGAATATAATTAGTAGTTATTTTCATATATTATTGTGATATAGCTTATAACATAACTTTGGAAGATTTAAGATCAAGTATATACGATGTAAATTAAACACAACGATGAAAGGTAATACGAGGTTCACTAAACGAATCACCGATAATTTTTCCAATGATTTGGAATTGACTAACAATATTCCAACCTCTCTTAATTTCCCTAATTTAACCCTAATTATCTAACCTACATCTAATTAATCACTACTTAAATCAAGCACCAAAACTCCTAGCTAAGCTCTAAGTAGCTTAAACATACTAAATTAATTCCAAGCAACTAGGTCAAGAAAGTCAAATGGGCAGATTTCTTTCCTTCCCTTCTTCCTTCTTGAGTACGTTTGTTATTTCCCCAAACTCACTCCCATCCACATGCTTCTCCTACTAGCCTACTTGCTTGATGTAACTAGAGACCTCCCATCACTGCCTCCACTTGCTTTGCACTTAAGTATAGAGCTACTTGTAACACAAACCCACACACTTCACAATTCAAAAATCTGCACACACACTCCCTCATTTCCCTCTCACTTTTCCATCATCATCATCATCATCATCTTCATCTTCATCAATTTTTCAAGAAACAACCACCATAGAACCACCACAAACCACCATGAACCACCATCTTTATACATCATTTTTCACCATCTTTTGAGTTCTTGATCATCATTGGGTTCTTGTGATCTCATAATCTTGAGAATCACATCATCATTAAGGAAAGCTAGGAGAATTGGGTTTTAAAAAGATTTTGGGTGAAAGCTTTCAAGTTCTCTTCTTTTCATATCATTTTCAACCAAGAGCATTGTAAGGAAACTCTTTTTGATCTTGTCATTCCCTTAATTTTGAATGCCTAGATGCTAGAAGTTCAATTTATTTTTAAACTCGACTAAAATGTATGTTAAAATGTTGGTTTATAAAGCTAAATGGTTAAAACTAGTTTAAAATGATCAAGAACGAAATAATGGTTAAAATGAGTACCTAAAGGGTATGATTTGGTGATACATATATTATGAGATGCTTTAGATGTGTTAAAATGGAATGATTGTAAAAATAGTGAAAGATTTGGTTAAACATATGATATTAATGGTATATGTATTATGAGATGATTTTAAAGTGTTAAAACGAATTTGTGGTTAAAGTAGTGAACAAATCGTTAAACGAGCGAAAAACGGTAAGAGCAAAATGAAAGCTTTAAAACGAAGAATGAAAACCTTGATAAACATATTTTGGACCCTAAACGTATTATGTCTAGTTAAAATGCTCAAAATGTAGTTAAAATAGTAAAATAACTAGTGTTGAACTTTGTTAAAAGCTCAAAATTCCCGTATCTGACACAATTACCCGGCTGGTAAAAGGAGTACTTGGCTGGTAACTGGGCTACCAGGCTGGTACTTTAAGTCCCAACAATTTCTGACTCAAATTACCCAGTTGAGAAGCATTTACCCGGTTGGTACACTTAGTACCCGGCTGGTAAAGGGCTTACGTAGCTGGTACTTTCATTTTTTAGCTTTGACATCTAATTAAAAATTGTAGCCATTTGAGTTTCGAGAATTTGGGCTTTTGAATCATCTCAATCGGAGTTTCGTATGAGTTATGGCCAAAACCTTGGAGCCTCGCCAAAACTACAATACTTCTTTGTTTTTGATCTTTCCTTCAACGTTTTCACTTGTTTTCTTCTCGCATCCGTTCCTAACGATAGTAAACACATTTAAAGCATATTAAGTACCAAAATTTCATTTAACTAATGATAAATACGGATAAAACGAGAGATATTACGAGGGACTAAACATGAAAGTATTTGAGTAATACTTTCTATCTTAAAAGAATAAAGGGACTTATTGAACGTCACATTTTAGACAAACATTAATGGAAACTATTGAAAGAATTGAAAGTCGCGTTTTCACAAACAATATACGTTTTGAAAGTATAAACCTTTAAGGTATACTTTTATAGCAAAGTAACTATGTTTTCGGGAAACATACAAGTATACATATTAAAACTATTGCCAACGGGTTGTACACACGTTTAAATGACAAATAATGATCATACTAGTTAAGTGAAAAACTAGCCTAGATGGGCCGATAGAGCCGTCTACTAATGTAACTGACCTCATGCGTATATGACGCTAGGAGGCTATTTATGTTTGGGCAAACGATACATTTTAAATGCTAGCACTCTTAAGCTCACCAGGTGAGTTCGCAGCCCTAATTTTACTGTTTTTAATGCTTTATTAATTAGGGTGAAAAAATATGAACTATTTTTTAAACATGACAAACGAATCCTTGTACGATCCTAAGTTAACATGATGTAGTGCATTGAAGTCCTCTTGCTTGCATAATATAACCATTAGCTAGATGACGCTAGCCACGTGGATATACGCATAGTACTATCGGGGTGACTGCCCACCATAATTGTTATCGGTTAGTCGCGCTAACTGTTGATGTTGTATCGAAATAAGGATCGTATATCTAGTTTGTTGAGAGGCATAAGCAAGTAATGGAAGTCGTGGATTGGTTATAGGCTTAGGGATCAAGACATTAACTCGCAGGACCTAGCTAGTCTGCGGGGGATCATCGTCATGAATGATTTGATTGGTAATGAACTATATGATTTATAACGAAATTATACACATTGGCTGCATACGATATTGAAAAGGTTTATGCTTGAAGCAACTGATTTATAAAAGGTTTATTGATAGAGTCATAAACCTGTGAATTCACTCAACAATTTTGTTGAATTTTGTTGACGATTTATAAATATGTTTCTCAGGGAATGTTAACTTTATTCAAGCAATTCTTATGATGATAGTTGAGAGAATTTGGCTAGAATGTTTTTTCTATTAAAAGCACAAAATGAATATTACGAGGTTCAAGCATTAGAAATGAAAGCTTAGCTACTTATTTATACTATAGGTGCTAAATACATGATTAAGATCTAAGTAATGCATCTCAACACTTTCAGCTTACTGCGACAATCTCTATTACTGTGACAGTTTCTAACAGTCGCACTCTGTGACAATCCAATAATGTCGTAGGTCTATTCTCGCAGACTTGTACAACATGCAAATCCTAGTTTATATTTCTAAAAATCTCCCCTTAGGATTTAGCATGTTCTATTTTGAACAGATTTTTCTTTGAAGCATGTAATCTTTTGTAGTCTTTGAATATCTTTCATGAATAATCTTGTAGACTCTACTTTTTCCTTGAGTAAGCTTTTGTCTTGAGATCTTTTCCTTTGATGTCTTTGATCAATCTCCCTTGATTGTAAACTTTGCTTAGATAGTCTTCAATTTAAATATGTATCTTTTAAAATTGAACTTTGAGAAACTTTTGTAAGCTGAAAACCACATTGAAGCGCACTTTTTGATAATCTTGTATCAACTTTTATCTTTGAAGTTAATTCTCGAAGATAAATTGAAGACAAATCCTTTTCTTGATCTTGAATGACAACTTTTAGTTCTAGTTTTACTTGTGGAATATTTCTCTTTAAGGCTCATTCTTTGAAAGCATCTTTTTTTATCTTAGTCCTGAAAGTATATTCCACCTGGTTGTTGCCGATGAATCCTCAGAACTATTTGATTCCAATGTATGAAAGATTTATGATTTCATCTTTGAAACTTTGGTCTTTCGTTAATACTTTTGAAGCCTCTCTTCTCTTGCTCCCCTTCAAATGAATATTCATCTTCCGAAGCTTTTCCAACTTCTAATTCAAACCTTTTCATATTTTGACTAGCTCCCCCTCAAACAAATTATCTTTTGCCAAACTTGTAGAAAGATGATATTAGTTCTTCATTGAAGCTTTATCTTTCATTAAACATATTATCTTCAAAATACAAACTCTTTTCTTCACTTATCTTCAAACACCGAGTAAGTCATTCTCCCCCTTCATGATGATAATAATACATTGTGATCATCATGAATATCACAAGGTGTTTGAATAATTCAGTAAGCCCGTAGTAACCAAAGGGTAAGACAACAATTCACTTGATTAAATCAAAGAAAAGTTGTTTGTATTTTCAGAAAACAAATTTCTGAAAACACTATTACTTCCGTATCACATAGATTACCAGTTAGCACACCAATTGAAACATGAATTGAATCAATTTAAGTGACCTACTTTCAATGTTGTCGTTGATGTTAGCGTTGGTAGGATTTGCATTCAATCATTGTGGAATAGCATTTTAGGTATCACTATGAATGTTCCGGAAATGTCACTTAGACATGCATAATGTCACAAAGACATGTAGTGTAAAAGTACACTTGTGTGCTAAAATTATGTTTATATCATTAGGCTCTAGACTCAATAAGTGTATGACATGAAGTCAGGGACTGGAGCAGACTGTCCTCTTGTTTCAATATTAACAATTTCCAAAAGAGATGTCAATAGATTATGTGCTAGATCTCCGTGAGAAATTGAAACAACAACTTTTTAAGAAGTACTTGAGTAGCTAGGAGGGTAATGTACATTGCGTCACTGGGTCCATGATGTCTTCTTCAATACCAGAAATCAACGAATGAAATCCGATAGTAGATGTGGCTACCCGGCGCTAGTTGGTTTAGTAAGGGTTTTCTTTTTCTTTTAACCCTGTCACATACTCCTCACTTAACCGATCACATTTTTCAACTCCTCCCTCGTTTCCATTTGGCATGATTGAAAGTATGTTGATCTGCACTTTAATCTCCACCAACCCTCTCACTTAGACCTAATATACCCTCGCGTCCAAAATTTTGGAAGGTGGCTCCCGAGATAGAGCCATCCGACTCTGGTGCAGATGTCAGCATATGCCAACAATTGATCATGTATTAAGAAAATTTCTAAATTGATCGTAGGAGATAGAGCCATCCGACTCTTGTTTGATGTATCAAGAAAATTTCCTCAAGTTTATAAGCACTGAAAACGTTGAAAATCTTCCAAAGTTTTTGATATAGACAAGTAGTTTTAACACTTGGAAGTTTTGATTTTGTACGAGCTCCCCCTCAAATATAACATACATTTCACAAAAGGAAGTATGATGGGAGCTCGATCTCTTTCAATTAAAACGGGTTTGAACTGAATTGTTCATAAACCATTTTCATTTGAAGAACGAGTTATGAATCGATTTGTTCATAAGTCAAATTTCTTTAAAAACGAGTTATGAACTAAGTTTTTCATAAGTCAATTTGGAAATTTAGACAACAACTTTTGGACTATATAAGAAACGGTTTGTCGTGCAAATGAAAACATTTTCGATCTTGAATAGTTGAATGATTTTGTTTGGGAAGTTTTCTTAGAACTACTTTCTTTCGGTCTCCAAACTTTGGTTGTCTTTGGACATGGTGAAACCGATTTATTTGAAAATTTAAAAACATCAGAATGATGAAAATTTGTTTGAGTAAATGTTCCAGGTGAATGTAATTTCTTAGAATAACTCTTATTCTTTTGCAAAGAATAATTGCTAAACTAAGAAATCTGTTGGTGCACGTTTTGTGACAACAGCTCTTATTTTGTAATAGTTAGTTTTGTAATTAGTTTTATAGTTAATTTGTAGTCTATTTAATTAACTTAGCCTTTTATAGTTAATTTGTTGAGGAAGAACTGAGAGATGTTGACAAGTATTTCTCTGAAGGTGTTGATGCTGCCGAGCTAAGTAAAGCTGATGAGGATGCAGCTCATGATTCTGAGGCCACTAAGACTGATGCTGAAGATGATGATAATGATGATGATGATGATGGTGATTCGGATCAGCCTATGATCATTTTCCAGGGCTCTAAGGGGGTGTTGCGTGACCCCAAAGCTGCCAGGGAAAAGGAGAAGGGAAAGAGAAAGGTCCAGGAGGACGATGACTATATTCCCGTGGATTTTGATGTCGAATCTGAACCAGACCGGTTCCGGGTGCAAGCTCGTAAGCGCCCGCGTTCCTCTGGTATTTTTAATGAAGAGGGTGATCAAGCTCCTCAACTCATATATCTTTTACCATCACCCGTCGCTCCACCGCCTGTTCAATCACCACCGGTTACATCCACAACCACACCACTCACACCTCCAACGGTTACACCTACTACTGCCCCTCCTACGACTCAACCCACCGAATCTGTTCCCAACCCGGCTGCTCTTCTCTCTGATCCGGACAAGTTTACCTATCTTGAGGGCCGGATCACTAGCTTGATGGATATGGTGACTGCTTTGACTGCTGTTGTTACAAGCCAGGAAGTTCGAGTCACAAATCTGATGGCTATTAATGAGCGCTTAGAGAAGAACCTTGAAAAGGTAGAAGATTAGGTGCGGCTAAATGAGGTCACTATCTTCCAAATGAAGCGCCAGTCGCTCAGGGGGGATAAGACAACAGGATGCAAGGAAGATGAACTGAGACTTAAAGCTGATAATGACCGTGACGATGATCCAAGTGCACCCAAAGAAGGTGAGCTGCCTGGCTCTTCATCTAGAGTGCAAGGTGCAGTGGAATCTGGTCAAGGTTCTGGTGTGAGCGGATCTGGACAAGGTGCAACAAAGCCTCAAGAAGAGATTGAACCATCTGGAGGGTGGAACAAAGAGTCCAGTGAGGCACCAGCAGAAGGTTCAGACTGGAGCAAGAAAATCGAAGGAAAAATGGATCAAAAAGGTGGTTGGGGTGCAGAATCAGTGTCTGGTGTTGGTGCAGCGGCAGATGATGGTGGCAACCAAAAATCAGAATGGGGTGCAAAGAAGAATGAAAACGAAGTTCAGAAGGCTAGCAGCGTATCTGAGCAGACTCCAGTGAATCTAGCTGAGACTGAAACTATTGAAGCATTGCTTGGTTTGGACGATTCTGATAGTGAGGGATCTAAGTTAGAGGAAGGAGAGATTTTGGATAAGGAGGTTGCAGACTGGAAATCCGATGATGAAATTATTCCAGATGACGATGCTGATATTGATGAATTCATAGTGTCAAAGCAACCAGTAACTGAAGTATTTGTTGAGGATGAAGCTATGGAGAAAGTGATCAACTTGGAACAGAACTTAGCTCCTGAAGTTGATTCAGATTCTGAAGAAGTTGAACCAACTCGAGAGGAGTTAAAGAAGTTATGGTTCAAAAAGGTTGACAAGGAACCGGAAATCAAATATAAAGGTGATATCAGGGTCAGAGGATCGGGCAAGCTGAAGCGAGGCATCATAAGTTGGTTCTATGACAGCAATCTGAAGCTGTTCATACTAAAAAGATATGATGGGATTCAGTACTTGAAGAACAAGCTGAAGACCTTTAGCTCGTTGCCTAAAATTGAACTGAAGGAGCTAGCTTGGATAGACTTGGTGAATATTGGTGATGATCCTTACGCTAGTGCCTTAGAAAGAATCTTAAAGCGTGAAGGAAGATCTAATCAGTTTGAAAGTCTAAAGCCGAAGCCGGGAAAGAGAGTTCCTGATTTGACCCGGATTGATCCACTAACTAACAAGCCGTGGATGAAGATGGTCTACAGACCAGTCAAATGCTTGAAGAGGGTTCCGCTGAAGAAAATGCCACATAACATTCTTGCAAATCTCAAGTGGTGGTACATGGATAACAAGACTGCTGAGGCAGTAATGGAAGATTGTGAAGGAAAGGATCTGCTGAGAGTTTATGACAGTTTACATCTGGTAAACTTGTCGAAGGACGATCTGATGAAACTTCAAGAACGTAATGAGTGTTAAAATAAGTATCTAGATATACGATATTGATGATATGTATATTATGATGTGTTTGAGAGTGTTAAAAATGGATTTATGGCTAAAATGGTGAAGGAATCATTAAACGAGTGAAAAACGGGTTTATAAACGAAAAGCAAAACGAGAGTTTAAAATGAGTAATGAAACCCTCTAATATCTTATCTTGACAAAGAACACGTTTAAGCATTTTAAAATATGATGGTGCACGTTTTGTGACAACAGCTCTTATTTTGTTATAGTTAGTTTTGTAATTAGTTTTATAGTTAATTAGTAGTTTGTTTAATTAACTTAGCCTTTTTGTTAGTTGTATTGTAAGTTCGTACGAACCTATATGTTCGTACGAACCTAGGAAGTTCGTACGAACATGTAAGTTCGTACAAACCTAGGACCAGCTAAGTTCGTACGAACTTGCTGGGTATAAATACTAACTTGTAATGTTTTATTTGTACGCTTTTGGAAACTGATATATTCGAATATACTGTGTTATTTTCGAATATCTACGAACCTACACTATAAACACTTGCAATTACTTGTTTTATTGTTGTTTCTTGTGTATTATACCATTCTGCAAACTAATACACATTGCAATCCCATTTGGATCCATTCAAAGGGACTTTCAATTGGTATCAGAGCTTCAACAAGTCTTTGTTGGGTTTGGGATTGCTTAAAACACAAAGAAAACAAGATTTGGAGTGTTTTGGAAGATAAAAGTTGTACTTTCGGCTTTCTTGAGTGTTTGTGAGTCATATTCCTTAAGTATTATTCGATTTCAACAGTTGAATCTTTCTAGATCTGAGTTTTTGCTCAGATTTGAGTTTAAACAGCAAGTTCGTACATTTCAGAAAGTGTCGTACGAACCTACCCAAAATAGCCTTCGAACCTAGCCAGCTGTAAGTTCGTACGAACCTACAGCTACGAACCTACCTAAGTTCGAACGTTTGAAAATTTGAAAAGTTTGACGTGAAGTTTGACTAATACGAACCTAGATAGTCTTCGAACCTGTAAGTTCGAATTAATCTAAGTTCGTACGAACCTAGTGTTATACGAACCTAGTGTTGTTTGACCTCAGTTGACTTTTCAGTTTGACTTTTTCTCAAGATGTCAAATCTCAATAAAATGTTAGAAATGGATCATGAGGTTGGTAAGTCAGCCTCACCACCTAAGCTCCTCAAAGGAGAGGACTACTTTTGGTGGAGAGATCGGTTTGAATCATTTGCTAGATTTCATGATATCCGCATGTGGATATGCATTAAGGATGGGTATGACTTACCTACTTATGAATTTGAAGGGAAGACGAAGTTTTGTACAGATTCTGTCATGAAGGATGAAGACAAAAAGATGTACGAGGCTGAGAATAAGGCTTTGTCAGCCATTAATATGTGTCTCCCTCAGGAGATCAAACATACTTTTAAACGTTACCAATTCTCGAAAGAGCTTTGGGAAGCGTTAGAAAAGAGGTTTGATGGGAACGACAAGATCAAGGAAAGTAGAGCAGACTTGTTGACTAAACAGTTCTATGTTTTCAAGCGTATGAAGGGAGAGTCATTAGAGGAGATTATCACAAGATACTACCATCTGATGACTGAACTGGATAACAGTGGACTTTCATTCACTGAAACTGTCAGATGTAACAAACTTCTTGAAGCATTACCATCGAAGTGGGACATCTATACTTTGATGATCAAGGAGAGTGCTGATTACAAGACTCTGACTCTTGATGACGTGATAGGAAAGTTGCGTGTTTATGATTTGAACATGCAGCGGAAAGAGACAGGATCCGATCAGGTTCAGGATCCTAGTGTTTACCATGGTAAACGATCTGATTCCGCGGTGGAGTTGCAGCTTTCTATACAAGTGAGGCTGAAACAGACTCGGCTATCAAAAATTCGGGTAGCAATGTCTGCTATATTGCCTCATCTGAGGACTCAGGAATTGATAGGAGACCAAAATCTGGGACAATAAGTGGTCTCAAATCGATGTCTATGAGTGTCAAATCAGCTGAAGGAGAAGTTGCCCTACTTGCATCCTTTATTACAACAACTGAAAACTTTATTAAGGGCAAGGTCACAGATCCTATTTTGATTAATGAGGATTATGACCAATTAGATCCTGAGGATTTAGAAGAAATGGATCTTCAGTGGCAAATGGCCATGATAACCAGGCGGGCACCAGCGGTTCATGAACCGTACTGGAAGAAAATTCATTGGTGGTAAAGTTTGATTTGATAAATCTAAAGTAAAGTGTTATAATTGTGATAGTTTTGGACACTTTACTCGAGAATGTCAGAGACCTAAAAAAGATTCAGCTACAGGTCAAAACGGGCCGAGAAACTTTAATCAAGGCTCCTCCAGTAACAATCAAAACTCAGGAAGTCATCAGACTTCAAGAGGAAATGGAAGAAGAAGAGAACCAGCCAACACCACCTCATCAACACCTTCCTGATTCAAGCTTTCCAACAGAAGAGGTCATACAGATAGAGGATACTGAAGATTTTATCCCTCTACCGAACAGCGAATCAGACGAAGAACCACCGACTTACTGCTCCCATGATACTGAGTACGCTCTCACCATGGAGAGACTCATCGCATCAGTCATAGAGCCAACTAAGCCACTCACTTTTCCTCGATTTCGTGCTCTATTGAATATCGAAAACACTATCGCTTTATCTGGACAACACCCAGAGCTACGAGACAAACTTCTCAGGAAAATCGCATACTACAAAGAAACCAGGCTTAAAGGCTCTAGACCATGCATGCCTCCTCAAGGGATTCAAACCCTTGCTTCATCCAAACCTCGAACTCAGTTCGAAACAGGAGGTACGTCCAGGTCAAGCAGCGGTTCTAAAGAAGAAAGGGAAATTGAGATGGACTCTTCTCAACCGATATCTCAGATTACTGACGAATCTCAACCACCATCCACTGCCGAAGAATTTCCAGATTCTCAGGATGAAGATACCTCAGAAGCAGAGAGTGATGAGGATGACGTCATCTTTACTGATATTCCAATAGATATCCGCTCCATCCGCCTTCCTGCTCCCCCAGACATTCCGGATTCTCCAACATCTTCCACCGAATTCATCCAAGTTCCGATCGTTTCTAATCATGAAGAAATGATCACTGCACTTGGGGAATTCGAAGATGACTTCCAAGTCATATTAGCTGCTATCAGGGACTCCACCAGGTTCTCTTCTTCTTCCATTTCCTCTTCCTCCTCTTCCAGTTCTTCTTCTTCTATATCGGAGATGAAAGTGGCGTGTTTATCGGGCATCTCTGTGTCTGATGCTTCAGTGTGTTCATCATCCGAAGTGATTCTTCCGTGTGAAATGGTGTATATCTCCGCGTGCTCATCAGTAGAACAATCAACTATCTTGAAGGAGATCGTTTCTCCATGTGATCGAAGGCTAATAGTCTGCGAATAAACATCAATAATAGCACGAGCAGTGTTCATAAATGGTCTACCTAGGATGATTGGTACGCATATATCTTCCTTGATGTCCATTACTACAAAGTCTGTTGGGAACCAAAAAACTTGTCAACCTTGACCATTATGTTTTCCGCTATCCCTTTAGGATATCGGATTGATTGGTCAGCGAGTCGTATGCTCATTTTGGTAGGTTTCAAGGTTCCTAATTCAAGTCTATTGTAGAGCGAGTAAGGCATTAGGTTGATACTTGCTCCTAAGTCGGCTAAAGCGTGTAATTCACAAGAATGATAGATGGTACAAGGCAAGGTAAAACGTCCAGTATCTCCTAATTTTTCTGGCAGGGCATTTTGAATGATCGCTGAACACTCTGCGCTAAGTGGGATATTAGGTACTTCGGGTACCTTATCCTGGGTGGTAAGCAGGCGGTGGATATACTTTGTGCTGTAAGGGATTCTGGACAGGGTGTCTAAGAATTTTACGACACACTTGGCGGTTTTAAGCTTGTTGTTTTTCTTTAAGCGGCCAGGGAATGGAATATCTACCTCTCTCTTTTGAGTAGGTACGGATTGTGTCTCGACTGTTGGTGGGACAGGAGCTTGATGGATTTGCTGCGGTTGGCTCTTCAGTTCTACAAGTTGTTTCGCCATAGCATCGACCTTATCGGTTAAGGATTTGATTGCCTCGGTCTGGATTGGGTTGTAGGCAGCTAGCGGTGCTGATGATGAGGAATGATCACCGATACTCCAATCGTGATGGTGCATCGTCATATTTTCGATCAAACTCCAGCTTTCTTCTTCAGTGCGATTCATGAAGTTACCTTGAGAAGCGGTGTCTAAGGTCATTCGATGGTTTGGAGCAAGACCGTGATAGAACGTGCGTAGTTGTTCAGGTTTATCGAGTCGGTGGTTTGGAAATTTCTTCAGGAGCCTCTTGTATCGCTCCCATGCCGTATAGAGTGATTCATCATGAGACTGGTGGAAGTTCGTGATGTCATTCTTTAATTTGGTTTGTTTGGACGGAGGGAAGTATTTGTTTAGGAATTTTGTGGCCATGTCCGTCCAAGAGGTGATAGAGTCGGTCTCTAGTTTTGAAAAGAATTGTAGGGGGTTTAAGAATGGAAACTATCCTAAGGGTTTGCTAAAAGGAAAGGTTCGTTTGGACTACTCTAAATCGTACGGTTGATTCCCCGGCAACGGCTCCAAAAACTTGATGCGCCCCGAACGGTCGGTGTCGTTTCGGCAACCGAGCGGCGCACACCAGTGGTGATGTGTTTTAATATTTGTAAATGCTGGGGACGTAAGTATACTACAACTAAAGGGTCGTTCTTGAGACCAACTGAATTGAAACAAAGAGGTCGTGGACGATCGATTCGATTTAGCAAAGGGGTTTTAAAATGATTTGGATTTGGTTTGGGGTTTTTAATTAATTAACTTAAGTAAAGTAGTAAATAAATTAAGATAAGGGTTAGTTCGGGTAGATAATAAGCAGGATATTAGAGGGTGTTTGTTGTGATTTCATTAGCTTAGTGTTGGGATGATGTTTAAATATAAAAACGTCTTTTTCAAAAGATTTGTATTTTATTTATCTTAGATCCTTGTGGTGTAAACACTAGTTCTCTACCGTTC
This sequence comes from Logfia minima, assembly GCA_963921325.1. NCBI lineage: Eukaryota > Viridiplantae > Streptophyta > Magnoliopsida > Asterales > Asteraceae > Logfia > Logfia minima. Next base: position 22,861,086 of record OY992763.1, on the reverse strand, counting down.
GATTGCTCGAAAGGTATGTCACACGAGAACTAGGCTATAGTGATTCTGATAGGAGGAGATTGCTGGACTCTCAACACTGTCCAGTTACGGAGGCAGTGACCCGTCTTGGAATCTTAAGGATCCTGGGTTCATGTATAGAGTAACAGGCCCGCTAACGGTCCGATCGTTCTTAACACCACACTAGAATCTAATCTAAACAAAACATTTAAGTTTAAGACTTGATTGGTGTCTGATTACTTTTCATTTAAGGGTTTGTAGAATCTAAGGGTGTCAATATTATTAATCCACAAAATAATATACCAACGGCTTTTTCCGGGCTTCCACAATTGTACTACACACAGTGGTGTTTCCATTGCTATACCAGGGACTCAGTCGATTTACGGTAGTTACGTTGCTCATAATAATTCGTTAGATTCATAAACTAAGTTTGTATTAAGATCAAAGGTTCCCCACTATGTCTTTAACCAACCCGTTCACTTGAAAATGACCAATAGATCCCTAGCAGATTCACATTGTACTTTACGATCCCTAGATAGTATTTTCATAGCTTTAATAAACGATGTATTCTATGATCCAAGATAGTAATATTTCCAATGCTTAAAAGCCAGACCATGTTTATAAAATACACTAGGGTTAAGTACTTCACCATGTCGTTCATAGCATTTTTTCCATAATATTTCCTATGGATTACCATAGTAATCTACGATGTACTTTACGATGATTGCATGATGTTGTAATCAAACCATAGTTTAACATAGATAATTAATTACCGTTTAATAAGGTTCGCGACATCTTATCAAAAAGGTTTAATCACGTCGATTGGTGGAAAGGCGATTTATTAGGTTTAGATCATAGTTGAAAAGTAAATCAAGACACCATTAATAAATATTAACATCCCAACACATTATAGCTAACTACATCACAACAAACACGCAGGGTAACTACTCACTAATCATGGCAATTCCTACTTCTAGCATAATAACAATCATGATAAACATTGTAATTAAGATAGAGAGAGAAATGATATAATCGTAAATAGCGTGTAGCTTGCAATAACCGTGAAAGAATACAAAGGCGGAACTCCAAGTATCTTCCAAAATATTACAATAATACCCCTATAATATTAAACTAATACTTAACTAGAAACTAACTAAAACTAACTAAACTAACCTAGAGTGAGAAAGTAGAGAGAGAGAGGTGTGTGTTGGTGAAGGTGTATGGAGTGTGTGAGGTGTGTTGAAATGAGGAGGTTGAGGGTGGTATTTATAGGCCAAGGGAGACCCAAAATACACCCAATTTCCATTTCAATCGTATTTGCGTGTGGTATAAAAATTCAATCTTTACACTAAAATTCGACACCCACATTGACATCTCTTGGAGTTTGGGTGTATTCACAAGACCAAATCGGGAGCAAAAATCACCCTCAGGGGGTGAATACACCCATGTGGGAGGGTGTAATATGCCCTGATAGGTGGTATACACCCTCCTGAGAGGCCGTACGCCCTCCAAGGCCGTATACGCCCTTAGGTGTGGTGGTGTGCGGCCTTGTGCGATCTTGTATCTTCGTTTGGTCGTATCTTCTTCGTTACACGTCCGTTTTGCGCGATTCTTTCGCCCACGTTCTCGTAATTACCTGAAGAAAATTATGAGACTAATTAAGAATAATTTCTCATTTTATAGAAAAAGGGTAATTTTGAGGGTGGTGAACCGAGTATCGAGAGTTTTGCCTTGTTTTGCCCGTTATTTAGTTGTTTTCATTGATTTTTAACGCATCGTCATTATTTCAACCCTTTTTATGAATTTAAGTAATTAATGGTTTAAATCAAGTGTTTTCATAAAGATTAGGGTTTAAATTGGTGGAATAATGTACGTAAAAACATGACTTTTTACGTTACATCAAGTCTGTTGGTACATGATGTGTGACAATAGCTTCATATTTGTAATAGTTAGTTTTGTAATCTGTTTATGTTGTTTAATTTAAAGAATATTTTGTTAAGTATTTTTGTAGGTTCGTACGAACCTGTATGTTCGTACGAACTACGAACTTAGGAGCTGCTAAGTTCGTACGAACTTAGCTGTCTATAAATACAAGTTCGAAATTATTCATTTGAACGCTTTTGAGAACTGAGTCTCAGCAAACTAAGTTCGAATACATTGTAATATTCTGTCTAGTTCGAATACATACGAAGTTACATTGTTAAAAGCTTGTTTCGTGATTTAAACATACGTACAATACTTGTTTAGTTAGTGTTTCGTTTGTTAGAGGATTATGTACTCTAATACACGTTATAATCCCGTTTGGATCAGTTCAAGGGGACTTTTGTGACAACCCTCGCAAATCGGTACATTCCGTACACACTAAAATCATGCATTCTTACGCTAATTCCCTCTTTAATGAAATCAAACTTGATTTAAACCGAGATAAGTCTAGCACACGCCCACGTTGCACATGTTGGTGCACACTATTTAAATGCATGATGCATTACGTTTAAGTAATTATTGAGAATTACACGATATAAATCGGATGATTCCGACAAACACGAACGTTGGTGATAAGTGTTTCCCAAATAACGTAAGGCTAACTAAGAATGGTTACTTACCGATACCATTGTAATAGAATCTTAGACTCAACCTTTCTAAAGGCTTATATCAAGCCTATACGATTCAAGTTAAACCAACGAAGAAAGGTAACATGAGATTCACTAAACGAAACGCCAATTATTTACGAATGAGTTAGCAATTAATAACTATGATCCAACCTCCTTGCTTACTTGCTTAAACACCTACTTACTTACTTGCTTAATACTTAAAACCACAAGCAACAAGGTAACTAGCTCAAATTAAATCCAAGCTTCCTAGCACATAGTTCAAACTTAATCAAGCAACTAGGTAACTAGCTTAAATTAAATTCAAGCTTCCTAGCACCTAGCTCAAACTTAATCAAGCAACTAGGTAACTAGCTTAAACTAATTCCAAGCTTCCTAGCAAACATGTCACCTAATTTGAAATGCAGATTTCGTTCCTCCTTCTTATGTCTACGTAGCATCGTTTCTCACCACATCTCCTCCTTGCAACTTGCTTGAGATGACTAACCACCTCCCATCAAACCCACCATTTGATTTCCACTTGAGAAGATTTACAAGTTGCAAGATTTCATACGTACACACAAGACACATTTCACACTTCACAAAATCTGCACACACAATCTCACCATTCTCTCTCAATTTCCCTCTCATTTCACCTCCTTCTTCAAGAGAACCACCACCACTACCACCACAAACCACCATACAACCACCACTTTTATACATCATTGTTTACCATTTCTTAAGCTCTTGAAAAACATCTAAAGGAAAACTAGTAGATTTGGGTATTAAAAGGAGTTTTTGGGTTGAAGCTTCCAAGTTCTTCTCTTTTCTTTCTTACCATTTCATCTTAGTGCATTGTAAGGAAGCTTCCACTATAAACTATTTAGATCTCTTATTAAAATGCATATATGATGGTTAGAATATGTTCGGATGTTCACTCTTGCTAGATATAAACTTAAAAACACGTATTTGTATGAGATTATAACAAAGATTTGCTAAAATGAACTAACACAAACACCAAAACAGAAAGTATAATTCCGGACAGAAACTTTGGTCGACTTTGGAGTTAAATAACTCGGTCAAAACTTAACCAAATCTAGTGTTTCTTGAGTCTAAAATTAATTTTAAAGTGTTAGCTTTCCAACCCCACCGGATTCATAATTTTTAGACAAGTATTGGTACTTCAAAACGTATTTTTAAACCAAGGTGTACAAGCTGTTCTTAAAAGTCAGAAACTGACCCAACTTTAGAAGGTCATAACTTTCAAACCACGGATCTAAATGAAGTGATTCTTTTTCCTACAAGTCACATATTGTGTTAGCTTTCAAAGTAGTATGATTACACTCTGTGAAAATAAGTATAACTCCGTGTACAAACACATCTTCGACCAACTGTCCAGAAAGGGTACTGTTGGACCCTTGTGTAATATTAAATATGTTTGAACCCCTTAAACGTAACCAAAAATTATGAAACTTAAATTTCTGAAAAGATAAGACATAGGGGAACATGTGGTAAAAATTTCATAAAAATCTAAGCTCATTTGTCTAGTCAAAATCGTAGCCAAAGAAGGACTAAATCCTGGACAGAAACTTTGAAAAATGGTGGCAAAGTTTGACTGCGAACTGAGTCAGTTCGCAGAGCCCAAAACTCGCGAAACGAGACTTGTACGATTTAAAACCCGATAAACCCAAAGGTTAGGTTGAAAACGAAGTTAAAACGTGGACTTAAACGAGTTTTAATGTTTTTGAAAACTAATAAGGATCACCAACGGGTCGTGCACTTTTCGAAAACGAAATACTTTTTCAACTTACGAGTCGAGTGAACAACTAGCCTAGATGTGCGGATAGCCATCTACTTGAACAAACATAGATATGCGGGTAGCTATCTATACAAACTTAGATGTGCGGGTAGCCATCTACTTTTACAAACCTAGATATGCGGTTAGCTATCTACTTATACAAACGACCTCATGCGTATAGGGCGCGAGGAGGCTATTTCGGGCAAACTTATTTCTTGAAACGCTAGCTCTCACAAAGCTCACCAGGTGAGTTCACAGCCCCTATTTTACTGCTGTTTACTGCTTTCTAAATTTGGGGTGAAAAACATATGTACTGTTTACATACAAACTGATTTCATGCGATGATTGAAAACCTGACAACGAATCCTTGTGCGAACCTACGTTAAACTAGTTGTAGTGCATAAAAGTCCTCATGACTACAAACTGTAACCATTAGCTAGATGACGCTAGCCACCGAATATGCGAATAGTACTATTGGGATGACATCCCTCCCACTTTTGTTAGTCATGCTAACTGCCGACTATATGTCGAGACGAGGAGCGTATATTTTATTGGTCCCAGGCAAAAACAACTAAAAGTCGTGGTTTGGTTACAGGCCTAGGTGTCGTCACTTTAACTCGCAAGGTCTTGCAAACCTTCGGGGGATCACCGTCAGCTACTTATTGTTTCAAACTATGTATCATCGTACTAAACGCCATGGATGGCACGAAATGATTTGTGAAACGTTTACTATACTCTTGGTTTAAATGATGATGTCTTAAACCTGTGAATTTCACTCAACAATTTTGTTGATTCTTTTAACTATGTTTTTCAGGGAATTAGCAGCGACGTAAAGTCATGCATGCATACCTTTGGGACCCTTGCGACCCTTGCTCATCACGATGAATCGAATGCCATTATTTTGATAACATTGAAACTATGATTTTATGATTAAAATGTTAATCATATCGTTTTGCTAAACATCTATCGTTCTTGTGAACACAATGAATATGTAACCGTGGAACCTAAACAATTTATGGCATTCTAAGTTTATGTTTGCAATAATCATATGCTTATTGATTGATCAAGTCACGCCCCCGAGCTTCCGCAATTATTAAACAAGACACAATTTTATTGGGGTGTGACAACTTTCATAGGTTAACATGTTTCTGGATGTAGTAGAAGAAACACTCAGTATATCTCCCAGATGAAGTCTTTATGGTACCCAATAAAATGTGTTATGATATAATCTATCACATAAGAATTAAGATTTAACTTCATACAACAAAAGAGAGTTTTCACATGATAATTCCCTTACTTTAGTGTATTTGTGTCCACTTAAAAAAAAACTTTATGTTGGATACCTACCGATACATCATATGATGAAGCTATTAGACACGTTGAGATTATGGTACATTGTACTGTGTAAGCACTACATCTTAAAGCCACACTTAATAAAGTTCTAGGCATGGGTAACATTTTTGTCATTTCTTCGCGTCATCACAGTGACACTCAAATTTTTTATATTTTTTCAAACTTACTATAAAATAAAGATAGTTAAAAGTTGTTAAGGGAGATACGTTACTCGGGAATTGTCATTCCGGCAATTTGGACTAACAACTCTAGAACGTGATTTATCAAAAGCCTTAGCATAAAGGTCAGCTAGATCATCGTCTGAGGAATTTGTCATTCCAGATTTGATCATGTCTCCCCCTCAATCACTACATATTCTCTTGAACTTGTAGCCTCTGAAGTCTGTGATTGTGCACTTGGAGATTGATCAATTACCTCCCTTCTTTTCACAATGTCTACAAGAACTTGCCTTTCCCCGATCATGTGTCTTGAGCAATTGCTATCAACATACCACTAGTTAACAACATACCACTTAAATGAATACTATTAATTATTACAGGGGACCCAAGCCATCACGAACTTGGGTCGGCCATTCTCATCAACAAATGTAAATTCCTTCAAATATCCATCCCGCCTTTCAGGTGACTTGGATACTTTGGAAATTTCAAGTGTTGGTGAATGAGGAGTACAACCACTAGGTCTTCTATCGGAAGACTTTTGGAGAAGTCTCTGATTGTCTGGCCTTTGGTTTGAAGTAGATCTAACCCTAGATTGATAGTTATAATTCGAATTCTAAAAATTCCTATTACGACTACCCTAGTTAGAAAAACTTTTGTTGGGGGGTTTGAGGACGTTGTGGAGTTTTCGACCAAATTGATTCTCTATATGAGCTTTCATGTTTTAGGAGTAGTGCTCCTTGGATTATCATTTGTCGAAAACTTCACTGGTTGAAAGTGTGGTTGAAATCTTTGAAAACTATGAGTTTTCTTATAACTTAACCCGTTTTTAAACAAATTTTTAGCATTTTCCTTAATTTGAATCTTAATTTCTTCTTTGAAAATGCTTACCATTTTTTTATTTACACTAGTTATCACAGGTGTTTGAACTACCTTTGCCTGAGAAGTACTAGTTTTAACAGGTGATTGGTCTTTCTTCACGTGTGTTAACTTGACTCCTGTACTCTTATTTGGACATACACTTGCTACGTGTCCTTTTTGATGGCACACAAAACACGAACATTTTCATAAGGCTTTCTTAGGAGCCTTAAGATTCGTTTGGTAGTCCAAATTAGGTGAAGTGAATGAGGAGCCCTGTTATGTTTGTTTACCTTTTTCTTTTTTCTTTTTAACAATTTCAATTTTAGATTATTTATAAATTCATAACTTGCATTTAATAATAATGATATATAAATAAAGAAATCCATAAAGTTAGAGAAAGAAAAAAAAGTACAATTAAATTGATTTGAGAAGGTAAACAAAATATACAAAATCATAGCACACATATATACACTTTGTAGGGGAAGGATCCATAGAAAAACTTTAAATTTTGGGGAAGGAGGGAAGCAGATCTTAACCTTTGATTTTTTCATAAAAACACATTTTTAAAATTCATTTGTGACGAATGTTAAATTTTAAGTAACATTCATCACATATGAATGTTAACAACATTCATTTATGATGAAATCAAGGGTCACATTTGCTTCTTCCTTCCCTACCTTTTTTGTTTCCCTCTTGATCCCCACCCATACTTTATATATACCTTATTTATTTCATATAAGTTAAAGTGTTAATTACTTTTAAGAATTGAGAATAATAAGTACTTTATGATGATAAATAATAACAGTAACTAATGAGTAAGTTAATGAGTAATAAAAAGTAGGATAAATGTAATAGATACGGAACGTACTGTCACTCATTATTCTATATATGTAACTACCATTTTTATTATCTAGGTATGTAACAAACTGAAAGAAAACTTATCTAAATACGCAATATGGTAACCAATTATCAGTACAACCGTAAACATATTACGTAACATTTTTTATTTAATATAATTATTTACGGGGCATTTTTGTTGAGACGTGGCTTTTCTCTTGTACTCTTTCTCACCATTCTCCTCGATACAATTCTTCCTCCTCACCAAACCATAAAAATTAAAGATCATATATATTTCCATTATTCTCATTCCAACAAGATTAAATTCAAAATCAAATCCAGAATCAATAATTTCTTCAACATCACCTGTATCTGAAACACATACATACAAGTCCTAACTAAAACCAAGGGATTTTTTCAACCTCTGCATCATCATCATCAAATTCTTCTTAATATTTTATTAATTAAATTACATATCTAGTTTTACTTCAAACTTGATTGAGACAAAATGGAGTATGAGATCAATTTCTACAAACTCTACGTGGCAATTTGATTTAAAAAAGCTATGAAACCCTAAACCCCCAAATCAAATTAGATACCCTAAAATTCACAGCAGCCAATCAAAATGATGGCTAGAATCGCACCCAAATCATTAACCAGAATCATCTCCCATTAACATAACCTTTGTACAGTAACTTAATCGCAAAGCTCGAAAGAATCGCCGGCAAGATTCTCTCCCTTATAAAACTCGAACGAAATGACTACGCAGTATTGTTACGTTACAAAATGGGATTCAACAACTATGGTCTGGCGGTCACCGGAATCGGATCTTTGTCGTCCGCCGGAAAAGGTACCTGTGGTGGCCAAAAAGGGTATTACTAAAGAAGACGCTGAATCAATTATGGCTAAGCGCAAGGATTTAGGTGCTACTATTGTATTGGAATTATTTTCTTATATTAGTATTTTATAATTATAATGATTTTGAATAATTTGATAAGTTTCAGAATTTTTGTTTGAATATGATTTTCATTTTTGCTTGATTGCTAGTTTGCTTTATTGGTTAGGCTCAAATATAATAGATACAATGTTTAGATAATGAAAGGCATATGCTTAATTGTAGTTTATTGACTCTAGTTCTTCTTAAAACTAGTTTGATTCACTCGTGCTTTTGTTATAATCTTGAGTTTTAAGTGTTCTTTAGCTGCACATGTAAAAATCTAGGTGGCATCTATGTTCATGAGCATGAGAAGAAATGACGTTGGTGTCCACATATAATATACAAGTGGCAAAATAATCTAGTTGGCACATCTACGTGGCTATCTAGTTATCATTTGTAAGTGCCAAACAGTAAAAATCAACTTTACAAAAATATCAATACGGTTTTTTATTTATTTATTGCATATGTAGACAATAAAAAAAGTAAGTTACATACATAGAACAATAAATGACAATATGTTGCATATCTATTACATTTATCCTAAAAAGTAAAAAGTACTTCTCATTATACTTCATTACATACATTCAATAATTTCAACCGAATAGCTATATACCCTTCTTACACTTGTCATAATTATAATCTAATTAACTAAAAATTAAATATATTTAGAAACTTGATATTTTTTTAAATGAATTACTTAAGACTCACGTTAGTTAAAACCAAATTATGAATTTAAAACTCGTTATATCCTATTCGATTTTCTAAAATCAATATATTTTTAGTTGACTCAAATTGGGTAGAGAAATATTGATTAAATAAAAAAGGATGATTTTGTAAAGTTTACACTACGATAGGTTGTATGGTAAAACATTATAACATGGTCCCAAGGAGACGGATACTTACATCTTTATATAATACTCTGTTCGTTTTAAAATACGTATTCATTTTCTATGTTAATTTGTTTTTAAATAAGTGTTCATTTTTAATAGTAATATAATAATTCTATCCATGTTTTACTTTTTACAAAGAGTGACTCATAAAAGACTTTCAAAAAAAGTAAAAGAAAAACTGGTCACTTTTTTAGAAAAAAAATTATATAATATAATTGTGATCACTCATTATGAGACGGAGAAAATAGATTAAAAATATATTAAAAAGTTAATGTCTATGCATAACACAAAAATGGGGCATTTTGGTTTTCTAATATAGGAAAACATAGATTAACATGCAGATCCGCAAAATGTTGCCTTTCCCAGTATTTGATGTAGTCTTTCAGATGTCCAAATATATTTCTAAACAACTTTGAGGGCATAAATATAATGCTTATTTGCGCCATTGCACAAAAAGTTCTACACATTCATACCATGACATACATAGCAAGAAATGTTGCAAGTCCATAATAGGAATTAAATAAGAATTTTGCTAAAAGAAAAGGATAACACAGAATAAACTTTAACACTGCCTCACAACTTCTGGTTTTGGTTAGGTTCATCATTCTATGGTTTATCCCCTAATTTCAGTTTTAGTTTCAACGGAACTAACCAAATTAGTCTAGGTGCCTAACAAAAACTCTACCAAGTGAACAAACAGGTCAAGTTTAGATCCCGGGCTTTCTATCCTTTTTTTCTTTATTTTTTCAGTTTTGGTATTCGAATTATAACGAAGAAGACAAAGTCAGCCTAGTTTATATAGGTTTCTGTTCAACCTTTGGTACTGCTTCAGATCTAAATGACCTTGACAATCCTATATTAGACCTAAACCAAAACGACTCTAGTGCTTCCAGAAAATTTCAATCAGATCTGTCTCAGGACAATTGTAGACTAGATCAACATGTAAGCTTTAAGGCCACCTTCACGAAAACAACAGAAACACATCTATTACCCACGACATCACACCATCACCAAAGTAGAAGTCTCATCAAACAAAGCAACGTGTATATTGCGTTACAGTTATGCAGTGATTTTTAGAAAACTCTTCATCTTACAATGGAGAAAAAAGCTTTTGCACAAGTATTTCACATTATGCAAAGATAACAAGCTTTACTCATCGCATCCAATTAAATACCGAACTCATAAAGATCACGAGCAAACTGAGGTGAGGTGGTACTATAAGCTGCTAACCAGGTATCCAAAAGGGTAATTCATTATGTGATGAATGGTTTGCATATTAAGTAAACATAAAGGTTAAGACTTCAATGTGTGTATCTCTCACTCTGGGTAACATCTACAGGACCTCAAAGAAAGCCAAGCCAGAGACCGACCATAATCCCATATCATTTAGATAGCCTTTGGACACCACATAACATCTAATACAGTACCAACTCGAACAACTGGAATGTACACTTGAAGTCCTCCGGCCTCAGTGACCAAGCTATTTACATTTACAATCTTCCTGTAAAAGAGCAAGTAACCTTACATTTACTCCAAATATCAAACATAGCCTTATGGATATCATGCTCTAGCTACCTCTACCATGCAAATTCCATTATTTATGTTGTAGATCCAGGAAAGCACTCTTGGGGTATCTTCCAAGTCCCATCTAAAAAACCTCAGATGAGTTATAGTAAGACAAAAGCAAACCCTTAAGAGTAGAGTAACCTTATTGTTCCAAGTGCTCACTATCCACTTACATGCACAAAAAGAGTAAACCTTTCAATTCAGGATGAAAGAACCATAAATCATCAGACAAATTTCCCTAGTCGAACATCACATGGTGGAGCCAATTGCAGCCACACCCTGTTTCTAGGTTACCTGTTTTCCACATTGTCAACAGGTTAACTCAAAGAAGAAAATATTCAAAGTTCATTTTAATATGGTGGTTATTGCAACTCAGGACCTACCAGACCTCATAATAATAAGAAACACAGGGACAAGTGGAACACTACCTCAGATTGATGCTATGATGTAGGATGCATGATAGGGAGCACTCACATCATTTAACACAGAAGATGGCAAACATTCTATTCCAACATCTTCCAGGCAACTATTTCTAGTGAAGATATAGACGAGAATGTTCCACTTTAATGCCTCCACGGATTCTCATAGAAAAAGAAGCTAAACTATTAAGTACAGGACCACAAACTGAATCGCAGGATGAACACACTAGTCTGTCAACTAAAGTAATGTTTTGAAAACTTATAGAACAATAATAGTGCAGGCAAAAAGCTCCATAGAAACTAACGTTCTAGAGTCCTCCCCCTAGTGCTTTGTCCTAGGCCTAGAGAGTTGGGTGTTCATAGAATACAAACGATACTTAGCTGTTATAACAGCTTGTGTTTAAGGAAGATCAACAAGGTTGAGAGAAGATTTAATTTGTTTGCATTGATTCTGAATGATACTTCTCCAGATCAGCATCCAGATCATCTGCAGAAATCTGCTCTCCGTGACCTCCTCTTCCACGTCCACGGCCTCCCCTTGCAGCAGAGATTCGACCTCCAGCACCACCACGAGGCCTTCCAAATCCACCACTCCTACCTTGTCCACTGTTTCATATTTGCACCACAATTAAAAAGAAAATCAGACATTCAAATAAAGTATATTATGATCATGAAGTGTACTAGCATATGAAATTGCCGTTCATAGTTTCTTCAATTGCATGTCTCAATTAGACAATTATTTCAATCTTTTACTAGTACTCTTGATCATATCAGTTACATTATTTCTATCCAACTTTAATCAAATTAGCTATCTTAAAATTATAGAAACAGTTGCTGAAATGATTAATACTTGTCTGTGAACGGTTCACTAGTCACAAGTTGACCATTTATCTTGGTCCATAGCAACAATAAATTATATGAAAATGATATAATCGGTACGATTATGTAAGTATGTGATTGAAAAGTATTTTTGAGCAACTGAAAATTGAAAGGAAACATCTGATAGTAATTAACTTAATTTTTGATGGATTCTATCAAAAACAGGCACCAGAAAGAGAAAAGTCAAAAACCCAAAGAAGAATCTCCTTATAAAGCCTAAAGGTCTTGATTGATATACTGTTAGTACACCAAAACAAGAAGAAATAAATCGAAGAGAAGATTCACAAGTTTGAATGATGCCCATTTGAAATTTTCATATTCGAAGTATCAAACATCATGGGTCTTTGTTTTTCTTCCCACAGCACCACGCAATCTCAGTACGTAACCAATTTTAACCATTTACCTCTCAAAAAAATATGCAATGCAGTGAAAGAAAGATATGTCCCAATTTTTTGAGCATTATGAATGTCCAGTCCCTGATATATGCAAACAGGATACGAATATTTGACAGTTGATGCAAAACATCGAAAATACAATGGCTTTGCCAAGAAGTTCTTTTAAGTTCTTTTTAGATATTCAAGATGAAATTTGTTTGCTCGCCTGTAGGTCTACCCCTAACGAATAACACATGTATATATAATATGGTAGTCACCTAGTTGGTAAAAATATACATAAATGACTAATCCCATGAAGTTTTATTTAAGATGTCCAAAATATATGCATATACGGTAGCCTGTGTAAAACATCCAATTTATAATTACTAGTACCATGAAGTTCAATTCAAGATGATTAATTATGCTGTGAGCACCATAAGGTGATAACTAGTAAGCTTAATGACCCTTATGTAAATCATTCACACTCTCTACTCACCAACCTAATGCCACTTGGTTAGTATGCTACTTTCTTCTTCTGTGACAAGGAGCATCTTATTGCCAGATACATGTGAAGTGCAACCAGAAAAAGAACATGTAGCATGACACACACATCTGTACAATATGTTACAACAAACAAAACACAATACGCATATATAATAAACATCACTAAAGTAATTTCATAAATATTTCTTCAAGGAAAGGACTTATTTCATCATGTAAATACCAAATGTCCACTAGATATCAAGGTTGTAAAAATCGCTAAAGGGACCAATCAGCCGAGACCTTGTAGGGACTAATAGGGGACTAATCGGATTGGACGTTTTTTTACATTTAAATAATAAATTTCATAATTATATGTGTAATTATAGAATAGAACCATAAACATAATAAACATAAACATAACAGTTCAATTGTTCAAATACTTCAACTTTGACCAAGTTTGACTTTGACCGATTTTGACCGATTAATCTCGACTTTGATAGAATAATCCCGGCATTGACCACCATCGACCGACTTTTAAGTCGGATTCAGGATAGTCGAGTCGGAGTAGCCATAAATCCGATTAATCGGGAATTGATCCCGACTATTACAACCCTGCAAGACATCACTTTTAATCATTACTTTCACACGTATTTGTTGAAGGAAAGGGCTTGTTTGGCTTGGCTGATACGTTCTCCGTTCATGGTCGGTTTGGCTGATACACATCTTAATTGTGATAAAAATTGATTCTTTCTATGTATCAACAAGCATCGTCTTTTTCATGTGCTGGAAAACCATTCGTATAGACAAAAATCAAAGACTGACACATAAATAAGTAAAAATAATTTACTTTTCACGAAAACACATGAATTTTGCAGCAACCCACCAAAATTCCTTTTACTGGTTGGCACTAAAGTCATGGAACAACCCTACAAATACTTGTTGAGAATGCTTCATAAAATTGATTGACCACTTTCAAGAAACCATGCAATCGAATTTGATGTTAAAGCTTCAATATAATATCCAATCATATATATATTCTAATAAATAAAAGACATACCTTCTAGGGTAACCATTCATGTTTCCAAAACTGTTGTTTGCAGATGAAGGACCACCAACAGGAGCTACAAGATTTAATCCCACAATCTCTATTTTCATTGGCTTCCCATCAAGCTGAACATTGTTATACCTCTTGACAGCTGCTAATGCGTCTTGCCGTCTTGAAAACACAATCTCAGCAGTTCCCTAGACAAAAATGAAACTACAAATTAACAACACACAAGCATAATGAAATTTTCTTTAACAAATACTCCTAAACTTTAAAGATTTACCTTTGATCTACCGCTTCTATCGTAATGTACAGAATACTTTTTAAGATCGCCAACTTCTGCAAACAGCTCCTGCACAGATTAAATTCACAAAATTCACCAACATTTCATAGTTCATATGAATTTTAAGTCAAAATAAAGTCATTAAACTGCATAAAACAGAATCTTATTCATACTGTATATCCACCAAAAATATAATTTATACAGTGATCGCACTTTACTCTTTACTCTATATACCGGGTTCGCCTAACTACACACAAATCCACAAGTTAGTTTACACACATGTAGAAGAATCTGATCTATATTACAACAAGCAATAATCAAATCAAGCTAATCAACTTTGCTCGTACACAAGTAGATAAAGTAGCCCCAATTACCTTAATATCCTCATTCGAGACACCGTAATCAAGGTTCGATATGTAAAGCTTCGTTCCAGTTCCAATCGCAGAAGACCGACCACCAGGTCCAAAGTTCCCCATGGCCTGATCCGAACCACCGAACATATCATGTTTCCAAGCAGCATCAGGTGCCTATATTAAACAAATAAAAAGCTCAACAAACATACACTACTACTACTAATCATCACCTACATCTACATATAAACAACAGAAGCATAACAACAACCAGAATCAAATCAATACAATCTAAACTAATATACAACCTTAGGTCCGCCGTAAGGAGTAGATCGGTTAGCACCACGGTTATTGAACCGACGTGTAGGTCCAGGTCCAGGTCCAGGTCCGGACGAACGAACACGGCCGCGACCGCCATCGCGACCGCCACCGCGACCGCCACCGCCGGACTTCTTATTGTTCTTGATGAGATCATCAAGAGACATGTCTAAAGCAGCACCGGCCATTAGTACGAAAAGACCGTCGATCTGCGGATGAAAAATAGGTTTTTGGAGAGAATTTGTAGTTGTAGATGAGATCGGATGGTTAAATTAGGGTTTGCAATTCGAGAGTGCGAATTTTTAGGATTTCAGGTTGAATGAGATCGTAATTCTGCTCTAAATAGATTTGATAGTACTCTTACGATTTATGATAGTTATTAAGAAAAATGTTAGCACTTGATAAAAACTGGTTTTGTGGTGTAGTTGGTTATCACGTCAGTCTAACACAATGAAGGTCTCCGGTTCGAACCCGGGCGAAGCCATTTTTACATTTTTACGTATTTGATTGTCTTACCGAGTAGCTCAATAGCGCCCATCGTATTAAATTGTACGACGTAGTATTTTATACGGTTTGGCTAAACTTCAAATTGTACTCCGTAGTATTTGATTGAAGTGCTCAAAACTTAGGCCAAAGTCCAACTTCTCAAACTTACACCGAAAATTGCAAAGGTGAGACTTTAGGGAGAAGTTGAATTGTTGAGGAAAAGAAAAAAGTCAATAAGGATGGGATAATTGTCCCCCCATTTCTCTTCATTTCTCCTTCATTATTAATTCTCTACATTTTTTATTTTTTTTTATTTTTATCTTTTTAAATTCGTATTTTTTTAATTACATTTTTTTACGTTTTTCTTCGTTTTTTTATGTTTTTTTCGGTTTCTTCGTTCTTTTACGTTTTTTCGGTTTTCTTAGTCTTTTTAGGTTTTTATTTTTATTTTCTTCGTTTTTTTCGTTACTTTTACATTTTTTTCTTTATTTTTACGATTTTGTTCACTTTTCTTCGTCCTTTTTACGTTTTTCTTCGTTTTATTTACTTTTATTCGGTTTTCTTCGCTTTCTTACGTTTTTCTTCATCCTTTTTATGTTTTTTCGTTTTTCTTTGATTTTTTAACGTTTTTATTCGTTTTCGGTACGTTTTTTTTTCCTTTTTTCTTCATTTTTTACGTTTATTTACGTTTTTTTTTTCTTTTTCTTTGTTTTTAATGTTTTTTCGTTTTTCTTCGCTTCATTTACTTTTTTTTTCGTTTTTCTTTGTTTTTTAAAGTTTTTTTCTTCGTTTTTTTTTTCATTTTTCTTCCTTTTTATGATGCACCCAGACTTAAAATCTGATGCGTTGATTATTCAAAATATACAATAAAGTATATTTATTAAATAAAGTAATAGTTCATCATAATATAAAATATGGTGTATCATGGTTATAAAAAAATGTCACTCTAATTTCTAGATATATGATAAACATTATTATCATATAAGTATGGTTGCATCAAAGTTATAAAATATGGTACTGTAAATTTTGAAAATTCATTGCATCATATTTATAAGTTATAAATGTCTGCGATTGAGTAAATATACAATAAACATCATTATCATATAAGTCTAAGTGCATCATAGTTATAGAATATGATGCACTAACTTATACTTTTACGATTCATCGTAGTTATAAAACTTTGTTGTTTCAAAATCTGGGTGCATCGTATTTATAAAGTATGGTACTGTAAATTTTTTAAATTCAGTGCATCATATTTATAAAATATTGTAGGTTCCCGGATTGGATCCACGAGGAGGTAATCAGTTTATATGAGTGCGGAATCCTCAAATAAACACATCGATAATAAACAAGTAACACGAATATGTAAAGAACACTTTTATTGAACCTAAACAAGTATTACATTCAAACAAGATACAGACAATAAGAAACTCACGAACTTGCTGTTATCTCAGCAAGTTTGTCTGTTTCATAACTCCTAAAAACCTCTAAAAACAAAATACTCGGACTTGTGTATTTATAGCCACCTAAGTTCGTACGAACTTAGGCAACTTCAAAGACATACGAACTTACCTAAGTTCGTACGAACTTCTTAAGTTCGTACCTACATCTAAGTTTGTACGAACCTACAAATTACACATACCAGACAAAAGTTAACGATTACAATGATTAACAAAATGACTTATAAAACTAACTATTACAAACTAGAAGTTGTTGTCACACAAGATGCACCAACAGACTCCCCCTTAACAATAGCTCTAGTTTCGATGCACCAACAGACTCGCCCTTGACAATAGCTCTGGTTTCACCCGAGATGTTGTCACCTAAGTTGTCTTCGATCTTGATTCTGTTTAGCTCTTTTGACTTCCTGCATTTAACCCCCTTTTCACAAAATCTTCACTACCCTCTGACATCTCCATCCTTCATGTCTCCAACTATCTCTGTAGTTTATGACTTCTAACATCTTCATCAGATCATGTCATACACCCTCAACAACTCTTGTAGCTTCCGACTCACCTTTAGGAATTTCATCTTTTTCAGATCTTAACTCCTCTAGGTCTATCACTACTATTCACCTTCAGAAGTTTCATCATTTTCTAGAACTAAACTTCTCTAAGTATCCTCTAACTCGGACTTATCACTATTAAACTCGTCAGTTCAATGGTATCTATCTCTGTTAGATTGAATAGACTCCCCGTTAACCTGTTCAAGCTTCCAAGTCTTCAAGTTGAGGGTTAGGCAGCTCCCTGTCATTTGGTCTACTGCTAGGCAGCTCACCATCATTTGGTCTACTGCTAGGCAGCTTACCATCATTCGGTCACTGGGATCATCGTCTCTGTCTTTGTTTCTTTCTCAACGCATCCTCTTTACAACCAGTCTTCTCCCCCTGCCAAGCTTCTCCCCTGAGCTGCTGCGCTCTTCAACAAGGGATTGATCTCCGCCTAAGCTATGGTGAAATAGTTGTAATAGGTGCAGTTGGAATTGTTGTTGTGATTGTGGGGTGGTGGAGGTTGTGGTTTGGGCAGTCGGCTCATTAATGATAACCCCACTAGATGGTCTTCGTTTTGGGCCTTATAGTGAATAACGAGGTATCATTATCAGAATCAGCATCGTCATCTTGCAATATATAATTATCATCTTCATTCAACTTGTATTTGCCTTTATCCGTAGAAACACGAGACTTGGAGTGAGATCTAAGTATGTTTAGATTGAGATTCATCCAATGGTGGAATAACATTCTTGCATTTAGATCTTCTAGCTTCAACATTTAGTAATACTTAGGCTTTGAACGAATCATGTTCTAGTTGTTTCTCCCAATCGTAGAACTTAAATTTAAAATAAAGTAAAACATAATGAACAAATATGAAATTATTCATATTAAAAAAGCACATTCTTTTTGTGAGAGTCACTATTACGAAGATCATATTAGTCATGATGTAGACTGTACACAGTAGGAATTATTGTATTCCTATGTTATTATGTATGTAACTAATAGTCGAAGACGAAAATCAGTATTGTTGTCCACTTAAGCAGTCAATACTTAGAATTTTCAAGTACAATGTTAGTTATTGTTCACGCTTATTTATGAATCTCACATATGATATACACTTAGGATTGAGAAAGTCCAGAATTCCATGTAATGGATGTCCTTAATTATTTCATCTCTAAAGTCAAGTCCTTTATATCAAGAGCAATGTACTTTTTGTATATGTGAAGAGACTGGACTAGACTAGGGTTAGAGACAAACAAATCTAAAATCAAACCAGAGGTGACAGGTCTGTACTTTCGTACAACAAAGCGATGTAGTTTGACTAGAGACCTTGAAAACGGTATTCTTGTTTCGCGGTCAAGTTTGCTCTATTTTAGGATATACTGACTGAATCTAAGTCAGCATGTTTCAGGATGTAGCAGAAGAAACAGTCAGTAAATCCCCCAGATGAATTTGTTTACTTCTATCCAATAACATGTATTATGATACAATCTATCACCTAAGAATTAAGACTTAAGGTCATACATCAAAATAGAGATTGCATAGAATAATCCTCTTAATTAAGGTTGTATCTAAATACTTGAAAACCTTTATGTTGGATACCTACCGATACATCATATGATGAAGCTATTAGTTATGTTTATATTATGGTACATTAATTGCGTAAGTACTACATCTTAAAGCCACACTTAATAAAGTTCTAGGCATGGGTAACGTTTTCGTCATTTCTTCGCGTCATTACAGTGATACTCATATTTTTATAGTTTTTCAAACGTACTAAGAATACCAAAAAAAATAAAGATGGATAAAAGTTCTTAAGGGAGATACTTTAGTCCTGAATTGTCATTTCAGCGATTTGGACTCACAACTCAAAACGCGATTTTTTAAAAACCTTAGCATAATGGTCAGCTAGATTATCGTCTAAGGAATTTGTCACCCTAGATTTGAAGTTGTCTCCCTCTTAGTCGCTACATCTTCTAGTGAACTTGTAGCCTTTGAAGGACTTGTCTTTCCCCCGATCATGTACCTTGAGCAATCGTTATCGACATACCACCACTTAATAGCAATTCCGGTCAACTCCTGCATATGCACAAAAAATAAAAAATATTAGTTATTACGGGGGACCCAAGCCACCATGGACTTGGGTCGGCCATTCTCATCAACAAATGTGAATTCCTTTAGATATCCATCTCGCCTTTCAGGTGACTTGGATACTTTAGAATTTTCAAGTGTTGGTGAATGGGGAGTATAACCACTAGGCCTTCTATCCTGGTTAGAAAAACTTTTGTTGGGAGTTTGAAAATGTTGTGGAGTTTTTGACCAAATTGATTTTTCATTTAAGCTTCCTGTTTCAGAAGAAGTGCTCCTTGGACTATCATTTGTTGAAAACTTCACCGATTTCTTACTTGGACACACACTTGCAACATGTCACTTTTGATAGCATTTGAAGCACGAACGTTTCTCCCAGGCCTTCTTATGAGCCTTGAGATTCTTTTGGTGTTCCAATTTGTGTGGACTTGACCCTTCTTTGATACCTGACTTAGGTTTCTCTGAATTGGTCTCGTCTTGAACTTGCCTTTGTTTTGCATCAATTGAGGCCATAAATGACTGAGGTTCTTCAGCATGTGTACCCCAATCATATGAACCGTCTTGTGTCTGAACAATCAAGGCTCTAGAATGTGCACTATTCCCTGAGTTTTGATCTCTCATAGACGTCCCTTGATCTGAGATCTCTGCCTTCCTTAGTTTGAAGTTTGTTCTTTTCTCAGTCTCAGACATTCCCTGGCGAAGTGCCCGAAACCATCGCAGTTATAGCACTTAACCGTTGTCTTGTCAAATCCAACCTTTGCTCCAACAAACTTCTTACCCCTTTGATTTATGAACCTCTGCACCCTCCTTGTAAGCATGGCCAGTTGCTATTGCAAGTCCATCTCTTCGAGATTCATCTGGGTCAAGTTGGTCATAATCCTCATTAATCATTGTAGGATCCGTGACCTTACCCTGTATGAAGTTCTCGTGAGATGCCACAAATGATGCAAGCATTGCCACATGACTTTCTACTGACTTCATGCTCATAGACATCGATTTGAACCCATTTGTAATTTCAGATGGTAGGTTCCTATCCTTGCCTGAATCTCTAGATGATGCACCATAACAGATGTTGCCTTCAAGATTTCTGATCGCATTGTTTGTCTCGGACTCTCCAGTGAAGAAAGCTATGACTACATTACTTATAGATGCACTAGAATCAGACTTCTTGTCATGATAGACACTAGGATCTTGAACCTGATAATATCCCGTCTCTTTCTTCTGTATATTCAAGTCGTAGACCCACAACTTTCCTTAACTTCTTCAAGCGTTAGTGTTTTATAATCTCTACTTTCTTTGATTAACAGAGTGTATATATCCCACTTTTGTGGTAACGCCTCTAGAAGCTTTTTGTTTCTCACTACGTCAGTAAACGACAGTTCGTTGTTGTCAATCTCAGTCATTAGATGATAATATCGAGTGATAATATCTTTCAATGACTCGCCCGTCATATGCTTAAAAACGTAGAATTGTTTTGTAAGCAAGTCAGCCCTACTCTCATTGATCTGATCGTTATCGTCAAATCTATTCTCCAAAGCTAACAATAGTTCTCTAGAAGTGTTGTAAGGTTTAAAGGTATGTTTGATCTCTTGGGGTAAACATATGGTGATAGCAGACACCGCCTTGTTCTCTACTTTATACATCCTTTTGTCTCCCTCCTTCATCGTTGAATACGAATAAACCTTAAGTTTCCCTTCAAATTCATAAGTAGGTGCATCATACCTTTCACTTATACAGATCCATATTTTGATGTCATTGAATTTTGCAAATGATTCAAATCTATTTTTCCACCCGAAGTAATCTTCAGCCTTTAGAAACTTTGGTGGTGAAGTAGCTTTACCTACTTCATGATCCATCTCAATCAGTTTATTCAAATTTGACATCGTAATTAGAGAGTATACGAACTTGAGGTATGTTCGTATAAGAAAGTCAACTAAAGTCAAGTTCACTCAAACCACAAATTTTCCCTCCAAAAATCTCAAAAAAAGTTTTTTCGAGTAAATTTAAATTTTTTTAAACCAAAATTAGTCAATGGTAAGCCTAAATTCAAATTTTGGTGAAAGAAAATTTTTCCGAATTTTCCCGCCAAATAACTCTTTTTTTTAAGAGTTACTAGTAAGTTCGAAAATGGTAAGTTCGAACTTGAGATAGGTTCGTAGGAATGTTCGAACAACAACTAAGTTCGAAGATTCTACTAAGTTCGAAGAGGGGTCAATGAACTTGGTCAAACGAACTTGACTAACCAAGTTCGTATGAACTTAGTCCTAAGTTCGAATGACAAGTTGTAAGTTCGAATGAAAGGCTGTAAGTTCGTACGAATTTAAGGTAAGTTCGTACGCACTTTCTAAGTTCGTATGACGAACTGTTGAAATAACACAGATCTGAAATTTCGAATCTGGGTTCTTTTCGAGTGCCTTTTTCGAATACCCTTGTATCTGCAATGATCTTTGACTTTCAAATGTAAAAATATATGTTTAAACGTCAAAGTCTTTCGTATTCTCTCGTTTCTTTAACGTTTATTTACCTCAAACCAAATCAAAATAATGATAAGGCTCTCATACCATTTGTAGGTTCCCGAGACTGGATCCACAAGGTAATCAGTTTATATGAGTGCGGAAATCCTCAAATAAACACAACGATAATAAACAAGTTACACAAATATGTAAAGAACAATTTTATTAAACGTAAACAAGTATTACATTCAAACAAGATACAAACAATAAGAAACTCACGAACTTGCTGTTATCTCAGCAAGTTCATATGTTTCAGAACTCTTAAACACCTCTAAAAACCTCTAAAAACAAAATATCCGAACTTGTGTATTTATAGCCACCTAAGTTCGTACGAACTTAGGCAACTTCGAAGACATACGAACTTACCTAAGTTTGTACTACATCTAAGTTCGTACGAACCTACAATAATACACAAAGCAGACAAAAGTTAACGGTTACAATGATTAACAAAATGACTTATAAAACTAACTATTACAAACTAGAAGCTGTTGTCACACAATATCCACCAACAATTATAAATGTCTGCGATCGAGTAAATATACAATATCATTATCACATAAGCCTAAGTGCACATAGTTATAGAATATGATGCAGTAAACATCATTATAATATAAGTCTAAGTCATCATAATTATATAATACGACACATTAACTTATACTTTTACAATGCATCGTACTTATAAACTTTGTTGTCTCAAAATTTGGGTTCATCATAGTTAAAAGGGGGAAACGAAAAAATCGTGTAAAAAACGAAAAAAATGAGAAAAAAGGCAAAAAAATAAAAGAAAGAGGATAAAAACGAAAAAGAACAAAAAAATGACAAAAAAAAAACATAAAAAAACGAAGAAAAAGTAAAAAAACAAAAAGAAAAAACCGTAAAAAGACGAAGTAAAAATGAAAAAAACGAAGAAAACCTAGAAAAAAGAAGAAAAACGAAAGAAAACCTAGAAAAAAGAAGAAAAACGAAAGAAAACGTAAAAAGACGAAGAAAAACGAAAAAAAAAACGTAAAATAACGAAGAAAAACGAAAAAAACGTAAAAAAAAAGAACGAAGAAAATAGAAAAAAAAACATAAAAAAGGAAGAAAAACGAAAAAGAAAAAACGTAAAAAGAAACTAAAAATTGGAAAATAAAAAAAATATAAAAAAATAAAAAAAGGTAGATAAATAAGAGGAAGGAGAAATATAGAGAGAGATGAAAGATGGATGGTGGATAAATAAGGAGGGAAGAGAATGGGAGAGAAATGAGAAGGATAGTTGTCCACTTCTCATTGGCTTCTCCATTTCTCTACTAAATTTGTCTTCTTACTTGAACCACTTCCAAATTGCAAAACTCACATTTTTTTACTTTATTTTAATTTTTATAAAATAAATTGAACCATATTTAATAAAAATATGTTCATTGTAAGAACTTGAGATAAATTATAAAGGGTAAGTTATACGAACAAATATAACCACTTATACGCACCCGAACGGTCGGTTTTATTTCTCGTCGCGGCGTTGTCACCGTCGCCGGACGATGAGCGATCATTGAGCACGATCCGGTGTGGGTAAAGTTTTAATATTTTATATTGCTGGGAAGCCTAAACTACTTACTACGTACTAGGGTTTAGTAAGTGGTGAGTATGATCTAGGTGTCGTTCTAACAGACTAACTGAATTGAAACTGAGATGTTTCAGGCGAATATATTCTAACTAGTGAGGGGTTTATCAAAAGTAGGGAAGTTTTTGGATTTAATTAAACTAAAGCAAAACGAATAAATAAATGTAAATGCAAATAATAAAGGAGCGGTATTTGTTATGATTTCGTTAGTTATATTATGGGATAAGGCGTTTAAAGTTGTGTTTAACATAAACGTTTATCAGGTACTTATTTATTTGGTTATATTGAGTGTTGCTAGTGTGGACACGAAATTCCCTACTAATCGATTAGCATGTCACTAGGAATTCGGCCGTAATGATTCTGATCGGAAAGGTATTGCTCAACTCTCAACATTGCCCAACTACGGGAACAATGTTCCTTCTTGGAATATGAACATTTCTGGGTGAATGAATAAAGTAGCAAGAACCCATTTTATTATCCGATCGTTCTTACACCGCATAACAATCAATATAGCCTTAAGATCTAGTGTTTTAATTTGCTTTCCTAGCCTCGGTAAAATCTAAGTGTGAAAGACAATAAAAGTAGAATGCTTGTTGATTCTTTAATCTTTCGTTTTAGATTTATAAACTGAGTTTGTATTTTAGCACATTTAACAGCTAAATTTATGTTTTACAACAATCTTTCCAAAATATACCAAGGAATCCCTAAACTTTTTGCTAAGTACTATATTGTCGGTATTTCCGTAGATTCAAGTTCAGACCATGTTTAGAAAACACCCTATGGTTGTTGACAATGTGAATCAACTATTAATTAGTTGTTCCATTGCTTTGAGTACTTCACGATGTTGGTTCACAGTATCTTCCATAGTAGTTACTATGTACTATTGGTGGTTCCATAGCAATCTTTACGATGTACTGTTTCGGTGAACACACTGTGTCGTAATCTGAACCGTAGTTATTTAATAGCTTAAGTACTTCACGATGCCTTTCATAGTATTTTCCATAGTAATTACGATGTATTACACCTGTAGTGTTTCCATAGTAATCCACGATGTACTTCTACGATGATTACATAGTGTTGTAATTAAACCAAAACACAGATAATTAATTACCTTGTATTAAGGTTCGCGAAGCCTTAATATCAAGGTTGTAATCACGTTCGTTGGTGGAAAGGCGATATTCGTATTTAGGTTTTAAAATCATAAATAGAAAGCATAATTAAAACACTACTCGCTAATCATGACAAGTCCTAGATCTAGCACAATAACAATAACATTAAACATTGTAATTTAGATAGATAAAGGATAGAGATAACCGTCGATTAAACGAGTTCGTAAGAAGCTTGAAATTACAAGAGTTGGACTCCGAGCGTATTTCAAACGTATTACAATTCTTCTTCACGTACCCTCTCTAATTAATTACTAAACTAATAATAATTAATTCCTAATCCAGAGAGAGGAAGCTTAGAGAGAGAAACAACTAATTGAAAGTATTATTGAGTGGATTAGGATGATTTGGTTGAAGGAGGAGGTTGGTATTTATAGGCATGTTCCCGAATCGTATTTTGACCATCCGAACCGTATTTGACCTTCACAAAATCGACTCGTATTGCGCGAACCGTATCAAGATGCAAGATTTAAGCATATACGGGTCGCGCGAGCTTTGATACGGTTCGTTTGAACCGTATACGGTTCAATCCCAACCGTATACTGTTCAAACTGAGCCATATACGGTTTGCGCGGCCCGTATTTGCGAGGTCGTGCTCTTGTGTGCGGGATCGTGATTCGTTTGTGCTTGTTTTCGCTCTAACTTCTTCGTTTCTCGTCCGTTTTTAGCAATTCTTGAACCCACACGATCGTAATCTTCTAATCTTTAGTTTGAGCTTGATAGGTGATAATTTCCATAAAATTATCAAATGGTTGATCAGATTGAGCGAAACGTCTTGTGTTGAATTTGTTTTTTTTTTCTTCGTTTTTCGCCCGTTTTTGTTGAGTTTTGCAACACCGTCTTCGTAATCACCTAATTAACACAATAAAGCAAATAATTATAATATTTGGGTTAAAATGATAATTATTTAATTAATGTAGGTAGAATAACGTGGGTAAAAACGTCACTTTTTACGCGTTATCAACCACATATACAATAAATACAATATATTAATATTACTTATTATATATAATTCTACCAAAAAAATAATAAAAATAGAAAAATTAAAAAAATATATCCTTTTTCTAACCCAGATAAAAATAATGCAATCACGTTTTGCAAACGGGCTTTGTGGATTGCATGCACGGTTACGTGGCCAAGAAATGTAACTACGAACTCAGAACTGCAAAAGAGGATAGCAAATTGCGGCTAAGAATTGTGGCTGAGTTTTGCATTTTGCGCCCAGTCTTTGCGTGTGACGTTTCCGGGATTGTGGTTGATTTCTAGGATTGTAGCCTGATTTTCGGAATCGTAGTGATAGGTTGACTAAAGTTGACTTTTGTTGAATCTTAGATAAGATTTTTGTACATTTTTTGGATTAGATTTTGGATAAGATTTTCCGAGATTTTAAGATATTTAGAATTTCTATAAATACTTTTACCATAATATAAGCTAGTCATCAGATTTTTTCACCAATTTACAAAATCCCATATGGTTCACATTGATCACTTTTAGCAGTTTGATCTCCAAATGAAGAACCAAAAATAGAAGAGTTATACGCAATAGTTCCTAAGTTGTTTACCATCGGGCTTTATCACTGTGTAGATTTTCAGGGCGGAAGAAGAATGTACATTCAAGGCTGATTGGCGTTTATTGATTGCGTAGATGTTGATGAGTTTTTAACCAAATGTTTGGATTATGCTTTGGAAGAGCTGGGTTATTAGACTCTAACTTGCGGTGGTAGTGCTACTTTATAGAATATGATAAAGGCCTAAATACTGGTTTACAATTGATAATGGATGATTATGAACAATTGAAGCAAATTACTACCTACGCGATGATGTTGTTACCCATTTCTAAGATTAGTTAGTAGTTAATTATTGTAAGACAGTTATTTGATTAGTTAGTAGTTAATTATTGTAATTTGTATTTATCTTTCAACCAATTAGATAAATACCAAACTATGTATTGCACTTAGTGTGTTGTATTTTTTTTTGGTAAAAGGGGACAGTACCCCAACAAACTTTATTAAACACAAAACCAAAGTACATAATTAACTTGGGAATTCCCAACTATTTACATTTTTGTCTTCCTAGCACATGTTTTGGAAAAAGCAAACAAAAAAGAGGTAAAATTATACACAACTAAATTTTTGTATCTAATTATCACTATACAGCTATTCCTAAGACTACACAAGTCAAACAGCCAATAAGCCGACCTAATATCAATCTTTGATTTCCTTCTGACCCATATACCATCAAATGTAGTCCACTTGCTCTTTGGGCTCATATTAATCCAAGAATATTTCCAATTCCAAGCATTTTTAAAGTACCCTTAACTTCAAACTTGCAGCAGTATCCTTTTTTCCAATTTAAACATTGACTTGTATAGAGAAGTAACAAAAAAGCATCACAATCAATATTTTACTACATTTATTTTTTGATCTGATTCCATTCCTTGATTTCATCCAGTAGATCCATTCAAGATTTATACAGGTGATCCACCTCCAAAAACAAGCTGAACATTCTCTTGTACCATTGTCATTACCCAGATTACCTCCAAAAGTATTTCTTTTGCCAGTTACCTGGACTAAGCTGTTTGTCTCTTTACTGCACCATAATACCACCAGCATCCATGTAATTCACATTTTTTGAACTGGACACATCATTTTATTTAACCATGTTTTTAACCCCTATCTACTGAAATATAAGGAAACTTATCGAATCAAATAAATCATAGGTAAAAAAACATATATAACATTGTAAACTAGTACATAACATAGATCGAGATAATTACAATAATTTCATGGGAGACTCAAATGAATACTT
The DNA here is from genome assembly GCA_963921325.1 of Logfia minima. NCBI lineage: Eukaryota > Viridiplantae > Streptophyta > Magnoliopsida > Asterales > Asteraceae > Logfia > Logfia minima. The sequence continues at coordinate 22,833,303 of OY992763.1, read as the reverse complement.
GAAGAATCCTAATTGTGATGAGACGTTGATTCTTTTAACTTTACCTTTGATTTGGATCTAGATTTGGTACTTGATCTGGTTTGCTCATTTGTTTTATCGTAAGGAACCATACAAACAGATCGGCTATGAATGATTTCCTTGCAACAACTACATTGTTGCTTGGGTTTCGTTTTCTACTCTCCTTTGGAAGGAATACGAGAATGGCCAGGTGGGTTACCAGCTTGCCTCTTTACAAGGACTGATGGTCACACAATTTGCAGATCACCTAGATCGACACATGACGAGCCATTGGATTTATGAGCTCTGCGTAGGGTGCTCTATATGTGTCTGACATGAAGTACCTCTCCGCATAGCAACTTACATCATCTTGTTTGAAGAAGCGAGCCACTGCCATAACGTGCTCACAGGGTAAACCTGACAACTGCCATTGCATGCAAGTGCATGTTCGTCTTTCCAAGTTTACAGCCTCATTCTTATTCATATCCACCACTTCACAATTGTAGATGGGTTCACATTCTAGCTTAGTGATTTCCCGTTCCTCTTACCAATTTGGTGCTCGGCATATAGAGTGACAAGTGTTTTAACTCCGTCAACAGTGTTCCTGATACACACCGAACGGTCGGTCCGTCTCAACTGGTCGTCGTCGGTTGTGATGGTTCCGAACGGTGACAGGACGATACACAATTAGTGGGTTGTTTTATATTTATATTTGTTGGGGCCTAAACCTCTGAACTACCTACTAGATACTAGTACGTGGTAAGGATGATCACGGTCATTTCTATGATGGTCGAATTTGAAGTGGAGCTCGTTTGGACAATTCATTATTCAAGATAGGGTTTGGATATTGGATAAGATTTTGGTTTTTATCTAATAAACTACTAAAGCAATAAAGTGAAAATAAGCTAGCTAACATAGAAGGAACAATTGCAAATAAAGAAGACATGGTTTGCCATGATTTAATATAGTGTTGAGATGATGTTTATTGTGAGGGCACTCTTAGACTAATAGACATATAGACCTTGGTGTAAACACTAGAACCCTACCAAGTTAGCGTATGTTCTAAATTGATATGTCACTAGGAATTAGGTTATTTTGATGCTGACCGAATAAGTCTGCTCAACCCCCAACACTATTCCTTTGTGGAACTAGTGACCTCTCTTAGTACATGAACAAGGTAGCAAACTATGTTAATGATTATGTCATTCTTAACGCCTATATTTATCTTTTATTCTTCTAAGGTCAACCCATGTCAAATAAGGTCAAATATATCCAAACATAAGTCGAAGAACTAAACACAAACTACCATTTACTCAACGTAAGTCAACAAAAGTCAAACATATCCAAAAAGACAACAAAAGTCCACTTTACTCATAACTAGTCAACATAAGTAAAAAATAGTCATAAACAAATAAGGTCAAAAATAGTCAAAACAAATCAAATATGGTCAAATACAGTCAAATAAGTCCATAAAAGTCAACAAAAGTCTACAAAAGTCATGACTAGTTAAAGAGTTTTAAATACTCCAAAAAAGTCATAAAAAGTCAAACAAATTGAAAAACAGTCAAACAAAGTCAATTCAAGTCAAAAATAGTCAAACAAAGTCAATTCTAGTCATATTGGTCAAACTTGGTCAAACACAAGTAGTCAGCCTTGGTTGTAACTGAGAACGATCTCAGTTACGATACTCATATGCGGCTCGCAATGCTCGGTGAGCGCAAAAGTGGCCCGCAAAGCCCGGTGAGCGTAAAAGTGGGCCGCAAATTTATGCCGAGACCAATAACGACCTCGGTTATAACACAAACGAACTCAAAAACACATTCAAATCAATTCTTAACAACAAACTAACCTTGAAAACACATATACAACGATTCCTAACAAAAATACTAAATATTTAATTCATAAAACATATAAAAATCATGCACACCTGCTCGATAAAATGTTAACTACAAATATTGCAAATTTAACTATAATTCGGAGTTTATATGTGTTTAGACCTCATAATTAGCCATTTTGATGCTAATTTCGACCAAAAAATGGTTTGCGATGTTGAGATGCGGTTTTGGTTGCCAATTTCTATTGCGAATTACTGTTGTGGGTATCGGTTGCGTTTTCTAGTAGATGGTGGTTTCGAAGGGATGGTGGTGGTGATGACTGCAAATGGTGGTGATAAAGATTCGAAGGGTAGGTGATGCGATTTGAAATCTTTTTTGTAACAAATTTAGAACCTGGGTTGTGCCCGGGTCGCAAAGATCGCTTGCAAGCATAGGTAGTCGTACGCAAGTCTCGGCCACGTACCCGTGCAAGCAATCCGCAAAACCCGTCCGCAATTTTGCGTCCTGTGAGGGTAAAACGAAAATAAATAGGTTAATTTCTATATTTTTCTTATAGGTTAAAAAAATGTATATTTTTTAATTTCCCTTAAATATAATATTTTCTATTAAATTTGTGACAATCTTCAAAATCTCAGGTCATTACCGCACTTAAATTTCAAGAATCTCGATTACGTTAACAACATTCTCAAAATTCTATCTATAATGTAAGTTACGACTTCTTAAGTACACTGAAACTGCTGAAAGGCTTTCGTAATTGCTTAGTGAACCTTAGATCTATGAGAACTATTCAATTAGGTTATAAAGTGACAAGAAAAACAAAAGAACTAAGTCTCATGACTGATCACAAAAATTCTATCTTATCACAAAATTGGGATTATTTTAAAATCCTGTAACTACGTAAATGAAACTCGAATCCAATAAATTAATACTTGAACATCTATTATAAACAATCCAAATACAAAATGAAGTATTTTTAGAAATTAAGAACATCAAATTTTAAAATTTCAAATATCAATCACTAAAAAATCACAAATTAAACCTTATATTATACAAAACCTACACACTTTTAATACAAATAAATAATACAACATTTAAGCATTATATTTAACAAAAAAAATTAAACATCTGTGCCTCCTCAACTTCCCAAAAACCGCCGCCCCCTCTCCATACATCTTCATTTCTTTTTCTTACACAATTCAATTTACACTCTTCCAACACACACTTTTCTCTCTAGCTTTTTCTCAAACACACACACACACACACACACACACACACACACACTTTCTTTACATTTCCTCTCTAAAAAAATCAGCCTACAAAAAACCTAAATCTAGAAAATTTTAAGGGTTCTTTGAGTTTATTCAAGAACACAAAGGTAACAACAACATCTCTAACACCTATTCTTTACTTAGAGTCTTTAAATCTATGTTTTTCTTTCAAAAACTATGGATTCTATGCCCATCTATGGTTAGAATCCTTTATGACATTCTTGATGTTTGCAGATCATCATTTTCACACCTTCATGTGTTTAAAAGAAAGGATAATCCATGATCAAACCAAAATCAAGTCCAAAAGATGTAGTTTTACTCATAATTTTACAAAAATCGTATTTTTCATAACTTTTGATTGTGATAAAAGGTTGTTATGTTAAAAATCATTTCTAAGACATCATGGATGTATTTCAACGCCATGCATGTGTTAAAACATGGATTCCATGTGCGAAAATCAAAATCTCTTTTGGTTCAAGACGATGTTCTTCATCAATGAACAAAATCCCCATTTTTGGGACTATCAAGAACCAAAAATCATAGCTAGATTTTTTGCACTTAAACTAATATTTGATTTCTGGAAGAATGATGGTGCATGCATGTAAATCAAGTCCTAAGTCAATGATTTGGGTCTAGGAGTTAACGTGGTAGTCTATGACTCAAAAACTTAACTTACACTCTACATGCAATCTGCCAGATTTCTTTGTCCGACTTTGAAAGGTCATAACTAAATGAATACTTGTCCAAAAAATATGATTTTTCTTCTGGAATTTATGTTAGCTTTCAAACTAAAGTGGTCTCACTAAGAAATATTGAGTATTCAATGTCCAAACATGTCACACAAAACTAGAGCGCCAGAAGAATGTTATCTGAAATCATAAAGTTTGAGATGCATGTTTTTTTGTTCATATGGATCATAAAAATTACAACGAAAATGTTTCTAGTCTCTTAACATGTTGATCTCAGTAGGGTAAAAATATTATGTCTTGAAAAGTTATGCTTGTATGCTTAAAAAAAATACTTAAACACACAATATTGAAAATCTTGAGAAAGATGACTAATTGTGTGTTACTTATATTGCAATAATCATAAAATGGGTTAAAAACATGTTAAAATAAATATATGATTTTTCTCAGCTTTCTTAATGTATAAAGTACTATGGGAAATAATTTTGAAATTTTTGGAATATGTATTTTCTTTAAGAAAATATAAACCTATTACTATAACAACGAAATAAATAATTAAAATTAGTTTCCCAAGCCAAAAATTTTTGGAACTTTTTTTGTATTATTTTTAACAGAAAAATAACACACCTCACCAAAAATTACTTTATTTGGGTGCTTTATTTATTTATTATCATTTATGTGTTTATATTCATGATATATATTTCGTAATCTTTCATGATCATTTGCTATATATTTTGAATTTCTATCATATATTAGACATAAATTAATAATAAATAAACTATAAATCTAAAAATTTCCAAATTTTTACAGAAAATTTATAAATAATATTATGCTATGTAGACAAAATTTGGTAATTTTTGGGATTAGTATTCATGTGTATCCACTATTTTGTTTGCAAATCAACTATTAACGTTTACGAAATTCAAGGAAAAATCAAACTTGTAATGACACTTTATAATTTAATTAGCTACCTAAGCAATTTTTAACAAACTAAATTAGACGAGAGCCTAACTAGAACCTTTGTGTTCGTAGGACTTGGATAGGAGTCGTACTTGGTTAGCACGCGGAATACATCTACTCACTAACACTCACACTTAATCGTGAGTATTCACAGCCCCTCTTTTTAATGTTTTGGGGTGAAAAACATGTTATATTTGATGCAAATACTTATCTTGAATGCTTACTATTCATACGCTCATGTTATATGCTTATTTTATCTATCGTATCTAAATCACCGGTTTCTTTTACACAACCCTTTAACTAATTATTGAGCCAATGATCATTATAGATAGTACTATTTGGGGGGCGGTTCCTCCCCACTCACACGCGCATGTGAGTGCATTTCACCAACTAAAAATGTTCACGATAGACATGACTTTGGGGCATTGATTCTGCCAGTAGGTTTAATTGTGGACTCAATCTATATATCGTTCTTAAATGAATCTCGTTCTTAAATGAACCACATTTTGCGTGTAAATATCTTCTCAAGTAGCAACGTGAATCTTTTATACATGATTTTGATAACTCTTAAATGGTTTTTCGCATTTGAAACCTGTGAACTCACCAACTATTTTTATAGTTGACCCCTCATTTTACATGCTTTTCAGGAAACGATCTGATACGCGCAGAACGGTCGGTTTTTATCACAACGTGTTGTCGTCGGTTGTAGATGTCGGACGGTGATCGAATGGCGCGCATCACGTGGGTAGTTGTCACACCCCCATCTCGGGTGGAGGCGCGACGTACGTGGATCATAAACAAAGATTATAATGAACGACTTCTAATAGAACAAACACTGTTGAATTACATAGTCATCAAAAGTAAGACATCCAAGTTTGAAGTCTTAACAATATCGTTACAAACTTTATCGAATAACAAGCTTAATTCAAAATGACAAAGTTTATGCTAAGTCCTTCCAAGTGGATGCAACTCCTACGTCAAAACTGCAACACAACGGCACAACTAAGTAGCGCCTTGGTTACCTGAGAATACATGTTAAAATACGTCAACATAAAGTTGGTGAGTTCATAGGTGTAAGAGTTTGTAAAATAGACCCGTGGTTACGAGATTTCGATTTATATTGCCTTACAACAATATCAAAGTGTATTACTATTGCCATAAGCTCATGAATTGAAACCTTAACAATTTAGTTGCCTCGCAAGTGTTCTATTCACAACACTTGTAATGGGTCAAATAATCATGCGTCCATTTTTCGAGTTGTCGCGACCAACCAGGACGGGGGTGTCAACCCAATATTCACAACATTCGCGTTTAACTCCATAACTAACAATTAATGATACAGACCCATATAATTTGAATAGTGGAAACTTATGCAATACGTAACAGTTTATATGTACTTGTAACCATAAAAAAAAGCATGTAATCTCACCCCAAAACATATCAAAGCGTTTAAAATTAGGGGCTATGAAACTCACAATCGGGTTTGAGCGTTTTAGTTCGGATGTCTTCCGCGTGCTAGACAAGTACGACTCCTATCCGCATCCTACGAACACGAGGGTTCTAATTAGTTTCTCGACTAATACGGTTTGTTGGGATTGCTTAGCTAGCTAATTAAATTACAAAGTGCCGATATAGTTTGAATTTCCATTTAAACAACATTGTCGGTATTTGTTCGAGTTGTGAACAAAATAATGGGGATTTTCTGTGCAAACTTGGTAAACAACATAAAATATAGTTCACAAATTTTCTGTGCAAATTTGGGGATTTTTAGAATTACGGATTATTTATAATCATTTTATCTCTAGAAAGTGAAGTAAATTTGGGAAAAATAGAAAATATTCATGAAAAATTCTGGAATTTTTACCAAGTCAGTTTCTATCCAATTTTAGTTTTGTGTAAAATTTTCAAGTCGTTTTGAGCACTAGAACATTAGTTCTCAATATTATACGTTTTAACAAGGCGTAAACCGAAAGACATATCAAAACACCTCCGAAAGGTGTGAAACTTTGAGTATAGTGTCATTTACTGAGGAAAATGTCAAAAAATGACACAGAAAGTTTCCCATAATTATTTGGTGCTCAAAAGTATTTTTCATGATTATATCACCTTTCATAGGCTTTATTTGCATTAATTTAGAAAAAATACTTATGTTTCACCAAAAATTCTCATTTTTATTTTCAAGACTCCTTTTATGATTTAGTTACTGAGAAAAGTAATCCCCAAAATTTTAATACGTTTTATCTAGCACTTATTTATTTTTGAATCATCACAACACAAGTATTTAAAATTTTCTAGCTTACAACAATGCATGATGTTCATGCATTTTCTAAAAATATGAGATCAACAAGATAAATTACTATCTTTTTATTCTACTGAGATACACTTGTTAGGAGTCTAAAAAAAATTTTGTTTGAATTTATTCAACACCTTAAGTCCCATGATCATGTATCACAACAAGATTGCTCACAGGAAGGTAGCTGTTCCGCATCAGTTTTGTGTGATACATTTGGAGGTCGAATACTCAATCAATTTGAGTGAGACCAGTGGGGTTTTAAAGGTAAGACATTAATATAAATTCCAGAAGAGAAATCAAGATTTTTGGACCATTATTGACTGAGTTATGGTCGATCAAAGTGGGGTCAAAATCTGGACAGATTACATAGAAGACAAAAGTGATCTTTTTGGTGTGTTTTCACTACCAAACGATTTCTAAACCTCATCCAATGATTGAGGCCTTGTCTTTTATGTATGAACATGTGTTTTACATAAACATAAACATATTTTAACAAATAGCAACGAATTTTGGTGCATGCAAGTCCAATAATTGGGTTTTTGGTTCTTCAAGAAGAACACAACCTTACAACCAAGCTTTTGATCATTGAATCCTTTGAATCTTTGTTCTAACACATTCTTGGTGTTAAAATACATCCAAGATGTGTTAGGAATGATTTTTAACAATTTAAACCATTTAATCTAGCAAGAACAAGTATATAAGCATTCAAACACTAAAAAGACAATTTTTCGGTTTGATTTTGGTTTGATCATGGGTTGCCCTTTTGTTTTAACACTTAAACAAGTGTAAGGGAACCTACAAACCATCAACCCTTGAATGAAATGGAAGCTAGGAATGATGATTATACCTTAAGAGATGTGTTTTAATGGAAGAACACCTTTGAGATGATGATCTTTGGATGAATATTTTTTGGAGTTTAGTGTGTGAAAAGAGAGGTTTTGTGTGTGTTTTCTTGAGAGAAAATGAGAGAAATGAAGAGAGGAAGAGTGTGTAAGTGGTATAAGACTTTTGCATGGAATCTAATGTAGTTAGGGGAGTTTTGAGTGGAAAAATGAGAGAGGGGAAGAGGGGTCCGGTTTTTAGGGATTAAAATGAGTTCTAATTTTCATTTTTTTGTCAAAATATAATTTATATTAATTGTGTTATGTTGATACATGTACAGTGTCAGAAACTTGATTAAAAGACTTAGACATCAGAATTTTTGTTTACGCGACTTTAAGGTGCGATCTTATGTTTAGTGTCGCGTATGCGACTTTATAGTTATATGATGCGTGTATGGGCTGGAACAAATAGGAGGATAGATGTGTTTAACAAATTAGACCTATAATTTGCTAAACAGATTGCAAATCAAGACCTATTGATTTGAATCTGGCCAAAATCAGGAAAACATCCCAAAAATGACAATCAAAAGAATTATAACAATAATTCTAGAGAGTTTTGTTATTTTTTCTTCTTGAAAATCTGATTGCCCTCCACAAAAACGAAAATGGCAATAATGCCTACAAAATTGGTAGGTTACAAACCTCCAAGAGCCTTACAATAATGAGGACTTTTAACTACTATTAAAGACTAATTAAAACATAATAAAACCACATTATAAAACTGAAAATTCGTTCATAATTAAATGCACCATGCAAACTTTATTCCACCAAGGTTACCATGCACACTCCATGGGTCATTGAGCCCAAACCAGCTTCAAACCCAATAGTAAGCGCCAACCCATCATCCAACATCCCATCACCTTCCGGGCCTTCTTTATCCATGTATGTATCATCCCCTCCCCCTTTGAAAGGAATTGACCTCAATTCAGCAAGACCATCATCATCAAGATACGGTGAAAGATCTCCCACGTTAAAAGTAGCATGCACCCCATAATCTCCGGGTAACTCCACCTTGTATGCATTATCATTCACACGTGCAACCACCTTGTAAGGACCTTCAGCTCTTGGCATCAATTTGTTCTTACGTTTGCTTGGAAAACGCTCTTTTCTCAAGTGCACCCACACCAAATCACCATCAGCAAACACCCGAGGCTTCCTACTTTTATTGGATTTCTGTTTGTAAGTTGCATTAACAGCCTCAATACGATTACGAACTTGTTCATGTAACTTCATCATAGATTTCAGCTTAGCATCAGCATCCTTGTGAACCAACTCCTCCTTTGGCAATGGGATCAAATCTAATGGCAGGTAGGGATTAATTCCATAAACGACTTCAAACGGAGAATGACCAGTAGCATAAGTAGGAGAACGATTATAAGCAAATTCAGCATGAGCGAGCTTAACATCCCAATCTTTTTGAGTCTTGCTCACCAAACCCCGCAACAACATCCCCAAGGTCCTGTTTGTAACTTCAGTTTGGCCATCCGTTTGAGGATGATGTGATGTGCTAAACAACAACTTGGTTCCCACCTTCCTCCACAAAGTATTCCAGAAATAACTCAAAAACTTGGAATCCCGATCAGAAACAATGGTTTTGGGGATCCCATGCAAACGTACAATCTCCCGGTAATATAAATCAGCCACATTGCTAGCATCATCAGTTTTGTGACAAGCAACAAAGTGAGCCATCTTGGAAAACCTGTCAACAACAACCATAATAGCATCCTTACCCCTTTGAGTGCGAGGTAAAGCTACAATAAAATCCATGGACACATCTTCCCAAGGACGAACTGGAACTGGTAAAGGCGAGTACAAACCAGGTTTGAACGAACTTTTAGCCATATGACATGTCACACACTTACCCACAATGTTAGTTACATCCCCTAACATCTTTGGCCAAAAGAAATGCTCTTTCAACACTTCTAAAGTCTTGACCACCCCAAAATGGCCAGCCAACCCACCACCATGTGCTTCACGTATCAACAATTCACGAACAGTATGTTTCGGGACACAAAGCCGGTTCCCCTTGAAGAGAAAACCATCTTGCACCGAAAACTCCCCTTGGGCACCATTAGTACATTTCCCAAACAACTCACCAAAATCAGCGTCATCACCATAGTAATCTTTTAAAGTTTCAAAGCCCAACAAACGAACATCAAGTGTAGCAAGTAAAGCATAACGACGTGAAAGTGCATCAGCCACCACATTACTTTTACCATCCTTATATTTTGATGAAAAATGAAAGGATTGCAAAAACTCCACCCACTTAGCATGCCTTGGACTCAACTTCTGCTGCCCATTAATATACTTCAAGGATTCATGATCTGAATGCAAAATGAAATGATTCGCACGCAAATAATGACTCCAATGATCCAATGCCCTAACAATTGCATAAAATTCCTTGTCATAAGTACAATAATTCAAACGAGCACTTCCCAATTTCTCCGAAAAGTAAGCAATGGGACGTTTGGCTTGAATCAGAACAGCACCAATACCGACCCCACTTGCATCACACTCAACTTCAAAGGGTTGCGAAAAATCGGGAAGAGCCAAAATAGGAGCAGCACACAAATGCTCCTTGATTGTTTCAAACGCCTTTTGGGCATCTACCCCCCATACAAAAGCACCTTTCTTCAAACAATTAGTAATGGGACTAGTAAGAGTACTGAAATCACGAATAAAACGTCGATAAAATGAGGCCAAACCATGAAACGAACGCACTTCACTTATGTTTTTAGGACTAGGCCAGGACTTGATTGCTTCAATCTTGGTTTGATCCACGGACACCCCATCTTTGGAAACCACATAACCCAAGAACATCACCTTATCAACTAGAAATGAACACTTCTCCTGTTTTCCAAAGAGTTTTTGAGCTCTAAGGGTTTCAAAGACTTGCTTCAAATGCTTCAAATGTTCTTCCTTGTTCCTGCTATACACCAATATATCATCTAAATAAACCACAACGAACCTGCCAAGAAACAACTTCAAGACTTCATTCATCAGCCTCATAAATGTACTAGGAGCATTCGTGAGACCAAAGGGCATCACGGTCCACTCATATAACCCATGCTTGGTCTTGAAGGCTGTTTTCCACTCATCCCCTTCACGCATTCGAATCTGATGATAACCACTCCGCAAATCAATCTTTGAAAACACCACCGATCCATGGAGCTCATCTAACATATCATCCAGCCTTGGGATTGGAAAACGATATTTGATTGTAATGTTATTCACCGCCCTACTATCAACACACATTCGCCACGTTCCATCCTTCTTAGGTACAAGCAAAACAGGTACAGCACACGGGCTTAAACTTTCACGCACATAACCTCGGCTCACAAGCTCATCCACCTGTTTTTGTAACTCCTTTGTTTCCTCCGGATTACACCGATAAGCAGCCTTATTAGGCAATGGTGCTCCCGGAATAAGATCTATCTGATGTTCAATGCCACGGATAGGAGGCAAACCAGGTGGTAAGTCATCGGGAAACACATCTTGGTATTCGAGTAACAAATCAGCAATGGGGCTGCCCTCCATCAAATTCACGTTCTCTATAGAATTCTCCTTGGACACCAACAAATACACCACTTCTCCAAAATCAAGAGCTTGCTCAACCTCCCGTTCACTAGCCAACATGGTGAGATTTGGGTTCTTTTTTTGTTTGGTACTCATCGAACGAACTGTTTGTGAGGACATGGGCTTCAACACAATTTTTTTACCTTTATCCTTCAGCTCATATTCATTGCTCCTCCCCTTATGTATCACGTCCCTATCAAACTGCCAAGGACGTCCCAACAACACATGGCAAGCATCCATGGGAATCACATCACAAAGGACTTCATCTTTGTACGAACCCATAGTTAATCCAACCCTAACCTGTTTTGACACCTTCACCTTATTGCCATCATCTAACCAATGTAGTGCATATGGTTTAGGATGGGCTGTAGTGAGTAAACCCAATTTTGACACCATTTCACTAGAAGCAACATTAGTGCAACTTCCCCCATCAATAATCACGCTACACCATTTGTCTTTGATGAGACATTTGGTATGGAAAAGTTGGTCTCTTTGATCGGAATCAGCATGCACAACTTTAGTTTGTAATGTTCTAAGAACCAAAGTCGTGTCATAAGACGGTGCCTCATAACTTTCCTCCTCTTCGGAATCCTCTTTCTCTTCAAACACAAAAACGTCACCCAACCTTTCCTCTTCTTCGATCAGCTCTTCCCGGCAATCAAGGGCTTCCCTTAAAGTCACTATTCTTTTATTTGGACATGCATTTTGGAAATGTCCGAACCCTTGACACTTGAAACAACGAACCTTGGACAGGCTTGTTTCCTTGGTTGGAGTCACTATCTTAGGAGCAGCTGAAGAGCTACTTGCACCCACGTGACTAGGTGTAGTAGTTTCGGGTTTAGCCCAAGGTCTAGGCTTCATAGAATCCATATTAGAACCCCCTACATACTTTATTTTCCCCTGATTTTCCAACTTTATACACAACCCACAAAGTGTACCAAAATCAGCATATGGGTACAAATCAACAACATTTGCAATATTCGTATTCAAACCGCGCAAAAATCGAGACATTTTCTGCTCCTCCACTTCTTCTAAATCACCCATTAGTGTTAGTTTTTCAAATTCATCAATGTATTCAGCCACACTCATCTTGCCTTGTTTCAATTCAGCTATTTTTCTATAAGTGGTAATCCGGTGATTTATGGGAACAAACCTTTTTTTCAGCTTTCTTTTGAGAGAATCCCAAGAAGAAATCTTTTCTTTGCCTTCCCGTGTCCTCTTAGCCTTAAGCCCTTCGAACCACAAAGAAGCACCACCACTCAATTTCAGAATTGCGTATTTGCACCTCTTCTCATCGTCAAGTTCTTTGAAGTCAAACATACGTTCAATCTTTCTCTCCCACTCCAAATACTTTTCTGGATCTGTACCCCCAGCAAATTCAGGCAATTCGTTCACCTTAAACTCCTCCCTTGATCTTGGCTGCCCTCGTATAGGCAACCGTCGTCCTTCTTCTTGCAAGCCTCTTAAAGCCTCACGGAGTTGTTGTAGGAAATCTGGATCATCGAAATTCATGGCTCTGATACCACTAATGATGCGTGTATGGGCTGGAACAAATAGGAATTAGTGTGTAGGATAGATGTGTTTAACAAATTAGACCTATAATTTGCTAAACAGATTGCAAATCAAGACCTATTGATTTGAATCTGGCCAAAATCAGGAAAACATCCCAAAAATGACAATCAAAAGAATTATAACAATAATTCTAGAGAGTTTTGTTATTTTTTCTTCTTCAAAATCTGATTGCCCTCAACAAAAACGAAAATGGCAATAATGCCTACAAAATTGGTAGGTTACAAACCTCCAAGAGCCTTACAATAATTAGGACTTTTAACTACTATTAAAGACTAATTAAAACATAATAAAACCACATTATAAAACTGAAAATTCGTTCATAATTAAATGCACCATGCAAACTTTATTCCACCAAGGTTACCATGCACACTCCATGGGTCATTGAGCCCAAACCAGCTTCAAACCCAATAGTAAGCGCCAACCCATCATCCAACATCCCATCACCTTCCGGGCCTTCTTTATCCATGTATGTATCAACGGTTTCGGTACTTAAGGAGTCGTAACCTAGACTTTTCACTAGGATATTAGAGTGCTGTAAACGTAATTAAAAGTACTAAGGATTCTAGTGCGATGTTGTCATGAGATTTTTGACGGTTGTCACAGGTGTTAAGAAAGGTAAGATATTATAAAACAGTCCGTTATCTTATTCATGCACCCAGGATATATATCCAAGATGGGTCACTAGTCCTCATCGGACAGTGTTGGGGGTCGAATGGCCTAATCTGATCAGACTCATGATAACCTAGTGCTTAGTGACATACAAACTTAGGTTCTAGACTAGATTTGTAGGGTACTTGTGTTTACACTGATATTTATCTGACTTTAATCTAGGAGTGTCCCCGATTACCTTTATAATGAACATCATCCAAGCAATGCACTATCCTAAATCATGGTGAACCACGTCTTCTTTATCCTTAAGTGTTACATAAATGTTAGCTCCCTCTATTTTTATGCTTTATTAGTTCAAGTATATATAAAACAAAACAACCTATCCAACTATTATCCCAGCTATATTACAAAAGATAACGAACCTTCTTAGATTCCCATGCCCGTTGTAGTTTGAAGAACAACCCTAGGTCATACTTACAGCTATACTTCCCTTAGTCGTAGTATTCTTAGGTACCCAGCAAATATAAATATAAAACTACTGTGACAACCGTCAAAATCTCAGGTCATTGCCACACTTAAATCTCTAGAATCTCAAGTTTCATTTATAGCATTTTAAAAATCCTAACAGAAAGTCTAGGTTACGACTCCTTAAGTACCGAAACCGTAAGTTACTGAAATCGCGTAACATTTTAGAAGATTGCTTAGCGGACTTTAAGACCGTGAACAACATTGAATTTAGGTTACAAAGTGCCAAAGAAAACAATTGAAATCTAATTTCATTCATCAACACAAAATACTTATCATATCTCGAAAATCGAAATTAACCGACATTCCGTAACTCGGTAAACGCGACTCGAATCGAATAAATGAAACTCGAATTCGACAAAATAATACTTGAAAACCCATTATAAACAATCTAAATACAATTTGAAGTATTTTAGAAATTTAGAACATCAATTTTTATAACCCTAATATTAATCATAAAAACAACACAATTTAAAGCCTTAAAATGTACAAGACTTGTGCATTTTTGTTACAAATAAATAACATGTAGGTCGCCATGTCTAACTGATCAGATTACAATATCATATAATCAAGTGCGGAATCCTGTGATTATATATATAAACCGAATGTAAATTGCACGTGTGATGTAAATAATTGATTTCTATTTATTATTAATTGATTGAACCAGTACAGGAATGATTACAATGCAAGTGACAGCAAATCTCTTCTGAAATCTAGATATTCAGTTGGATACAAATGACGAACGAAAACAGTCTATTTATAGACATACTACGCGACACTAACTAAACCTACGACTATAACTATAAAGTCGCATACGCGACACTAAACATAAGATCGCACCTTAAAGTCACGTAAACAAAAATTCTGATGTCTAAGTCTTTTAATCAAGTTTCTGACACTGTACATGTATCAACAAACTCCCCCTTGTCAGTAGCTTGATTTGTTTTTCTTCGAGCTTCAGATCCATTTGCTTGGGAGATTGCTTCCAGCACAGATTCCATTTCTTATGCACACTTTCACCACATTCTGAAACTTTAAGGCTTCCTTTTCTTCATTCTTGTTAAACATTATATGATTATCCTTGAGCATCAGTAAGTCTTGTTTTGAGACATTGATTAAGCTAATCGGATCATAAACAAAGACTTGTTCAACCTTTTCTTTTTGTTCATCTTTGAATATTTCAATACACGCTTCTCCAGTAGTTCCGTTGTAATACCACCACTTTAATCTTTCAGCAAAGTTAATTGGCAGTTTTTCCAATGGAATTTTCTTTAATACTTTGACCGGAGGATAAACTATTCTTACCCATGGTTTATTTGTTAAATCGCTAATCTTCTTTTTGTATATCTTTCTTTTTCCAAGAGTAGGCTTCATCAGGTTAAATCCATATCTCACTTCCTTTTAGACATTACTCTCAATATATCTGCCCATGCTTGATCCTGAGTGGTTAATGATGTTTAGCTGAGCTAATTTGTGTATTTCACACTTTGGAAGAGTACTCAAATCTTTAAAACTTGCTTAAAATATTGTAATCCACCAGTTCTCTTCACCACAATCATATTCAAGTCTTCATCATACTTCCAGCTTATTATCTGACCATTACACTCACCGTTTACTTTATAAAGCTTCTTCTTAATCATTGGTGCATGTGTCGATACTCTGAACCATTCCGGATGTTTAGAACTTGAACATTCTGGAATTTCAGGATTTGCCTCAGCTTCTATCTCTTCGTCCATCTCCTCACTATCATTACTATCTTCATGAGCTTGATCATTTCTTTCAAAGACAAAATCATCACACATTTCATCTTCATTTTCAACACTCTCATATTCAACATTCTCGTTATCACTTGGAATTTCAAAAGGTAGTTCTTCAGACACTATTTCTTCTGAATCATCCTGATTAATCCCAACAACTTCTCTCTCCAAATATTCTATCATAGGAATCAGATTTTCTTCAAAATTAAATGATACCGATAGCGGTTCAACATTCATAAAATCTTCTTCCTCATTCAACCTTCCATCACTTGGTCCAGTATATACAACCATTTGTAATTTATTTTCACTTGTTTGCTCAGATTGTTGTTGTTCATTCACAAATTCTAGTTGTTCATCTGTAGCTTTAGATTCTGTGTTTTCCATTTGTGGTTGTGCTCCACCATTTCCCTTATCAGAATCATCATTATCCGAATCATCATCAGAAGAATCATCCTTTTCATCTTCTTTTTCTTCTTTTTCTTCTTCTTCTTCTTCTTCTTCTTCTTCTTCTTCTTCTTCTTCTTCTTCTTCTTCGTTTGATTGATTCTCCCCCTGAACAACAGAATTTTGATGTTGTTCTCGCTCTTTTTCTAACTCGGTAATCCTTTCAGATTGAGCATTGATCATAACTTGTTGAGTTTCAATCAGTTTAGCATGAGAATCCAGTTGAGCTTGTTGTTTTTCAATAATCTTTGATTGCTCCACAAAGGAAGTTTTCAGTTCTTCCATTATTGTTAACAACTGTGACATTAACACCGGTGCAGAAGATGTATCTTGTTGAGTTGGAGTAGATTGAGATGACGGTTGTTGTGAAGATTGAATTGGTTGTGTGATTTGTACTTGAGCAGTAGAACTTTGAGCTTGTCGTCTTGGCCTTGTACGAGGTGGTTCTTCAGGAACATAATCAGCATCAACAACTTCCTCTACAAGTGCCCTCTTTTCTTGACGAGCTCGTTGAAGTTGAGCTAATCTTTCAGTACTGCCTTTTTGTAGTCTTTCTCTTCTAGCATTTCTCTCTTGTTCAAGTCTTATTCTCTCTGCAGCTTCTTCTGAATCATCACTGGATTCGTTTGAACTATCATTTGATTCACTAGAATCACTTGAAACTTGAACTTCCTCCCTTAGTGGTTCACTAGTACCCACTTCCAAAGGCTCATTTTCCTGAATGTTTTCAGCAAGATCTTCATTTACAGCTTCATCATTCATATTCGAATCATTTTCAACAGGAGCTTCAAACAAATGTGCATCTCCCTCTTGCCCTTGATCATCTAACCAATTATCATTTAACGGTGCTTGATAGTTTTCATCAACAATGTGTCCAAACACTGGAATCAGTGCTGGAGTTGGATTTCTGCCAAAATTTTGACAATCAACATACACTCTCTTGATCATCGGAATCAACCATAGAGTATGCATCCCTTGATTTGGTAGATTTGGAAGTAAATGATTAAGAATCAATTGTACAAATCTTGGAAACATGTAAAACTTTGTATGACTTGATATATTTGAGATCATGTTGGCAAAGACATAACCAGAGAAATTATAGGGCTTGTTCAATGTCAGGGCAACCATAGCAGATCCCAAACTTTGACCCATACCATCTAATCCTCCTTTGCGTCCAGAAAGACACACAATCAAAAAATGCATAAACAATCTCCATACTGGACATAATTTTTGCTTCCTGTATTGGTCTGGTGAGATATCCGGATAACCTATTCTTTGAAAGAATCCAGAAACCAATGTTGCAGGGAAAACTATTCTTGAATCAGCATCATTTCCAAATTGCAACACTATACGCACTGTATCCTCAGTAATAATCACTTGCTGATCAAGAACAGTGGTAACCAGTCGTTGTACTCCATCAACCATGTCGTGAGTTGCATTAGACCAGAAGTCTATAATGTGATTGGCATAAACAGTTGTAGATGCAGTGAGTGCATAATGAATCCTTGACCTCTGTAAGAAATTCAGCAGCTCCAAATATGGCTCAGCACTTGCTAAGGAAGTATCGATTAGTGCAATGGTGTTATGCCTTCCTTCAAACATCTTTGGCTCAGCCATCTGTAATCTATAAAAATATAACAGTTTGTGCACGACAGATATGTTAAGTTTAATAGTTAAAAGACTCAGAATCAAAATATCATGACCGACTTAAAGTCTCAGAATACAGTATCTTATTAAAGTCTCATCCTAAGTTCGCAGGGTAAAGTCTCACTCTAAGTTCGCATGATAATTTTAAGACTAAAATTGCATAACAAAGTTTCAGACTAAAGTCGCAGACTAAAGTCTCAGAACAAGTTCGCATGATAAAGTCTCTCAGTAAGTTCGCGTAGAGTCTTTTAAATTTAAAGTCGCAGACTAAGTTCGTAGACTAAGTTCTCGGACTAAGTTCGCAGACTAAGTTCGCGTGACGTACAGTCAATTTTGAATTTTAAGTACGAATCACTTTAAAACCTTATAATTGATAGCAAAAACATTACGTGCAGGCCGCATTTATCGAAGGTAAACAACATAAATCAGTTTAACCAATATTTCAATCGAAAATTATGACGTCATTTGAATAAAACCCTAACCTAAGAAGTTTCAATCAAATAAGCATAAAATACAATGAAAATAGAGATTAAAATGATTACCTTAAAATTAATCTGATAATACCGCACAAATAGAAACAAATTGCAACTGATTTCCACGGTTTAAACTTGAAAAATTTTAATTTTTCAGTAAAGTCGCTTAATCGCTAGAGCAAAGTCGCGGACAAGTTCGCACAAGCTTAATCAGAAATGATTAAGATACAGTCGCGAGGGTTAAGTATTTATACTAATCAACTTATGCGAACTTATCTTTAAAGTCGCACACGCGAACTTACTGATAAAATCGCATAAATAAAATCGCAGACTATAACTTGTGAAACTTTTATCACTTTGAACTTTTCGTTTTCCGGATGCGTTTCTCAAACAAGACTGTAAACGACTTTTGATCAAAAATAACATAGAGTACAAAATACAAACTTAAAGAGATCTTTTTATGAAGGAGATTTATATCTGATTAGGGATTAGATCAGTATGAAACATGTTTTTATTATGATCATCAAAAGTTCTAAGTTTGATTTATCAGTAATTAATTTATTAAGCTCACTGTAAACATTTATAAAACAAATTTTCTAACTTTTAAAAGATAACAAACAAGATCTTTGCATTTCAAAAATTAAACCATCATATTTTTCAAAATTCCTGAAAATTATAAACTGAACATCACAACTTATTTTAACCACTAACCAATGATCATACATTTTGAAATATTTTTCCTAATCATATATATCTATTTTTGAACATAACTAACAGTGGATTATGTTTGAGCACATTCAAGTGAATAACGTACATAGTTGTTTTGGACTTACATGCACATACAGACTCACAAGCCGACAACTATATACTGTGCATTCAGACATTTCACCAAAAAGCAAAATAGCATAATACTAATATGTACGATGTCTCGTATCTTTTGACTTTTAAGATCTTTAGCACACCTGATTAAGAACTGCAACAACGGACTTATGTTCAGAATCAAGTACGTAAGTAACCGTTTAGGTCTTATATGCAACAACGGTCTTACATGCCCCAGTTACATACTATGCCTCTCAAATTATCAACCTATATGGCCTCATTGGCTCTTTTTGTTCAATATTTATATACATATATATATATATATATATATATATTGTGACAACCGTCAAAATCTCAGGTCAACATCGCAATTAAAATCCTAGTACTTTTAATTTCTTTTATAGAAATCTAAAATCCTAGTGAAAAAGTCTAGGTTCGACTCCTTAAGTACCTAGTCCGTAAGTTATTGAAATCGCGTAATGTCTTAGAAGATTGCTTAGCGAACTTTAAATACTTTAAGGAACATTAAATTAGGTTACAAAGTGCTAAATAAAACAAATGAAATTAAATTTCATAAGTCGTCACCAAATATTTATCATATCACAAAAATCGGAAAAATTTCAGTAAATCGGTAATCACAACCGTAAATCGATTAATTAATTCGCAAAAATCATTATAAGTAAAATAAATACATTATGATGAATGTCATGAACTTATAAAAAATAAAGATTCGTAACTCGAATTAAACCGCAAAGAAATCCCAATTAAACATGTATAAACTCACAAAACTAGTACAAATTAATTATATAAACTTTGAGACTTTTATATAACACATTTTATAAAAAAAAATAATAATTAAAATGCAGCCCTCCCCCCCCCCCCCCCCCCTTGAAAAATCTGGCCAGCCCCCCCCCCCCCCCCCTCCCCCCTCCTTTTGTCCATTCCACTTCTCTATTCATAGAGACTTGCACTCACACTTCCCAAACTTTCCCTCATCATTTTCTCTCTTCCTCTCCAAGAAAAACACACACTTTCTCTCTAATTTCCAGCCACTTTTCAACAAAATAATCTCATCTTGAAGGTGTTCATCCACTTCAATCCATCATTCAAAGGTAAAACATTCATCCCTAGTCTCCTTTCTTCCCTAGTCTCCTTTCTTGTAATCTCTACTTTGAATCTTGATGAAAAACGGATTTTATGCCCTTTTCCATGGCTAAAACCCTCAATAAAAGGTTTGTAAGTTTGTAGGTTCCCTTACGCTTGATAAAGTGTCAAAACAAAGGGCAACCCATGATCAAACCAAAAACAAACCGAAAAATCGTCTTTTCTATGTTTTGATGCTCATCTACTAGTTCTAGTTAGTATAAAAATGTTTAAACTACTAAAAATCATCTCTAACACATCTTGAATGTATTTTAACACCAAGAATGTGTTGGATCAAAGATTTAAAGGAGCAAATAGGATCTAGAGCTTGGTAGCAAAGGGTGTTCTTGAAAAAGAACCCAAAAACCCGATTTTTGGGCTTGCATGTACCATTTTAGTATCTAAATCTTATTTTATGTTAAAGTATATTTTTATTTCTATAAAAGTACATATTCATGCATGTAAGACAAAGCCTCAATCATTGGATGAGGTCTAAAAATCGTGAGATGTGGAAACACACCAAAAAGATTGCTATTGTCTTATATGAATCTGTCCAAATTTTTGACCTCACTTGAGACGACCATAACTCAGTGAATAATGGTCCAAAAATTCTGATTTTTCTTCTGGAATTTATTTCTAAGTCTTACCTTTAAAAGCCCACTGGTCTCACTCAAATCCATTGAGTTTAAGACCCCCAAATGCACCAAACAAAACTGGTGCGCAAACAGTGAGTTTGCTGTTAACATCATGCATTGATAATTGTTTAAGGGTCTTAAACAATTCAAATACATGTGAGAAAATTATTTTATATTCTTAACACATATATCTCAGTAGTATAAAAAGATAGGAATTTATTTTGCTAACTAAGTATTTTTAGAAAATACATGATTAACATGCATAATCTAAGTCTTGTAAATGCATGGAAGATGTGGTATGATGAATGTAAAATACACAAAATATAGATAAAACGTGTTTAAAATTTGAGGATGATTTTTCTTAGTATCTATATCTTAAAAAGAACCTTGAAAATAAAAATGAGAATTTTTGGAAAAACTTAAGTATTTTTCTAGAATTAATGCAAATAAAGTCTAGAAAGCCAAATATTCATGAAAAATACTTTTTGACATCAAAAAAATATGGGAAAATTACTGTGTCATTTTGCACATAAAGTGACACTATCCTCAAAATTTAACACTCATTGGAACTGTTTTGATATGTTATCCGATGTACGATTTGTTTAAACACCTACGATTAGGAACCAATGTTCCAGAGCCCAAAATGGCATGAAATTTGTACACAAACTTAGAAATGACCTAAAACTGATCTAGTAAAAATTTCGTAATTTTTCAAGTATAATTACTATTTTTCTCCTATTTATCCCACTCTTTTGGTCAATAAATGATTAAAAATAATCTGTAAATCTAAAAATTCCCAAATTTTCACAGAAAATTTGTGAATTATTTCTCATATTATATACCAAGTTTGGTGATTTTTGGAATCTGTTTTCAAGTGTTCACATTATTTTAATCATAACCCGAGTAATTACCGATGACAAATCAAACTCAAACGGCACTTTGTAAACAACTAGCTAAGCAATCTTAACAAACCATCTTAGTCAAGAATCTAATTAGGAACCTTGTATTCATAGGTCTTGGATAGGAGTCACCTTTGGTTGAGTCGCGCTTTACATCCATACCCGTACGCTTACTAACAACTATGAGTACTCAGCCCCTATTCTAACGATTTAATTCAATATTTTGGGGTGAAAAGCATGCACGAATGATTTGAATGATTTTATTTACTTGCGATTGTCATGTTTATGGTACTTGAACTACCATGTTGTGAATACTTATTGATGCTACATGATTATATGTTTGTTTACTATCGTATCTAAAGTCCCCGGAATCTCTACACGACCATTAACTCTATATGAGCCAAATGATGCATATGAATAGTACTATTTGGGAGCGAGACCACCTCCCCACTCACGCGGCCACGTGAGTGCATTCCATCATCCTAAATGCCAACGATAGGGCATCACTATTGGGGCAAGGGTTTATCGGTTGTAGGTTTGGTTGTGGACTCAAGCATAAATAAATCATGGATTTTATTAACAAAACGAATGAAAACAATGATTTCGCTACATATAACGTTTTAATGCCTTTTTAAAACTATCAACCTGTGATTCGAGCTCTAGGATGACTTAGACATTTGAAATAGTTTTCCATTAAAAAGTTACACACTTTGATTCGAACCTTACTCTGACAATGTCAATTAAAAATATTTATTCTTGATGAATCTTTGTATCGTAATCAGAGTGTATAAAAGGAAATCATAACGGTCTTGATGATTATAGGCATGGCCTTAAAGCAATGCCCCTTTTCTTACGACATCTATAGGCTAAACCATCTAAAATATTAACTTTTCAACACTAATAAATAAACCCATCAATTCATGAAACTTATTTGAATTTATAAAATGTTAGCAAAAGAGTTTCAAGTATCAATTCACTTTTATTTTACACTAGACAATACTTATATGCCGTCAACACTTGAATTCACTTAAACGACAAATACTTATCCTCGTTCTATGAGCTCGATACTGGATCAAAATTTTCTCTACTAATCCCGTATGACACATCATACCACCTTTGGACTCCATTAATTTTAAAGGAGGTCTATTTTTTTTCATAAAACTTGGGTACTCACCAACTATATTCCATAGTTGACCTGTATTTTGCATGCTTTTCAGGAACCTGTCACAATCTGACAATTGAAGCTAAACTTGCTGTCTGATTTTATGTACTAATTAGCGTACGAACTTTATGTCTTTTGGAATGTATTAGTACGATTCGGATAGTACTTTTGTATTTGGGATTATTGTAAAACTCTATGTATTGTGCTTAATGTAGACCGTTGAACGGTGATGTTTTGTAATTTTCGATTGTGAAATCATTGTACTGTTACATCTCGTGTTTCCGCTTTAGCGGGGTGTGACATATATATATATATATATCTCATTTGGTATGATCACTGAAAATTGGCGTGTGAATGTTAAGAATATACTTTACTTTCTAATTTGAAAAATAATTCAGTCATAATTTTCATAATGTAGACCCATATGTTTTTCATTTAAAAATTAGAATTTAAGATTCAAAATTATTTACACGAGCCTACTGATGCATCAAACAAATTACTTAAGATATTCCATTTTTGTTCATATTTCCCTGATCTACTATCATTTCCCTGATTTTTTTTTTACAAATAAAATCTAATCTTTTCTTAAAAATCGGTTTTTTTTTTTTTTTTTTTTTTTTTTTTTTTTAAAAGAAAAATTGATCTAAGTCAGTTTTAAATAAAGTTCAAGATCTCGCATCCCAATCATTTTAACAAGTTCCTCGAAGCGTTTTTTGAGAAAAGCCTTTGTAAAAATATCAGCGTTTTGTTTTAAAGTATCAATTTGAACAAGGGAGATCAATTGCTTTTCATAACAATCCCGTATAAAATGATATCGAATTTCGATATGTTTTGTTTTTGAATGTTGTACTGGATTACGTGTTATGGAAATAGCAGCAGTATTATCAATATGTATAGGAGTTTTAGTAAGAAGTAAACCGTAATCCCTCATTTGGTGCTGAATCCACAAAACCTGTGAACAGCAGCTCGAAGCAGCGATGTATTCAGCTTCAGCAGATGAAATAGAAACAGTTGTTTGCTTTTTGCATTCCCATGAGACGAGTCGGTTTCCCAAATACTGACAGCCTCCTGTTGTAGACTTCTTGTCCATATTACATCCCCCATAGTCCGAATCAGAAAAAGCCGATAGCTGAAAATCAACATCATGAGGATACCACAAACCAAGTGATGGTTTGCCCTTAATATAACAAAAGATCCGTTTTGCAGCTCGTAGATGAGAAGTTTTCGGAGATGCTTGATAACGTGAACAAATAGAGACGGCAAAAAATTATGTCGGGTCGAGACGCCGTAAGATACATTAAAGAACCAATGATTGATCGGTATTCATGTTGGTCCGTATCTTCTTCCACAGGACAAGGTCCTAATTTGTGATTTACTTCTATGGGAGTTCCAGCAACTTTGCAATCAACCATTTTGAATCTGTTCAAAATGTCGTTCACATATTTTGACTGGTGAATAAAAACTCCCTTCTCAGTCTGTTTAACTTGTAAACCTAAAAAGAAGTTTAATTCTCCCATAGAACTCATTTCAAACTTTGACTTCATGATTGTTTCAAACTCTTTACAAAGTTTGTCATCAGTTGACCCGAAAATAATGTCGTCGACATATATTTGCACAAGAAGCAAATCATCTTTAGACTTCTTTATGAAAAGAGTACTGTCAATCTGTCCTCTGAAAAACCATTCTGTGGAAAATGTTGAGACAAAGTCTCATACCATGCTCTTGGTGCTTAATGAAGACTATATAAGGCTTTGTCAAGCTTATAGACATAATCTGGAAATTGATGGTTGATGTGTAAAATCTAGTTATAAATTTATACTAAGAATTACCACAAATAACTATTACACAACCGGGCAGTGTACCCTGTCGAGTAGTAGTATAGTTTGGGTAAGTCCGAGTCGAACCAAGAGGACCGTGCAATTAAGAGTGTTTAGCGAATGTATGTTAATCTAAGCAAATAAGTAAAGGTGGGGGGGGGGGGGGTTTGGCAACCGATTTGTTGCCTTGCAATTGTCACGAAATAAAAGTAAAGTAAATGACAGGCAAGTGGATACTGAAGTATCAGATATTAGGAAAGAAACATTCATCTAGACTAGCTCACTAATCATGTCGGGGTGTTTGTTAAAACCAGTTTATATGTTATTGTTTATCAAACTAAATTAAGTATGGAATTCGTGTTCACTCATTCCAATAGATTAAAGAGAATTAACCTTTCGTGTTCACTACGGGTTTCTAATTAAACTAGTCTCAATTTAATCTAGTAACCATCAACCCTTGAATGAAATGGAAGCTAGGAATGATGATTATACCTTAAGAGATGTGTTTTAATGGAAGAACACCTTTGAGATGATGATCTTTGGATGAATATTTTTTGGAGTTTAGTGTGTGAAAAGAGAGGTTTTGTGTGTGTTTTCTTGAGAGAAAATGAGAGAAATGAAGAGAGGAAGAGTGTGTAAGTGGTATAAGACTTTTGCATGGAATCTAATGTAGTTAGGGGAGTTTTGAGTGGAAAAATGAGAGAGGGGAAGAGGGGTCCGGTTTTTAGGGATTAAAATGAGTTCTAATTTTCATTTTTTTGTCAAAATATAATTTATATTAATTGTGTTATGTTGATACATGTACAGTGTCAGAAACTTGATTAAAAGACTTAGACATCAGAATTTTTGTTTACGCGACTTTAAGGTGCGATCTTATGTTTAGTGTCGCGTATGCGACTTTATAGTTATATGATGCGTGTATGGGCTGGAACAAATAGGAGGATAGATGTGTTTAACAAATTAGACCTATAATTTGCTAAACAGATTGCAAATCAAGACCTATTGATTTGAATCTGGCCAAAATCAGGAAAACATCCCAAAAATGACAATCAAAAGAATTATAACAATAATTCTAGAGAGTTTTGTTATTTTTTCTTCTTCAAAATCTGATTGCCCTCCACAAAAACGAAAATGGCAATAATGCCTACAAAATTGGTAGGTTACAAACCTCCAAGAGCCTTACAATAATGAGGACTTTTAACTACTATTAAAGACTAATTAAAACATAATAAAACCACATTATAAAACTGAAAATTCGTTCATAATTAAATGCACCATGCAAACTTTATTCCACCAAGGTTACCATGCACACTCCATGGGTCATTGAGCCCAAACCAGCTTCAAACCCAATAGTAAGCGCCAACCCATCATCCAACATCCCATCACCTTCCGGGCCTTCTTTATCCATGTATGTATCATCCCCTCCCCCTTTGAAAGGAATTGACCTCAATTCAGCAAGACCATCATCATCAAGATACGGTGAAAGATCTCCCACGTTAAAAGTAGCATGCACCCCATAATCTCCGGGTAACTCCACCTTGTATGCATTATCATTCACACGTGCAACCACCTTGTAAGGACCTTCAGCTCTTGGCATCAATTTGTTCTTACGTTTGCTTGGAAAACGCTCTTTTCTCAAGTGCACCCACACCAAATCACCATCAGCAAACACCCGAGGCTTCCTACTTTTATTGGATTTCTGTTTGTAAGTTGCATTAACAGCCTCAATACGATTACGAACTTGTTCATGTAACTTCATCATAGATTTCAGCTTAGCATCAGCATCCTTGTGAACCAACTCCTCCTTTGGCAATGGGATCAAATCTAATGGCAGGTAGGGATTAATTCCATAAACGACTTCAAACGGAGAATGACCAGTAGCATAAGTAGGAGAACGATTATAAGCAAATTCAGCATGAGCGAGCTTAACATCCCAATCTTTTTGAGTCTTGCTCACCAAACCCCGCAACAACATCCCCAAGGTCCTGTTTGTAACTTCAGTTTGGCCATCCGTTTGAGGATGATGTGATGTGCTAAACAACAACTTGGTTCCCACCTTCCTCCACAAAGTATTCCAGAAATAACTCAAAAACTTGGAATCCCGATCAGAAACAATGGTTTTGGGGATCCCATGCAAACGTACAATCTCCCGGTAATATAAATCAGCCACATTGCTAGCATCATCAGTTTTGTGACAAGCAACAAAGTGAGCCATCTTGGAAAACCTGTCAACAACAACCATAATAGCATCCTTACCCCTTTGAGTGCGAGGTAAAGCTACAATAAAATCCATGGACACATCTTCCCAAGGACGAACTGGAACTGGTAAAGGCGAGTACAAACCAGGTTTGAACGAACTTTTAGCCATATGACATGTCACACACTTACCCACAATGTTAGTTACATCCCCTAACATCTTTGGCCAAAAGAAATGCTCTTTCAACACTTCTAAAGTCTTGACCACCCCAAAATGGCCAGCCAACCCACCACCATGTGCTTCACGTATCAACAATTCACGAACAGTATGTTTCGGGACACAAAGCCGGTTCCCCTTGAAGAGAAAACCATCTTGCACCGAAAACTCCCCTTGGGCACCATTAGTACATTTCCCAAACAACTCACCAAAATCAGCGTCATCACCATAGTAATCTTTTAAAGTTTCAAAGCCCAACAAACGAACATCAAGTGTAGCAAGTAAAGCATAACGACGTGAAAGTGCATCAGCCACCACATTACTTTTACCATCCTTATATTTTGATGAAAAATGAAAGGATTGCAAAAACTCCACATGCCTTGGACTCAACTTCTGCTGCCCATTAATATACTTCAAGGATTCATGATCTGAATGCAAAATGAAATGATTCGCACGCAAATAATGACTCCAATGATCCAATGCCCTAACAATTGCATAAAATTCCTTGTCATAAGTACAATAATTCAAACGAGCACTTCCCAATTTCTCCGAAAAGTAAGCAATGGGACGTTTGGCTTGAATCAGAACAGCACCAATACCGACCCCACTTGCATCACACTCAACTTCAAAGGGTTGTGAAAAATCTGGAAGAGCCAAAATAGGAGCAGCACACAAATGCTCCTTGATTGTTTCAAACGCCTTTTGGGCATCTACCCCCCATACAAAAGCACCTTTCTTCAAACAATTAGTAATGGGACTAGTAAGAGTACTGAAATCACGAATAAAACGTCGATAAAATGAGGCCAAACCATGAAACGAACGCACTTCACTTATGTTTTTAGGACTAGGCCAGGACTTGATTGCTTCAATCTTGGTTTGATCCACGGACACCCCATCTTTGGAAACCACATAACCCAAGAACATCACCTTATCAACTAGAAATGAACACTTCTCCTGTTTTCCAAAGAGTTTTTGAGCTCTAAGGGTTTCAAAGACTTGCTTCAAATGCTTCAAATGTTCTTCCTTGTTCCTGCTATACACCAATATATCATCTAAATAAACCACAACGAACCTGCCAAGAAACAACTTCAAGACTTCATTCATCAGCCTCATAAATGTACTAGGAGCATTCGTGAGACCAAAGGGCATCACGGTCTACTCATATAACCCATGCTTGGTCTTGAAGGCTGTTTTCCACTCATCCCCTTCACGCATTCGAATCTGATGATAACCACTCCGCAAATCAATCTTTGAAAACACCACCGATCCATGGAGCTCATCTAACATATCATCCAGCCTTGGGATTGGAAAACGATATTTGATTGTAATGTTATTCACCGCCCTACTATCAACACACATTCGCCACGTTCCATCCTTCTTAGGTACAAGCAAAACAGGTACAGCACACGGGCTTAAACTTTCACGCACATAACCTCGGCTCACAAGCTCATCCACCTGTTTTTGTAACTCCTTTGTTTCCTCCGGATTACACCGATAAGCAGCCTTATTAGGCAATGGTGCTCCCGGAATAAGATCTATCTGATGTTCAATGCCACGGATAGGAGGCAAACCAGGTGGTAAGTCATCGGGAAACACATCTTGGTATTCGAGTAACAAATCAGCAATGGGGCTGCCCTCCATCAAATTCACGTTCTCTATAGAATTCTCCTTGGACACCAATAAATACACCACTTCTCCAAAATCAAGAGCTTGCTCAACCTCCCGTTCACTAGCCAACATGGTGAGATTTGGGTTCTTTTTTTGTTTGGTACTCATCGAACGAACTGTTTGTGAGGACATGGGCTTCAACACAATTTTTTTACCTTTATCCTTCAGCTCATATTCATTGCTCCTCCCCTTATGTATCACGTCCCTATCAAACTGCCAAGGACGTCCCAACAACACATGGCAAGCATCCATGGGAATCACATCACAAAGGACTTCATCTTTGTACGAACCCATAGTTAATCCAACCCTAACCTGTTTTGACACCTTCACCTTATTGCCATCATCTAACCAATGTAGTGCATATGGTTTAGGATGGGCTGTAGTGAGTAAACCCAATTTTGACACCATTTCACTAGAAGCAACATTAGTGCAACTTCCCCCATCAATAATCACGCTACACCATTTGTCTTTGATGAGACATTTGGTATGGAAAAGTTGGTCTCTTTGATCGGAATCAGCATGCACAACTTTAGTTTGTAATGTTCTAAGAACCAAAGTCGTGTCATAAGACGGTGCCTCATAACTTTCCTCCTCTTCAGAATCCTTTTTCTCTTCAAACACAAAAACGTCACCCAACCTTTCCTCTTCTTCGATCAGTTCTTCCCGGCAATCAAGGGCTTCCCTTAAAGTCACTATTCTTTTATTTGGACATGCATTTTGGAAATGTCCGAACCCTTGACACTTGAAACAACGAACCTTGGACAGGCTTGTTTCCTTGGTTGGAGTCACTATCTTAGGAGCAGCTGAAGAGCTACTTGCACCCACGTGACTAGGTGTAGTAGTTTCGGGTTTAGCCCAAGGTCTAGGCTTCATAGAATCCATATTAGAACCCCCTACATACTTTATTTTCCCCTGATTTTCCAACTTTATACACAACCCACAAAGTGTACCAAAATCAGCATATGGGTACAAATCAACAACATTTGCAATATTCGTATTCAAACCGCGCAAAAATCGAGACATTTTCTGCTCCTCCACTTCTTCTAAATCACCCATTAGTGTTAGTTTTTCAAATTCATCAATGTATTCAGCCACACTCATCTTGCCTTGTTTCAATTCAGCTATTTTTCTATAAGTGGTAATCCGGTGATTTATGGGAACAAACCTTTTTTTCAGCTTTCTTTTGAGAGAATCCCAAGAAGAAATCTTTTCTTTGCCTTCCCGTGTCCTCTTAGCCTTAAGCCCTTCGAACCACAAAGAAGCACCACCACTCAATTTCAGAATTGCGTATTTGCACCTCTTCTCATCGTCAAGTTCTTTGAAGTCAAACATACGTTCAATCTTTCTCTCCCACTCCAAATACTTTTCTGGATCTGTACCCCCAGCAAATTCAGGCAATTCGTTCACCTTAAACTCCTCCCTTGATCTTGGCTGCCCTCGTATAGGCAACCGTCGTCCTTCTTCTTGCAAGCCTCTTAAAGCCTCACGGAGTTGTTGTAGGAAATCTGGATCATCGAAATTCATGGCTCTGATACCACTAATGATGCGTGTATGGGCTGGAACAAATAGGAATTAGTGTGTAGGATAGATGTGTTTAACAAATTAGACCTATAATTTGCTAAACAGATTGCAAATCAAGACCTATTGATTTGAATCTGGCCAAAATCAGGAAAACATCCCAAAAATGACAATCAAAAGGATTATAACAATAATTCTAGAGAGTTTTGTTATTTTTTCTTCTTCAAAATCTGATTGCCCTCCACAAAAACGAAAATGGCAATAATGCCTACAAAATTGGTAGGTTACAAACCTCCAAGAGCCTTACAATAATGAGGACTTTTAACTACTATTAAAGACTAATTAAAACATAATAAAACCACATTATAAAACTGAAAATTCGTTCATAATTAAATGCACCATGCAAACTTTATTCCACCAAGGTTACCATGCACACTCCATGGGTCATTGAGCCCAAACCAGCTTCAAACCCAATAGTAAGCGCCAACCCATCATCCAACATCCCATCACCTTCCGGGCCTTCTTTATCCATGTATGTATCACCTTATCTATGAAAGCTGTGACGTACTTCTTATCACATACTTGAGACACGCTTAGAAGATTATGTTGTAACTGTTCACAAAACTGAACCTTCTCAAAACTTAGTGAATCATTTGCAACTATTCCTTCTTTTGAAATGTGACCACCTTTATCACCGGCAAAAGAAACATATCATCCATTGATGGACTTAACATCCTTCAATATAGATAAGTTTCCAGTCATGTGCCTGGAACACCCACTTTCGACGTACCAAATGTTATTTTGCATTCTTCGGGTCTGTTCCAACACACACAATTATAATATTAGTTTGAAAGGGACTCCCAAGACTTAATGGCCTTGGGTCGTCCAGCTGCATTGGTTGAAGCATTTGCTTCCTTCACCAATTCTTTCACCCTCCAAACTTTTGCTGTTTTCGAAACTGGTTTGGTAATTATGATGTTATCAGATTTTGACAAAGCACGCTTTGATTTCTCATTAAAATTTGAAGATATAGCAGATGCTATTAAAGATTTTCGTTTAAACTTTTTCAACTGAATTTTCTTCAAATTTTGTTTATAAAATGTGACAACCGTCAAAAATCTCAGGTCAACACCGCACTTAAATTCCTAGTACATATTTTTACGTTTACAGTACTCTAAAATCCTAGTGAAAAGTCTAGGTTACGACTCCTTAAGTACCGAAATCGTAAGTTACCGAAATCGCGTAACGTTCTAGGAAATTGCTTAGCGGACTTTAAGACCGTGATGAACACAAAAAATAGGTTACAAAGTGCCAAAGAAAAAAAATGAAATTAAATTTCATAAGTCAATATCATATCGCAAAAATCAAAATTTAACCGGAAATTTCGTAACTCGGTAAACGCAACCGGAAATCGGTTAATTAACTCGCGAATGTCAATCGTGATCGAATCAAATACATTTTGATGAATGTTATAAACTTATAAAATAAAGTTTCATGACTCAAACTTTAACCACAAAAACATCACAAAAATCGGAATTAACCGAAATTTCGTAACTCGGCGAACGCGACCCGAATCGAATAAACGAAACTCAAATCCGACAAAATAATACTTGAATATCCATTATAAACAATATAAAACACAATTTGAAGTATTTTAGAAATTTAGAACATCAATTTTTATAACCCTTATATTAAGCATAAAAACAACACAATTTAAAGCTTTGAAATGTGCAAGACTTGTGAGATTTTAATACAAATAAATATCACAAATAATATATATGATATTTTAACAAAAAAATGAAAATAATAACTCATTTTGATGCCCAAAAACCGGCCTCACCCTTTGACCACTCAAAACCCCCACTCACATATCAAGATTCCATGCAAAAAGCCTTCTACACTTACACACTCTTCCACTTTCATCATTTCTCTCATTTCCACTTTCAAAAACACACACAATTCCCTCTAAACACACACTAAACTCCAGCAACTTATCATCCTTAAATCATCTCTTTGAAGGTGTTCATACACCTAAACCAACATTCCAAGGTATGAACACCATCTTTAACTTCCATTCTTGCATTTTCATACTTTGAATCTTGTAAAAACATGATTTTTATGCCTTTTACCATGGCTAAAAATCTCATACAAGGTTTGATGGTTTGTAGGTTCCCTTACACTTGTTTAAGTGTTAAAACAAAAGGGCAACCTATGATCAAACCGAAAATCAAACCGAAAAGTCGACTTTTTGATGTTATAGAGTTTATTTACATGTTCTTGCTAGAATAAATGGTTAAAATGTTAAAATATGTTTATGTTTCTGTAAAACACATGTTCATGCATAAAAGACAAGACTTCAATCTTTGGATGAGGTCTAAAAATCGTTTGGTAGTGAAATCACACCAAAAAGATCACTTTGTCATGCATGCAATCTGTCCAGATTTTGACCCTACTTGAAACGACCATAACTCAGTGAATAATGGTCCAAAAATCTTGATTTTTCTTCTAGAATTTAGCTTAATGTATTACCTTTAAAACCCCACTGGTCTCACTCAAATACATTAAGTTTACGACCTACAAATGTTTCACACAAAACTGATGCGCAAACAGCTACCTTTCTGTGAGCAATCTTGTTGTGATACATGTTTATGGCGGTTAAAGTGTTCAATAAATTCAAAAAAAATTGTTTTTAAAATCCTAAAAAGTGTATCTCAGTACAATAAAAAGATAGTAATTTATCTTGTTGATCTCATATTTTTAGAAAATGCATGAACATCATGCATTGTTGTAATCTTGTAAATTATAAATACTTGTGTTGTGATGATTCAAAAATACATAAGTGCTAGATAAAACGTCTTAAAATTTTGGGGATTATTTTTCTCGGTATCTAGATCATGAAAAGAGTCTTGAAAATAAAAATGGGAATTTTTGGAAAAACATAAGTATTTTTCCTAAATTAATGCATATAAAGCCTACAAAAGGTGATATAATCATGAAAAATACTTTTGGACACAAAATAATTATGAGAAAATTTTTGTGTCATTTTCCTCAGAAAATGACACTATCCTCAAAATTTCACACTCTTTGGGTGTGTTTTGATATGTTTTCCAAATAACGTCTCGTTAAAACGCATAATGTTAGGAACCAAAGTTCCAATGCTCAAAACGGCTTGAAAATTATACACCAACCTAAAAATTGGTAGAATCTGATCTGGTAAAAATTCCAGAATTTTTCGTGGATAATTACTATTTTTCCCATATTTATCCCACTTTTTAGACATAAAATGATTATAAATAATCCATAAGTCTAAAAATCCTCAAATTTTCACAGAAAATTTGTGAACTATATTTCATGTTTCATTCCAAGTTTGGTAATTTTTAAATGTTGTATACATATATTTCCATTATTTTGTTCACAACTCGAACAATTACCGACAACGTAAATTAAATGGAAATTCGAACTTTAGCGGCACTTTGTAATTTAATTAGATAGCTAAGCAATCCTAACATACCATATTAGTCGAGAAACTAATTAGAAACCTTGTGTTCTTAGGAATTGGATAGGAGTCAAACCCGGTCGGCACGCGCATTACATCCATCCGTACGCTCACGCTCAATTGTGAGTTTACACAGCCCCTCTTTTTAACGTTTTACTTAAATGTTTTGGGGTGAAAAGCATGCTATATGATTTAATTACTATATTTGGATTACAAATATTATTCTTATGCTATACTTGATTTACGAATGCTTTGCTTATACTATGCTCGTTTTACAAATGCAATCCTTGATTTACAAATGCTATGCTATGCTATATGCTATGCTTACTTTCGAATACTTGACATGGTTAAAATGTCGTATTGATTACGAATAACTTTTTGAATGTTTGAAGTTTATACGAACATGATTATATGCTTGTTTTCTATCGTATCTAAAGTCCCCGGTATATCTACACGACCATTAACCCTATATGAGTCAAATGATGCATATGAATAGTACTATTTGGGAGCGAGACCACCTCCCCACTCACGCAGCCATGTGAGTGCATCCCATCATCCTAAATGTCAACGATAGGGCATCTCTCTTTTGGGGCAAAGGTTTATCGGTTGTAGGTTTGGTTGTGGACTCAAGCATAATAATTCATTGTGACTATAGACAAAAATGCGATAGCATAGAAATTCATAAGCGACTATAAACGTATGACGTTTTGTCATTTGAAACGATATTTCTTTAAAACTATAAACTTTACGACCCGAGCTTTACAATGACTTTGTCATTTGAAATGATATCTCTTTTAAACTATAAACTTTACGACCCGAGCTTTGCAATGACTTTGACATCTGAACGATATTTCTTTGAAATTATAAACTTACGACCCGAGCTTTACAATGACCTTGTCATTTGAAACGATATTTCTTTAAAACTATAAACGTATGACGTTTTGTCATTTGAAAACGATATTTCTTTGAAACTATAAACCTTACGACCCGAACTTTACAAATACAGTCTCAGACTAAGATCGCAAGAGAAACACGTATGCGATCTTATAGTTAAGTTCGCAGGTGCGACTTTAAGATAAAGTCGCAGAGCGTACTGAGACTTTGAAAAATTTGATGAAATACGATTTTAAAGCATGAATTGATTATACCACAGTATGTATATACTTCTAAGCAATGCACAGCAACTATAGTAAGTTACCAGAAGCTTAAGATCGCAGAAACAACTTTCAACCGAAATACGTCCAAATTTGAAATCAAATTCAAACTTGAATTTGATTCAATCACTTGATGAAAACAGATATATTGATCAAAACGAATCACTCTGAGTCATATTCATCAGTCTTCAATCATCAAAATTTGAAAATTATCAAAGTCCGTACAATCCGAAGGTGACGTCATTCTGTGATCAAGTAATTTGAGCTTCAATCCTTGAATTACACCGTGTAATCAATAGAATTAATGCTAAATAGTCGTCAGAAAACATTTCTTCAATCACAGCAATCCAAAACAATCACATTCAATCGAATTTGATAATTTCTTCAAATAACCAAATATTCAAATGCTCAATTCATTCAGTACATGATTGTAAAACCTAAATCAGCTTTGATACCACATGTAGGTCGCCATGTCTAACTGATCAGATTACAATATCATATAATCAAGTGCGGAATCCTGTGATTATATGTATAAACCGAATGTAAATTGCACGCGTGATGTAAATAATTGATTTCTATTTATTATCAATTGATTGAACCAGTACAGGAATGATTACAATGCAAGTGACAACAAATCTCTTCTGAAATCTACATATTCAGTTGCATACAAATGACGAACGAAAACAGTCTATTTATAGACATACTACGCGACACCAACTAAACCTGCGACTATAATGATACATACATGGATAAAGAAGGCCCGGAAGGTGATGGGATGTTGGATGATGGGTTGGCGCTTACTATTGGGTTTGAAGCTGGTTTGGGCTCAATGACCCATGGAGTGTGCATGGTAACCTTGGTGGAATAAAGTTTGCATGGTGCATTTAATTATGAACGAATTTTCAGTTTTATAATGTGGTTTTATTATGTTTTAATTAGTCTTTAATAGTAGTTAAAAGTCCTCATTATTGTAAGGCTCTTGGAGGTTTGTAACCTACCAATTTTGTAGGCATTATTGCCATTTTCGTTTTTGTGGAGGGCAATCAGATTTTGAAGAAGAAAAAATAACAAAACTCTCTAGAATTATTGTTATAATCCTTTTGATTGTCATTTTTGGGATGTTTTCCTGATTTTGGCCAGATTCAAATCAATAGGTCTTGATTTGCAATCTGTTTAGCAAATTATAGGTCTAATTTGTTAAACACATCTATCCTACACACTAATTCCTATTTGTTCCAGCCCATACACGCATCATTAGTGGTATCAGAGCCATGAATTTCGATGATCCAGATTTCCTACAACAACTCCGTGAGGCTTTAAGAGGCTTGCAAGAAGAAGGATGACGGTTGCCTATACGAGGGCAGCCAAGATCAAGGGAGGAGTTTAAGGTGAACGAATTGCCTGAATTTGCTGGGGGTACAGATCCAGAAAAGTATTTGGAGTGGGAGAGAAAGATTGAACGTATGTTTGACTTCAAAGAACTTGACGATGAGAAGAGGTGCAAATACGCAATTCTGAAATTGAGTGGTGGTGCTTCTTTGTGGTTCGAAGGGCTTAAGGCTAAGAGGACACGGGAAGGCAAAGAAAAGATTTCTTCTTGGGATTCTCTCAAAAGAAAGCTGAAAAAAAGGTTTGTTCCCATAAATCACCGGATTACCACTTATAGAAAAATAGTTGAATTGAAACAAGGCAAGATGAGTGTGGCTGAATACATTGATGAATTTGAAAAACTAACACTAATGGGTGATTTAGAAGAAGTGGAGGAGCAGAAAATGTCTCGATTTTTGCGCGGTTTGAATACGAATATTGCAAATGTTGTTGATTTGTACCCATATGCTGATTTTGGTACACTTTGTGGGTTGTGTATAAAGTTGGAAAATCAGGGGAAAATAAAGTATGTAGGGGGTTCTAATATGGATTCTATGAAGCCTAGACCTTGGGCTAAACCCGAAACTACTACACCTAGTCACGTGGGTGCAAGTAGCTCTTCAGCTGCTCCTAAGATAGTGACTCCAACCAAGGAAACAAGCCTGTCCAAGGTTCGTTGTTTCAAGTGTCAAGGGTTCGGACATTTCCAAAATGCATGTCCAAATAAAAGAATAGTGACTTTAAGGGAAGCCCTTGATTGCCGGGAAGAGCTGATCGAAGAAGAGGAAAGGTTGGGTGACGTTTTTGTGTTTGAAGAGAAAGAGGATTCCGAAGAGGAGGAAAGTTATGAGGCACCGTCTTATGACACGACTTTGGTTCTTAGAACATTACAAACTAAAGTTGTGCATGCTGATTCCGATCAAAGAGACCAACTTTTCCATACCAAATGTCTCATCAAAGACAAATGGTGTAGCGTGATTATTGATGGGGGAAGTTGCACTAATGTTGCTTCTAGTGAAATGGTGTCAAAATTGGGTTTACTCACTACAGCCCATCCTAAACCATATGCACTACATTGGTTAGATGATGGCAATAAGGTGAAGGTGTCAAAACAGGTTAGGGTTGGATTAACTATGGGTTCGTACAAAGATGAAGTCCTTTGTGATGTGATTCCCATGGATGCTTGCCATGTGTTGTTGGGACGTCCTTGGCAGTTTGATAGGGACGTGATACATAAGGGGAGGAGCAATGAATATGAGCTGAAGGATAAAGGTAAAAAAATTGTGTTGAAGCCCATGTCCTCACAAACAGTTCGTTCGATGAGTACCAAACAAAAAAAGAACCCAAATCTCACCATGTTGGCTAGTGAACGGGAGGTTGAGCAAGCTCTTGATTTTGGAGAAGTGGTGTATTTGTTGGTGTCCAAGGAGAATTCTATAGAGAACGTGAATTTGATGGAGGGCAGCCCCATTGCTGATTTGTTACTCGAATACCAAGATGTGTTTCCCGATGACTTACCACCTGGTTTGCCTCCTATCCGTGGCATTGAACATCAGATAGATCTTATTCCGGGAGCACCATTGCCTAATAAGGCTGCTTATCGGTGTAATCCGGAGGAAACAAAGGAGTTACAAAAACAGGTGGATGAGCTTGTGAGCCGAGGTTATGTGCGTGAAAGTTTAAGCCCGTGTGCTGTACCTGTTTTGCTTGTACCTAAGAAGGATGGAACGTGGCGAATGTGTGTTGATAGTAGGGCGGTGAATAACATTACAATCAAATATCGTTTTCCAATCCCAAGGCTGGATGATATGTTAGATGAGCTCCATGGATCGGTGGTGTTTTCAAAGATTGATTTGCGGAGTGGTTATCATCAGATTCGAATGCGTGAAGGGGATGAGTGGAAAACAGCCTTCAAGACCAAGCATGGGTTATATGAGTGGACCGTGATGCCCTTTGGTCTCACGAATGCTCCTAGTACATTTATGAGGCTGATGAATGAAGTCTTGAAGTTGTTTCTTGGCAGGTTCGTTGTGGTTTATTTAGATGATATATTGGTGTATAGCAGGAACAAGGAAGAACATTTGAAGCATTTGAAGCAAGTCTTTGAAACCCTTAGAGCTCAAAAACTCTTTGGAAAACAGGAGAAGTGTTCATTTCTAGTTGATAAGGTGATGTTCTTGGGTTATGTGGTTTCCAAAGATGGGGTGTCCGTGGATCAAACCAAGATTGAAGCAATCAAGTCCTGGCCTAGTCCTAAAAACATAAGTGAAGTGCGTTCGTTTCATGGTTTGGCCTCATTTTATCGACGTTTTATTCGTGATTTCAGTACTCTTACTAGTCCCATTACTAATTGTTTGAAGAAAGGTGCTTTTGTATGGGGGGTAGATGCCCAAAAGGCGTTTGAAACAATCAAGGAGCATTTGTGTGCTGCTCCTATTTTGGCTCTTCCAGATTTTTCGCAACCCTTTGAAGTTGAGTGTGATGCAAGTGGGGTCGGTATTGGTGCTGTTCTGATTCAAGCCAAACGTCCCATTGCTTACTTTTCGGAGAAATTGGGAAGTGCTCGTTTGAATTATTGTACTTATGACAAGGAATTTTATGCAATTGTTAGGGCATTGGATCATTGGAGTCATTATTTGCGTGCGAATCATTTCATTTTGCATTCAGATCATGAATCCTTGAAGTATATTAATGGGCAGCAGAAGTTGAGTCCAAGGCATGCTAAGTGGGTGGAGTTTTTGCAATCCTTTCATTTTTCATCAAAATATAAGGATGGTAAAAGTAATGTGGTGGCTGATGCACTTTCACGTCGTTATGCTTTGCTTGCTACACTTGATGTTCGTTTGTTGGGCTTTGAAACTTTAAAAGATTACTATGGTGATGACGCTGATTTTGGTGAGTTGTTTGGGAAATGTACTAATGGTGCCCAAGGGGAGTTTTCGGTGCAAGATGGTTTTCTCTTCAAGGGGAACCGGCTTTGTGTCCCGAAACATACTGTTCGTGAATTGTTGATACGTGAAGCACATGGTGGTGGGTTGGCTGGCCATTTTGGGGTGGTCAAGACTTTAGAAGTGTTGAAAGAGCATTTCTTTTGGCCAAAGATGTTAGGGGATGTAACTAACATTGTGGGTAAGTGTGTGACATGTCATATGGCTAAAAGTTCGTTCAAACCTGGTTTGTACTCGCCTTTACCAGTTCCAGTTCGTCCTTGGGAAGATGTGTCCATGGATTTTATTGTAGCTTTACCTCGCACTCAAAGGGGTAAGGATGCTATTATGGTTGTTGTTGACAGGTTTTCCAAGATGGCTCACTTTGTTGCTTGTCACAAAACTGATGATGCTAGCAATGTGGCTGATTTATATTACCGGGAGATTGTACGTTTGCATGGGATCCCCAAAACCATTGTTTCTGATCGGGATTCCAAGTTTTTGAGTTATTTCTGGAATACTTTGTGGAGGAAGGTGGGAACCAAGTTGTTGTTTAGCACATCACATCATCCTCAAACGGATGGCCAAACTGAAGTTACAAACAGGACCTTGGGGATGTTGTTGCGGGGTTTGGTGAGCAAGACTCAAAAAGATTGGGATGTTAAGCTCGCTCATGCTGAATTTGCTTATAATCGTTCTCCTACTTATGCTACTGGTCATTCTCCGTTTGAAGTCGTTTATGGAATTAATCCCTACCTGCCATTAGATTTGATCCCATTGCCAAAGGAGGAGTTGGTTCACAAGGATGCTGATGCTAAGCTGAAATCTATGATGAAGTTACATGAACAAGTTCGTAATCGTATTGAGGCTGTTAATGCAACTTACAAACAGAAATCCAATAAAAGTAGGAAGCCTCGGGTGTTTGCTGATGGTGATTTGGTGTGGGTGCACTTGAGAAAAGAGCGTTTTCCAAGCAAACGTAAGAACAAATTGATGCCAAGAGCTGAAGGTCCTTACAAGGTGGTTGCACGTGTGAATGATAATGCATACAAGGTGGAGTTACCCGGAGATTATGGGGTGCATGCTACTTTTAACGTGGGAGATCTTTCACCGTATCTTGATGATGATGGTCTTGCTGAATTGAGGTCAATTCCTTTCAAAGGGGGAGGGGATGATACATACATGGATAAAGAAGGCCCGGAAGGTGATGGGATGTTGGATGATGGGTTGGCGCTTACTATTGGGTTTGAAGCTGGTTTGGGCTCAATGACCCATGGAGTGTGCATGGTAACCTTGGTGGAATAAAGTTTGCATGGTGCATTTAATTATGAACGAATTTTCAGTTTTATAATGTGGTTTTATTATGTTTTAATTAGTCTTTAATAGTAGTTAAAAGTCCTAATTATTGTAAGGCTCTTGGAGGTTTGTAACCTACCAATTTTGTAGGCATTATTGCCATTTTCGTTTTTGTTGAGGGCAATCAGATTTTGAAGAAGAAAAAATAACAAAACTCTCTAGAATTATTGTTATAATTCTTTTGATTGTCATTTTTGGGATGTTTTCCTGATTTTGGCCAGATTCAAATCAATAGGTCTTGATTTGCAATATGTTTAGCAAATTATAGGTCTAATTTGTTAAACACATCTATCCTACACACTAATTCCTATTTGTTCCAGCCCATACACGCATCACACCAAAAAGGACACGTGGCTTCTTGTTGTCCTAATAAGAAGTTGGAAGCATCACATAAGCTCGTGAATAACGATAAGACACCGAATATCTCTAGTTCGAGTATAGACAGGTTAGGTATCAAACCGGGATTAGGTAGTAAACCTGTAAATATTCTTAAAAGAGATGCTTCTCACAGTGTCTCTCCACCTAAACCTAAACGGCCTGATCATTCTATTAATAAGCATAGAGATCAAACACCGTCGAGGTTTAGAATTCCAAGTAGAAACTATAGTCAATTTGAGATTGGTTCTACTTCACGTACACCTGAGTTTAATTTTGGATATAATAATAGAACTCATAGTTCAACGTCTAGGAGGTTCTCCTCTAATTCACCTCTGAAGACTGATAATCATCAACAAGCTCAAACTTCTTCGAGAGTGACCAAAGCTCCTAATGGGAAGGATGGTTACTTTAAAGAGTTAAAGTTTGTAGATGATAAGGGACAAACCAAGACCGTTATGGCTTGGGTCCCTCTTGAGAACTAATAATGTACAAACTGTTTGTGCAGGAGCAGACTGTGAACGACGACAATTGGTAGTACGTAGACAGTGGCTGTTCTAGGCACATGACATGAACTCGAAGTCTACTGAAAGACTTCAAAGGAGGTTTGAAACAACGAGTTCATTTCGCTGGTGATAAAGGAGGAGTAATAACTGGGAAAGGAAAAGTCTCAAATGGAACTTTGACTCTAGAAGATGTGAATTATGTTGAAGAACTAACGCACAACCTAGTGAGTGTTTCCTAAGTCTGTGGTAAAGGTCACCCTGTATATTTCAATGAGACAGAGACCTTAGTCTTGAAGCCGGGTTTCATTATT
The DNA here is from genome assembly GCA_963921325.1 of Logfia minima. NCBI lineage: Eukaryota > Viridiplantae > Streptophyta > Magnoliopsida > Asterales > Asteraceae > Logfia > Logfia minima. Next base: position 22,791,213 of record OY992763.1, on the reverse strand, counting down.
CCCGAAAAATGGATATTAATGAGGGCTCCAAGGAAAAAGGACACATGCCATCAACATGGGTGGTCCTATTACTTCAATGGAGTCAACATGTCTTATATCCAAGGCTTCTGAAGCAGACTCACTTTTATGACATAGGAAAATGGCTTACCTGAACTTTCGAAAAATTAACTATATAACCAAGAATGGGTTAGTTCTAGGTGTACCATTGAAAGGTTTTGAGTTTGAAGACAAGTGTGTTTCTTGTTTGAAAGGAAAGCAGCATAAGAAACCACACAGGTCTAAAACTGAAAACTCGATCCTCTCACCATTTGAATTGCTACATATAGATCTTTTTGGTCCGATAAGTAAAAGAAGCATAGATGGCAAATGGTATTGTTTGGTTGTCACAGATGATTTCTCTAGATTCTCTTGGGCATTCTTTTTGAGATCTAAGGATGAAACTCTTGGTATTCTGATGGAGTCCTTAGATCTAATAGAGAATGTCTATAGAACATGAGTAAAGAGAATTTGTAGTGATAATGGAACAGAGTTCAAGAACTCAACGTTTAATGTTTATTGCTTAAGCAAAGAGATACATCATCAATTCAGCGCACCTTATCAACCTCAACAGAATGGTGTTGCTGAAAGGAAAAACAAAACGTTGATTGAAGGAGCTAGAACAATGCTTGCAGATTCAAGGCTTCCGGTCATCTTTTGGGCAGAAGCGGTGAATACTGCATGTCATGTTCTCAATAGAGTTCTTACGGTTAAAAAGCAGAACAAGACTTGTTATGAGCTTTTTAAAAAAAAAGAAACCTAACTTAAAAGGGTTTGAACCCTTTGGAGTTTCATGCACTTTATTGAAGACTAGCAATCAACCAAAATTTGGGGAGAAGGCTGACGAAGGATACTTCCTCGGTTATGTACCTAACTCACCAAACAAGCGTGTCTTCAATAAATCTACGGGACGTGTGGAAATAGTTTATAACATTGAAGTTACGAGCTACACACATGACTTACATAAGGGATTAGATTGGCAATTTGATTATTCAGATCTTTTTAAGTCATTTAAAGTCCCTATCAGTGACTATGTCAGTAATTCAGAGATACCCGAGCATTTATTGTTTGGAGATGAAGATCTTAACCCTTCTCCAACATCGAATGTTCAAACGTCTGGAATCAAGACTATTGTTGATCCTGATGAAGCTTCAACACTTGAGTCACAACAATCTCCAACTGCTATACCTCAAGAGAACGAAGATCCTGAAATTGTTTCTCAAAGAATTGTGGATGATATTCTTACTCCTCTGAGACAATTAAGGACATCTACTACTAATGATGGTATTCCACCATTGGAGGAAATAGGTAGTACTTAATAGATGATATACCAGTTGAACCGGTATCTACAACGAGATTGAATAGGAATCATCCAATTGAGAATATCATCGGTGACCCTCGCACTTCTATTCAAACTCGAAATCAATCTAAGGCTAGTAGATCCAATCACACAAGCTTGTATGCTGAAATGAAAGACACAGGGATTACAAATCTATGTCTATATTCATGCTTTATCTCACAAGTTGAGCCTAAAAATGTGCAAATGGCACTAAAAGAAAGGTCGTGGGTCGAAGCAATGCAGGATGAATTGTGTCAGTTCTCCAAGTTACAAGTATGGGAATTGGTTGATTTACCTGCTGGTGAATATCTAATAGGAACTAGATGGGTATTTAAGTGTAAGAGAGACGATCGGGGAATCGTTACTCGCAATAAAGCCCGTTTAGTTGTTCAAGGGTTCAATCAAGAAGAAGGAATTGATTACACGAAAGTGTTTGCACCAATGGCTAGGCTTGAAGCAATTTGGTTATTCTTAGCATTTGCATCTTTTAAGGGAATGAAAGTTTTTCAATTAGATGTTAAGAGGCCCTTTCTGTATGGCAAAGTCAAAGAACTGGTGTATGTCTCACAACCACCAGGATTTACTAATCCTGAGCATCTAGATAGAGTATATCGTTTAGATAAGGCTCTATATGGGTTATATCAAGCACCAAGGGCGTGGTATGAGACATTATCAACGCATCTTCTTGAGAATGGCTTTACGAGAGGTGCAATTGTTAGTACACTTTTTGTAAAATGGAAAAAGAAGGACTTTCTACTTGTTCAAGTATATGTCGATGACATTATCTTTGGGTCATCTGACGAAAAGATGTGTAGAGACTTTGAACAAGTTATGAAAAGCAAGTTTGAGATGTCTGCTATGGGAGAGTTGAAATTTTTCTTAGGGTTACAAGTTGACCAAAAGAAAGATGGATTCTTTATTCATCAATCGAAATATACACATGAGTTATTAGAACGTTTTCAGATGGATGAATCTCGTATCTATAAAACTCCTATTCCAGAAAATCATGGACTTGGTCCCGATACATCGAGTGATCAGGATGTGGATCATACAATATATAGGGCCATGATTGGATCACTAATGTATTTGATTGCATCCAGACCTGATATTATGTTTGCTATGTGTATTTGCGCAAGATATCAGGCTAATCCGAAAGAGTCACATATGCAAGCTGTAAAACGAATCTTTCGTTACCTCAAAGGGAAGCCAAAGTTGGGTCTATGGTATCCAATTGAAGGAGACTTTGATTTCGTTGCTTATACTGATTCAGATTATGGTGGATGTAATCAGAATAGAAAGTCTACTACCAGAGGATGTCAATTTTTAGGAGGTAAACTCGTATCTTGGCAATACAAGAAGCAAAGCTCAGTAGCAATTTCTACATGTGAGGCTGAGTATGTTGCAGCTGGCAGCTGTTGTTCTCAAGTGTTATGGATTCAGCAGCAACTACGGGATTATGGTTTGAACATAACAAATACTCCTGTGATGATTGATAATGAATCAACGATCTCTATAACCAATAATCCGGTCAAGCACAGTAAAACTGAACACATTGATATCCGACATAACTTTATTAGAGACTGTGCTGAGAAGAAACTGATAAGGTTAACTAAGGTTCCATCCGTGGATAACTTAGTAGACCTATATACTAAGGCATTCGACAGAGCTCGATTTGAGATATTGGTTCAATTGAATGGAATGAGAAATCCAGAATGATTAGTTTTCCAAAGGGTACTTTTGTAATAGTTAGTAGTTAGTTTTATTTTAAAAAAAAAAGGGAGAAGGCGTATGACATTCATTTGCTTGTTACCTGAGGGGAATCGCCTCTGATAAAAGAACTACTGTAGTTTTCTTTTCGAAAAAGTTAAATGTTTATCTGCTGGGAAATGATAGTACATTAGGAGAATATACTTAACAATAATAAGTAAACAGTCTTAAGTTAGATGTGTTAGTAGATTCCAGTAAGTTACATTAACGTTACATCTTTACAACCCGGACTTACTTATATTTATTTTATTATACACCTTTCTCCACACGTTATAATATGCTTCGAATAAATTAGATCTAGGCAGCTTCATTATATGATGTACTGGTAGGCAAATTCTGCTATGGTTTCTGAGCATTTTATAAGCAATAACTCTCATGTGTTTCATCCAGTGTGATCTACTATATGATGTATGACATAAGTCTTAATTTTTGAATGATAGTATAACCATACACTGTTATCTAGAATTTATGAATATCTGTCTAGACAAATAGTTAGAAAAATGGCTTTTAGCAAAACTACTGGTGACTTTGTTGTACTAAGTACAGATCTGAAGCTTTTAGTTTTGCCAATGGTCTCAAACTTGTTTTGTTTATACTAACGGGATCTTCTGTTGTACTACGTACAAATCTAGAACCACTAGTATCTTCAAAATAGGTTTGATGTTTGTCAAATTTTCAAAAAACTCAAGGGTATGTTATATGTTTCGAAAAGAACATCATTTAGTAACCTCTACCTTGAATATGAGAGATACAGTGTTATGTGTTCTACTTGAATTCTCAGTATGTCATATCTTAGATCAACCTGTTTAATATGCATACTAACAATAAAGGTTTGCTTGGAAATCAGTGTATTATTTGTTTATGGGGATCATAATATCGGTAATCATCTTGAACTGTCTATGAAAATTGAATGTTCATTTTAATGAATCATTCGTTCTCAATTACTGTACAAGTATGGTTAACAAATGTGTTATATCCTGTGGAGCAAGGTAATCAAGTTATACTTTCATAAATATAAGTTGATAAATGGTTAAGTTGTAATTTTTCTGTAACTTATTGTGAATTTCATGAGGTATGTATACTAACAATCTTCTTAGGCTTGTTAATACATAATAACGAACAGTCTATTCTCTCTAATATGATCCCTCTGCAGATACATTTTTAACGCCCAAAATATGTACTGTTTCTCTTATGTGTTGCTTTAATAAAAGGTACTTGATACCCAAAATATGTACTGTTTCTCTGCAGTACTTATGTTATAATTTTTATCGTTTCACCCTTTAGCATTAAATTATTCTATGACTTTATCTGTCGTGTTGACCTATCTTATTTAGACTTGTATGCATTACGTGGGACTAAAATTATACTAAGTGCAAAATTTTGCATTTTTGGTCAAACTTGCGAGTTGACAAAAGGCTGCGAATTGACAAGTCTTCTTTGCGAATCGAGTCAAACAACTATAAAAGGGTGCGAATTGACAAGTTAAACCCACACATACCTGCGAGCCGAATCTATCCCATTTGCGAGTTGAGTTTCTGCGACACGAGACGAATGTTGATTTCGTTTTATTTTCGTAATTCTTAGTACAAGAACGACCTTTTCATTCCATACATTGTATACACTTTTACATTGTGAACATTTTGAGGTATAACTCACTAGTTTTCATCGCATAACGAATTCCAAATTGACGATTCAATATTTTTAGGGTTTCATTTTTAGCATTTCACAAATTACTAAGATATAGTGATCTAATTAACAAGAATCCTTAGGGTTTATGTTAATCGTTGTATATAGTACAAAATGACATAACTCGCTTGTCCTAAAACTTGTGAACTGTGACAACCGTCAAAAATCTCAGGTCAATAACGCACTTAAATTCCTATCCTATCTATTTTCGTTTACAGCACTCTAAAATCCTAGTGAAAAGTCTAGATTATGACTCCTTAAGTACCGAAATCGTAAGTTACCAAAATCGCGTAACGTTTTAGAAGATTGCTTAGCGGACTTTAAGACCGTAAACCACATTAAATTAGGTTACAAAGTGCCAAAGAAAACTAATGAAATTAAATTTCACATGTCATCACAAAATATTTATCATATCGCAAAAATCAGAATTTAACCTGAAATTCTATAACTCGGTAAATGCAACCGGAAATTGGTTATTTAACTCGCAAATGTCAATCGTAAACGAATCACATGAATTTTGATGTGAATTATAAGCTTAGAAAATAAAATTTTATAACTCCAATTTCAACCATTAAAACATCACATTTAAACATTTCAATATGTAGAAACTTATACCAAAACAATATGTAACATTTAAAACCTTTAATTACTTAACTTTAAAAAAAAAAAAAAAAAATCTTTTACCCCACCCCCTCCTAAAAACGGCCAGCCCTCTCTTGACCACCCAAATCCCCCACTAACATTATTAGTTTACATGCAAGAATCATTTGAACCACTTCTACACTCTTCCCTCCACTCATTTCTCTCATTTCTCTCTCAAAAACACACACAACTCTCCCTAAACACACACTAATTTCCAGCCACATTTTGAATAAAGATCATCACTTTGAAGGTGTTCTTACACAAAAACAAAACCTCTAAGGTATAACCACCCATTTGTACTTTCATTTCTTGCATTTTCTTACTTTAATTCTTGTAAATACATGGATTTTGTGCCTATTTCATGGCTATAATCCACATAAGGTGTTTGATGTTTTTAGGTTGTTTCTTACACTTGTTTAAGTGTAAAAACAAAAGAAAAACCCATGATCAAACCGAAATCAAACCGAAAAATCGTCTTTTTGATGTTTAAGTGCTTGCATGCACCATTTTTCGTAGCTAAATCTTAATTTATGTTAAAATATAATATTTTTTTCTGTAAAAATACATATTCATGCATATAAGACAAGGCCTCCATCATTGGATGAGGTCTAAAAATCGTTGGTAGTGAAAAACACACCAAAAAGATCACTTTGTCATGCATGTAATCTGTCCAGATTTTGACCCTACTTGAAACGACCATAACTCAGTGAATAATGGTCCAAAAATCTTAATTTTTCTTCTAGAATTTAGCTTAATGTCTTACCTTTAAAACCCCACTGGTCTCACTCAAATCCATTGAGTATTCGACCTCCAAATGTATCACACAAAACTGATGCGCAAACAGTAACTTTTCTGTGAGCACCTTGTTGTGATACTTGTTCATGGGTCTTAAGGTGTTCTATAAATCTAAGAAAAATTATTTTAGACTCCTAACATGTATGTCTCAGTAGCATAAAAAGATAGTAATTTATCTTGTTGATCTCATATTTTTAGAAAATGTATGAACATCATGCATTGTTGTAAGCTTGTAAATTTCAAATACTTGTGTTGTGATGATTCAAAAATACAAAAGTGCTAGATATAACATGTTAAAATTTTGGCGACTATTTTTCCCAGTAATTAAATCATGAAAAGACTCTGGAAAATAAAAATGGGAATTTTTGGAAAAACATAAGTATTTTCCTAAATTAATGCAAATAAAGCCTACAAAAGGTGAAATAATCATGAAAAATACTTTTGGACACAAAATAATTATAGGAAAATTCCAGTGTTATTTTCCTCAGAAAATGACACTATCCTCAAAATTTCACACTCTTTGGAGGTGTTTCGATATGTTTTCCGATTTACGTCTCGTTAAAACACATAATGTTGGGAACCAAAGTTCCGTTGCTCAAAAAGACTTGAAAATTTTACACAAACCTAGAAATGGGTACAAAATGATCTGGTAAAAGTTCCAGAACTTTTCGTGTATAATTACTATTTTTCCCATAATTATCCTACTTTTTAGACATAAAATGGTTATAAATAATCCATAAATCCAAAAATCCCCAAATTTTCACAGAAAATTTGTGAATTATATTTCATGTTTCATAGCAAGTTTGGTAATTTTTAGTTGTTCTATTCATATATTTTCATTATTTTGTTGACAACTCGAACAATTACCGACAACGTTAATTAAGGGGAAATTCGAACTTTTTCGGCACTTTGTAATTTAATTAGGTAGCTAAGCAATCCTAACAAACCATATTAGTCGAGAAACTAACTAGAAACCTTGTGTTCTTAGGACTTGGATAGGAGTCAAACCCGGTCGGCACGCGCATTACATCCATCCGTACGCTCATGCTCAATAGTGAGTTTTCACAGCCCCTCTTTTTTACGTTTTACTTAAATGTTTTGGGGTGAAAAGCATGCTATATGATTTAACTACTATATTTGGATTACAAATACTATTCTTATGTTATACTTGATGCTACGCTTATGCTATGCTCGTTTTAGAAATGCTATCCTTTATTTACAAATGCTATGTTATGCTATCTGCTATGCTTACTTTCGAATACTCGACATGGTTAAAATGTCGTATTGATTACGAATAACTTCTTGAATGTTTGAAGTTTATACGAACATGATTATATGCTTGTTTTCTATCGTATCTAAAGTCCCCAGTATCTCTACACGACCATTAACTCTATATGAGCCAAATGATGCATATGAATAGTACTATTTGGGAGCGAGACCACCTCCCCACTCACGCGGCCACGTGAGTGCATCCCATCATCCTAAATGCCAACGATAGGGTATCTCTCTTTGGGGCAAAGGTTTATCGGTTGTAGGTTTGGTTGTGGACTCAAGCATAATAATTCATTGTGACTATAGACAAAAATGCGATAGCATAGAAATTCATAAGCGACTATAAACGTATGACGTTTCGACTTTTGAAATGATATCTCTTTAAAAATATAAACTTTACGACCCGAGCTTTACAATGACTTTGTCATTTGAAATGATATCTCTTTTAAACTATAAACTTTACGACCCTAGCTTTGCAATGACTTTGACATCTGAACGATATTTCTTTGAAATTATAAACTTATGACCCGAGCTTTACAATGACCTTGTCATTTGAAACGATATTTCTTTGAAACTATAAACGTATGACGTTTTGTCATTTGAAACAATATTTCTTTGAAACTATAAACCTTACGACCCGAACTTTACAAAGACGTTGTCATTTGAAACAATACTTCTTTAAAACCATAAATTTAAAACTTGAGTTTTACACTATAAATCATTGTGGTCGTGGACAATGATAGACGTGGTTTCATAATAACGCTTCGCATTCTTATGAACTTCGACATAATAAACCGTTGAGATTATAAACATTTTGATATTGATTTGATGACCCATTGACTTTATAAACGTTACCTGAATCTATTAAATGCTACAATATGAGTTTTATAAACATAACTTGAACTTATTAAACACTATATCTTGAGTTTTATAAAAGCGAATTGAACATTTCTTTGAAAATATGAGCGTGGCGTTACGGACGAATTACGACTTTTAATTGAGCACCAAAGGGAATCACTCCTAAATGAATCTCGTACTTAAATAAACCTCTTTTGCAAACAAAACATCGATTCACAAATGAATCTAACTATCAAATGGGTATCGCTCTTAAATGAGCCTTGTTTTAATGAATTACTTTTATAATTATCCGCGCAAATAGCGCTTGACCGTCCTAAAAATTGATCTTATGAAATTATCGGATGATTTTCGTCATTGTATGAACCTCGGTACTAAACAGATTACTTTTGTGAACTAATCACATAGTAACGTGGAACTTCTAAACTAAACTTTGTAAACTCTTGAAAAGAGTCTTTCCTTACGCAAAACCTGTGTACTCACCAACTATGTTTCATAGTTGACCTGTTTATTTTTACATGCTTTTCAGGAAATAGTCACAACTTGTCTATTGAAGCTAAACCTGTTATATGAGCTATGCTGCTATAGCGTGCTAAGCAAACTGCTTCTAGCTCAGCTGCTCCAAATCAATCACTCTCAACGCCTTCTGAGGGTGAGATGATCGCTGCTATTGTTCGCCCCTCTTCACATCCGACCACAAAGTCAAACAGGGTTGCAGCTCGATTGTTGACAGATGTAGCTACTGAGATAGCTAAGAAATTGCAACCACCTGCTACCACGCTTCCATCAATCACTACTGATGCTCCCTCCTCACCTATGACTGATTATGCATGTATTATCAGCTTGGAGTCTAGGGTTCGAGAGTTGGAGGCTGTCACCACCACTTTGTCATCTCAAGTTCTGTCTATGTCTCAGACTTTGACTGAACATATTAAAGCTTACTCATTACTGCTTAAGACCAACACCACTTTGGTAGACTGAACATATTAAAGCTTTCTCAGGGACAAGCCATCTCAGGGGGAGATGTTAATATATACAGAGTCCTGCATAGAGGATGAACTAACGAAGAAGAGACGAGATGATACAGACGATGATCCCACTGCTCCGAAAGATAGTGAGCTGGCTGGTCCTTCAACAACTGGTCAGCAGGCTGTTGTTCAGGGGGAGTCTGGTGCTGGTGATGGTACTGAGACTGGTGCTGGTGTTGGAACAAGATTTTGTAGTTATTAACGGGTGCTGATGAAGGTGAAGCTAGCTGAAACAAGATTTTGTAGTTATTAACATTGTAATATAACTGTTCAATTAAGTTTTGGAACTGGAATGTTTGGTTATTCACAATACATTAATGTTTAAATTTAATGATTGACAGTATGCTTTGATATTATAAGATTTTTTAATCTTAGATTGATTGTAATTTTATTTTATGATCAATGAAAGATGTATAAGAGATTAATAAGGAAATTCTTAGATTGATTCAGGGAAATCAATGAAAGGATTTATGATATTAATATTTATTGATTAATAAGGAAAATTCTTAGATTGATTCAGGGAAATCAATGAAAGGATTTATGATATTAATTTTTATTTGTGTATGTACTTCTATAGGTGTGGGAATGTTGAACTTATCTGATTCTGAAAGCGATATGCTTGATGAGATAGATGAAGTTATCAATTTTGATCTAGAAGAAGGTGAATTTCTTCCACCTGATGACTGGACTTCTATCTCTGATGTTTTTTTGGGTAAAGGGATATACCCGGTAAGATTATAAATAACAATAGAAAGTTATTTACAAGATGGAATGGAAATATACCACCCAAAACAGAACAAAATGTATTGAACATGCTCGATACAAACAACCAAAGGACAAACAAAAACCACTACCACCCATGCGGGAAAACAAAGGCAACTAGACTATACTATAGTCAACACTACCATAAAAAACACCTCGATGATTAACCAATTCCAGAGCGGGTGAAAGATAAGCCGTCCAACCAAAAGGAAACACAAAAGACCCAATGAGACTGCCTCCTTAAAAACCTTCTCAAGAAAAACCCATTGGGAAAAATCTTGCAAAGGGAAAAAAGAGTACAACTCTCACTAGAAGTTACCATTTGGTCCCATACAAGCAGCTGGAATCTTCCAATCATCAAGCAAAGACCTAGCATGAGGCGCCACCTTCTTGAAACGAAGGGAAATAAGCTTTAAGCGAACAGTAGCAACAATAGACTCATATAGCTGAGATATAGTCCGAGACTTGTTCTTGAATAAGCGATCATTCCTTTCTTGCCATATGTAGTATGTAGTAGCCGCAAGCACAATTCGCGCCAAAACACTAACCACAGTGCGGCCTTTCGAGATAGGAATAAGGAAATCCATGATATCCACTAATCTATGCGAGACACCATCCATACCGGACTTCACACGAACCAAATGCCAGACCTGCATAGAAAAGGAGCATTCAAAGAAAAGATGGTTATGAGAATCAGAGACCATTTTGCAAAGCGGACATCGAAGCAGGTGTAGATCCCGATGCGAATATCGATGAACACATCGTGAGCCCATCAATGACGAAAGTGATTATTCAGCATGAAAATGGAGAAAGAGTTATTGATTTAGATGAAAATCTAGATGAATCAACTGATTTTGAATTTGAAGATGATCTTCCTGATAAGCTTAAGATTATCTGATGTTTAGGCCTTTGAAAAAGAAAAAGGAAAAGACTAGGATTAGTGAAGTGGATATTACAGGTTAGCGTATACCGAGAAAAGGTATCATTGGATGGTACTACGATGCTGACTTAAAGCTTTTTGCTATAAAAAGATTTGACGGAGTTCAATATTTTGAGAAGAAGATTGCAGTCTTCAGTTCTTTGCCTAGGTTTGAAATTCGAGACTTGGCTAGATTAAAATTGAATAACCCTAGTAATGATCCATATGCGAGTTATGTTGAGAGGATAATCAAGACTGAGGGTCGTTCAATGAAGTTTGAAAAGATAAAGCTAAGAGTTGGAAAAACTATTAAGTTGAAAAAACGAAATCAGAGAACTGGAAGAAGACTTATCCAGCTGTCAAGTGTGTACAGCAAATTCCATTGAAGATAATGCCACAAAATATTTTGGAAAATTTTAGCACGTTGATTCAGAAACTGGAGAAGCTGTCATGGTTAAAGCTGATGATGAGATTGAAGGTGGCGAAAGAGAAATTATGAGAGTCTATGACCATCGACACCTGATGAATATGTCAAAGAAAGATCTGCTGAAGTTAAGTCAGAACAGGATCTTAACAACTGAAGCATGGGGTAATCTTGGACGATATTATCAGATGATGGTAAAGACATGCTTAAAGCTGAATATATTTGCGGGCAGCAAAATTTACAAGTAAAAATCAAAGACAATATGAAGATAAAGACGCTAGAGCTATTGTCAAGGGGGAGTCTGTTGAGACATGTTTTGTGACAACAGATCTAGCTTGTAATAGGACTAGTGTGATTCTTATCAAGTTTGTACATTGGTTTTAATTTGTAAATATATGATATTAGTTTGTTATTATTGTTGTTAAATATATTGGTTAAAGTATTAGACAAATAACGAATACAAACTAAAGTCTGATATGCGAACTGAGTTCTCAAGTTGCAAGTCATAGGACTTGCGAGATGAGAACTGGACTCGCAAAGTTTTGGATATGGCGAGCTGAGACAAGTCACTGGGCTGACTTGTCTTGTGAGCTGAGTCAACTCGCAAAGCCTACGGGCTGCGAGTTGAAACGGTATATTTAATGAATAATTATGTTAACTAATGGGTATCAATTGAATCCGAAAAATAAGAGTTTTGAGTTTCCAGAGAGAATTAAATAGACTAAAGGCTAGGTTTTGACTGTTTAACATTGGTTAATATCAAAACAAAGCATATTAGTGAATAGAATCATTATATAACCGTGAATTAATCGTATCAAGGGATTCCGCACCTTAATACTATAGATAACTGTGTTATCGAACCAAGATCGAGTGGACTTACATTTAGAAATGTAAAACATCAATTTTTAGAACTCATATATTAATCACAAAAAACATCACAAAATAAACCTTTAATGTTAGACATAAAATAAGATTTGCACTTGTACATCTTAGAATATAAGACACTATCTGAGACACTATCTGGGACACTAATAATAGTGTCGCAGGTACTGTTCATGAGACACTAATATTAGTGTCGCAGGTACTGTTCATTCGACACTAATATTAGTGTCTCAGGTACGTCCTAGTATAAATATAGGTCTTGTGTTTTCATTTGAAGTGTTTGAAAATTGAAGAACTTGTTTGTGCATTTGTAAACAGAGATTAAGAGTGAATGTGAGCTTGTAACAGATTTATTACAGCAATACATAATCATTTGACTACTTGTTCATATTCATTCATATACATACATTCTCATACATTCGGTTTTCATTAAATTCTTGATCCAAACACTGAAATCGATCTAACAATTGGTATCAGAGCCATGGATAAGTGATTTGGTAGAGATTTCACGGATTAATTAAAGAATTCAAGCTCAAATTCGAAGAAAATTGCAAAATGGGTATTTGAAGTGGTTCGTCGGATTTTTGATCAATTATGATTAAATTATGTGTTTCTGTTCAAGTAAAGGATTAACGAAGCTTCTCTAAGTGTTTTTCAAGAGATTGATTGAAGAATTCACGGTCAAAACTTTCAGAAATTCAAATTTGATTATTGCTCAAAAATGGTGGTTTAAGGTTGATTCTATTTGATTGAGGTTATTTAAGTGTAATTCCACCGATCAAAATATCATATTAGTGATAAGGATCAATCAGGAATCAAATTCAGCATTCAATTTCATCAATTGTTCGATCTCAGATTTGGTGTTCTTCGTCCTGAAAGTGACGAACAGTATCTGCGACACTATCTGCTTCTACGACTTTATCTCTGCGAACTTATCATTAGTGTCACACTAGGTATCAATTTTATTTCTGCGATCTTATTTATGCGATCTTATTGAATTCTGCGACTTTATATTAAACTCGCATAAACACTGCGAACTTACCGATGCGAACTTATCATTAAGATTGCATACAGGATGCTGATGCTAAGCTGAAATCTATGATGAAGTTGCATGAACAAGTTCGTAATCATATTGAGGCTGTTAATGCAGCTTACAAACAGAAATCCAATAAAAGTAGGAAGCCTCGGGTGTTTGCTGATGGTGATTTAGTGTGGGTGCATTTGAGAAAAGAGCGTTTTCCAAGCAAACGAAAGAACAAATTGATGCCAAGAGCTGAAGGTCCTTACAAGGTGGAGTTACCCGGAGATTATGGGGTGCATGCTACTTTTAACGTGGGAGATCTTTCACCCTATCTTGATGATGATGGTCTTGCTGAATTGAGGTCAGTTCCTTTCAAAGGGGGAGGGGATGATACATACATGGATAAAGAAGGCCCGAAAGGTGATGGGCTGTTAGATGATGGGTTGGCGCTTACTATTGGGTTTGAAGCTGGTTTGGGTTCAATGACCCATGGAGTGTGCATGGTAACCTTGGTGGATTAAAGTTTGCATGGTGCATTTTATTGTGAACGAATTTTTAGTTTCAAAATGTGGTTTTATTATGTTTTTATTAGTCTTAAATTGTAGTTAAAAGTCCCCATTATTGTAAGGCTCTTGGAGTTTTGTAACCGACAATTTTGTAGGCTTTTGTTTAGCCATTTTCAGTTTATGGAATCAAATTTCAAGAAAAAGAAAACAAAACTCTCTTGAATTATTGTTATAATTCTTTTGATTGTCATTTTGGGACGTGTTCCTGATTTTGGCTGGATTCAAATCAATAGGTCTTGATTTGCAATCTGTTTAGCAAATTATAGGTCTAATTTGTTAAACACATATATCCTACACACTAATTCCTATTTATTCCGGTCCATACACGTATTAGAAAAGAGGTGTTGAAAGACCACAAGGAGATGTAGAAAACAAATGCTATAATTGTGGTGGTTTTGGTCATTTTGCTAGGATTGCAAGAAACCAAGGGTTCGTGATTCCGAGTATTATAAGGCTAAGATGCTGATGGCTAAGCAAAAGGAAGCAGGAAAGGTGCTGTTAGCTGAGAATGACGCATGGTTGAACTTGACTGATTCAGAAGAAGAACATCTTGAAGTAAATATGGCGTTCATGGCAAATATCTCAAATGCATCCACTGAAGGAGAAGCAGAATCTGATTCTGAGGTACAAAATTCTAAAACCATGATCACAAAACCTTGCATGCTCTTAATGAAAGTTTAACTAAAAAGTTAGACTTAGAAAAAGATCATGTAAGGAAGCTTAGAACACAATTAGAATGTAATTCTGCTTTGATTAAAACGTTGACTCAGGATAAACTAGTTTTAAGAAACCATATGGAGGGTTATAAAACGAGTTCTAAAAAATATGAAAAAGAAAATATTTTTTAAATCAAGAAGTTCTTGGTTTCTTTTCAGAATGTAAAGCATTAAGAGAACATGCAAATTTTGTTCAACAACGATATGATTTAGTCAATCAAGAAAGGAATTCATGTTTAATCAAACTCAAAGACCTTCAAGATAAACTGATTAAGCATGGTCAAACTGATCAAACGATCTTTCTAAATAAACCTAAGGATATCAGATTTTATAATCCAAGAGAAGGATTAGGTTTTGAAAATCCTTGCTATTTACAAAAGACAATTTCTAAAGTACCTACCTTATATGACTATGGTCACATGGAAAGTATTTTAAAAATGTTCTTTGTAAAAACAACTAATGAAGAAGAAGTGATTGAGAACTTCAATAGAGCAAAAGTAGAAAACACACAATTTTCATTTAATTATACTCAATTAAACAAAAGTTATGGTACGTGCAAAATTCCTCTATCTGATGATTATTTTCCAAGTTGTTCTACACCAGTAATTGATCAAAATGAACTAATGGAACAAGTGGTTAAAACAAAACTTTATATTCCAAATTTAATTTTGGAAAAAAAAATATTTCATCTTGAAAAACAAATAACCACTCTACAACTAAATTTTGATCAAGAACGAACAACTCTTTTGCAATCTATTGAACTACTCAAAAACTCAACTTCTTCATCTAGGTCAGTTTCAGTTTCAAAATTTTTTCTTGAACTTGATATTGATAAACTCATGGAATCCGAGGAAGATTTGGAAACAACGTTTATGAAAAAGGTTGAACTACGTGTTAAACAATCTTTGAAACAAACGTGCTTAAAGCAAACAATATATGCTCCAAAGAAATCTCAATTTACTAATTATTCATCGCAAAAGAATAAAAAGTATGTTAAGGTTCCTTCCAACAAGAGCATTCAATCAAAATTTTCAAATACTAATACTGGTGCTTTTCATGTTTCAGATCTAAAATCGACAAATCATCATGTCAAATCCCGAAGTCAAACGTCTAAACAAGCTTTACATAGTTCTTATTCGTGTAACTACAATAATATCCATAGACATGGTTCATTTTATTCAAGGAATTCAAACATTTGTAATCATACTTTGCGTTATTCTATAAATCATTCTATGCATGTTAATGAATCTATGTTGAGAGATAGGGTTGTAGCTAGACGAAATAATTACTATCTTCCTGTTAAACAACATCACTCAAGAACATGGGAATCAAAGGGTTGGGACCAAATTGTTATCAATCAAAATGGATTCCAAAATCACAATCTTCAGGATATACAAGGATTTCTAAATCAACAAGAAAACCCAAACCAATCTATAAATGGGTCCCTAAATGTCACACCCCCATTTCTGGTGGGGGCGCGACGTGCGCGGATCACGAACAAAGATTACAATGAACAACTTCTAAGAGAGTCGCTAAACAACACCGTTAAATTACATAGTCTTAGCAACACCATTACAAACTTTAACGAATAACTAGCTTGATTCAAATTGACAAAGTTCATGCTAAGTCCTTCCAAATGAATGCAACTCCTACGTCAAAAAGTGCGACACAACGGCACAACTACATAGCGCCTTAGTTACCTGAGAATACATGTTAAAATACGTCAACATAAAGTTGGTGAGTTCATAGGTGTAAGCGTTTGTAAAGTACACTCGTGGTTACGAGATTTCAAGTTATATTGTCTTACCACAATATCAAAGTATATTACTATTGCCATAAGCTCATGAATTGAAACCTTAACAATTTAGTTGCCTCGCAAGTGTTCTATTCACAACACTCGTAGTGGGTCAAATGATTATGCGTCCGTTTTTCGAGTTGGCGCGACCAACCCGGACAGGGGTGTCAACCCAATAGATCTATTCACAATCTTCGCGTTTAACTCCATAACTAACAATTAATGATACAGACCCATATAATTTGAATAGTGGAAACTTATGCAATACGTAACAGGCCCATATAATTTGAATAGCTACGAATTTTGGTGCATGCAAGCCCAAAATTGGGTTTTTGGCTCTTTTTCAAGAAGACAACTTGCAACCAAGCTTTTTGTTGGTACATGATTCTGACAACAACTTCTATTGTGTAATAGTTTAGTTTTTGTAATTAGTCTTTGATATTCATAAATGAATATTTTGTGTTATGTTATTTATTAATGTTTGAAATGCATATTTTTGTTATGTATTTATGCAGGTTCGTACGAACTTATGTCTGGTACGAACTTGGGCAGGTAAGTTCATACGAACTTAGAAGCTGCTAAGTTCGTACGAACCTAGCTGCCTATAAATACAAAGTTCGAAAATATCATTTCTAAGCTTTCATACGAACTGAGTTCAGCTAACTAAGTTCGAATATATCATCCTAGTTTGAAAAGTACGAAGTAAGGACATTTTCTAGTGAGATAAACGTGGCATAAACACTCGTATCATTTCTTAGAGTATTCCGCAATCTAACAAACGTTGTTACCCCATTGGATCCGTTCAAGGGGAACCTATACTTTTAATCTTATTTAATCCTTGAAATCTTTGTTCTAACACATTCTTGGTGTTAAAATACATCCAAGATGTGTTAGAAATGATTTTACCCATTAAATCTATTCAAGCTTGCAAGAACATGAAAATAGTTACAATAACATCAAAAAGTCGACTTTTTCGGTTTGATTTTCGGTTTGACCATAGGTTACTCTTCTTTTACCTAAGGATATGTATAAGGTGTAACCTACAAACCATCAAACCTTTTATGAGGATTTAAGCCATGAAAAAGGCATGAAATCTAAGAATTAAACACAATAAAAGTAGGAAATGGAAGCTAGGAAGAGTGATTTTACCTCAAAGTTGTATTTGTGTAAGAACACTTTTAAGATGATGATCTTAGGATGAAAAGGGGCTGGAAATTCTGGAGTTTAGTGTGTGTATTGAGAGAGTTTGTGTGTGTTTTTGAGAGAGAATGGAGAGAATAAAGTGAGTGGGTGTGTTGGGGAAATGGTGTTAATGGAATCAAAGTGAGCTAGTGGAGGATTAAAAGGTGGTCAAGAGAGTGGGGCTACAGATTTTTGGTGGGGGAAAGGGTTTCTTTATTGTTATTTTTGTTAAATAATTAAGTTGAAAAGCTTATAAGTTACATAATAAATTTTTTACAAGTTTGTGTATACTTTAGAGTTTAATTGTGATGTTTTGATGATTAAAGTTTGAGTTGTAAAACTTCATTTAATAAGTTTATAATTTTCATCATAATGTATTTGATTCGTTTACGATTGGCATTCGCGAGTTAATCGTGCAGTTTTCGGTTGCGTTAACCAAGTTACGGAATTTCCGATTAAATTCCGGTTCTTGTGATATGATAAATATTTTGTGTTGATGAATGAAATTAAATTTCATTTGTTTTCTTTGGCACTTTGTAATTTAATGTGGTTTACGGTCTTAAAGTCCGCTAAGCAATCTCCTAAAACGTTACACGATTTCGGTAACTTACGGATTCGATACTTAAGGAGTTGTAACCTAGACTTTTCACTAGGATTTTTGAATGTTGTAAACGTAAATAGATAGACTAGGAATTTAAGTGTGTTATTGACCTGAGATTTTTGATGGTTATCACAGTCTCCCCCACTTAAAATGAATTTCGTCCCGAAATTCAACTCTTTAAAATTCCATTGAATAGATGAGGGTATTTCCGTTTTATGAAATCCTCTCGTTCCCAAGTCTAACTAGGTCCGCACTTTAAAATTCCATTGAATTTTGACGATCGGGATTTTGCTACGTCTTAAGCGTTTGACTTTCTTGTCAATGATTTCGGTTGGTTCTTTTAGTGAAGTGTATGCGATCGTCGATTTGGATTCCCTCTACGGGTAAGACATGCGATTCGTTCGCTAGACATTTCTTGAGGTTAGATACATGGAAAGTTTCGTGAATCGCACCTAATTCTAATGGTAACTTAAGTTTGTAAGCTACCAGACCGATTCGTTTGATGATTTCGTAAGGTCCAATGTAGCGTGGGCTTAACTTGCCTCTTTTGCCAAAATGAACTATCCCTTTCCAAGGTGATACTTTCAAGAACCTTTTATCATCAACTTGGAATTCTAGGGGTTTTCTACGGTTATCCGCGTAGCTTTTCTGCCGATTCTGGGCAGTCTTAAGTCGATCTTGAATGATTGATATTTGGTCGGTAGTTTCCTGGATAAGGTCAGGTCTTGTTAAATGTTTGTCACCTATGTCGTACCAACTCAAAGGTGATCGACATTTTCGCCCGTATAACGCTTCATAAGGGGCGCATTGTATGCTGGCGTGGTAGCTATTGTTATATGAGAATTCTACAAACGGTAAGTGAATATCTCAACTTCCTCCGAAGTCTAGCACGCATGCTCGAAGCATGTCTTTCAATGTTTGGATTGTTCGCTCGCTGTGTCCATCCGTCTTAGGATGGTAAGCCGTACTTAGGTTCAACTGTGTACCCAACGCTTTCTTTAAGGATTGTCAGAATCGTGACGTGAAACAGCTATCTCTATTAGAGATAATGGAAACAGGTACTCCGTGGCGCGACACAATTTCGTTAATGTAGATTCAAGCGAGTTTCTCCATGTTATAGTCCTCTCGAATGGATAAGAAATGAGCGGATTTTGTCAATCGGTCAACGATAACTCATATTGCTCATGTGCTTTAAAAGTTCGAGGTAGTTTGGTGACGAAGTCCATCGTTATTTGTTCTCATTTCCATTATGGTATCTCTGGTTGTTGCGACAACCCTGATGGCTTTTGACGCTCTGCCTTAGTTCTAGAGCAGGTCATTTTGCGACGTAGGCAGCGATGTCTTTCTTTATTCCGGACCACCAGTTCTTTAACATCTTTGTACATTTTGTCGGCCTCGGGGTGAATCGAGTATTGTGACTTGTGGGCTTCCCCCAAAATCAAGTCTCACAATTCATAGTCCTTGTGTATCCAAACCCTATCCTTAAATTATTTCACCCCATCGATCTTGGTTTCGAATCTTTGCTCAAGGCCGTGCAAGGTTTCTTCCTTCAGATCCTCGGTCCTTAAGGCCTTTTCTTGAGCAAGTTGGATTTGAGTTTTTAGACTAGTTTGCACGAGTATTACGGATGCTCGTACTCGCGAGGGCTTCACCCTTTCCTTTCGACATAGCGCATTGCCACTACATTTTGCTTTGCCTGGGTGGTATTGAATATCGTAGTCGTAATCGTTCAATAACTCCACCATCTCCTGTGGCGCATATTGAGCATCTTTTGCTCGAAAATTTGGCGGCAACTCTTGTGATCCGTGTATATCGTGCACTTGGTTACGTAGAGGTAATGTCTCCAAACTTAAGTACGAAGACTACGGCTCCCAATTCTAAATCGTGGGTCGTATAGTCTTTCTCGTGAGTTTTAAGTTGTCGGGATGCGTATGCTATGACTTTGTCCCTTTGCATTAACACACATCTAAGACCTTGGTGCGAAGCGTCGCAGTAGACTACGAAGTCGTCTGATCCTTCCGGTAATGCCAAGATTGGCGCGTTGCATAATTTATGCTTCAACGTTTGGAAGGCATCCTCCTGTGGCTTTCGCCAGACAAACATCTTGTCTTTCTAGGTTAGCATGGTTAGCGGTTGCGAGATTTTTGAGAAATTCTTGATGAATCTTCGATAATAACCAGCTAAACCCATAAATTGTCTAATTTCTGTTGGAGTTCTGGGGTCTTCCCATTTCTTAACGGCTTCAACCTTAGTTGTATCTATGTGAAACCCATCCTTGCCGACTACGTGGCCGAGGAAATGTACCTCTCTAATCCAAAACTCGCACTTGGAAAGTTTGGCGTACAGTTTCTCATCCCTAAGCAGTTCTAATATCTACCTCAAGTGTTGTTCGTTGTAAGTCTGTATGTATAGGATCGATAACGAGGTTATCTAAGGTATTAAGGTGCGGAATCCCTCAATACTAGTTATAGGATCTATAACGATTTGTTTCGCAAATATAGCGAGTCGTATTACTAATATGCTTTGTATTGATTATAATAGATGTTAAACGATCAATACCTAGGCTTTAGTATGTTTAGAATATCTCTGGAAAACTCAGAAAATTCGTATTTCTTTTTGGCAAAAATTAATTAGGTTTAAAACCTAATTCTCATATATAACCGTCTCGGTTCGTGAGTTTTGGGCTCTGCGAACTGACTCAGTTCGCAGCCCATCTTGGCCCAGCGAACTGACTCGGTTCGCAGTCCAACATGGTCAACATTTTTCAGCATTTTAATATTTTACTCTAAAATGTTTACCAACCAATATTTTTCATTACAATTCAAAACCAATGTACAAACTTGATTACAATTATCAGAAGTCCTATTACAAGCTAGATTTGTTGTCACAAAACATGTCCCAACATTCGTGATCTTCCTCGCTTTGTGAGTAGATGAGTATATCGTCGATGAATACTATAAAGAATTTATCTAAGTATGCTCTACATACTCTGTTCGTTAAATCCAAGAACACTGCAAGCGCGTTTGTCAAACCGAATGGCATAACCATGAACTCTTAATGTCCATATCGGGTTCGGACTGCGTTTTTGAGTATGTCCTCATCATGGACTCGTAGCTGATGTTAGCCTGACTGTAGGTCAATTTTTGAGAAGTATGAAGCTCGTTGCAATGGATCGAATAGATAGTCGATTCGAGGGAGATGTGACACCCCGCTAAAGCGGAAACACGAGATGTAACAGTACAATGATTTCATAAATCGAAAATTACAAAAGATCACCGTTCATCGGTCTACAATTAATACATTACATAAAGTCTTACAAGCGTTTACAGCACAAAAGTAAATATCCTAAACATGCTATTACATCCCAAAAGATACAAATTCCGTACGCTAAATGCAGCATAAATCAAATAGCCGGTTTAGCTTCAATTGATAGATTGTGACTAATTCCTGAAAAGCATGTAAAATACAGGTCAACTATGAAACATAGTTGGTGAGTACCCAGGTTTTGTGTAATGATAGACCCTTTTCAAAGATTAATGAGGTTTAGTTTTTAATGTTACACATACTACGTGATTAATTTGCAAAGTTATTTGTTTAGTGCCGAGCTCATATGACTAACATAATTATCCGAAACCTGGTTAAGATAAACCTTTGATAATAGTCAATTGCTATTGCACGATAATTATAAAAGGGATTCGTTGACCCAAAGCTCATTTAAGTGTGATATTTATTTGCATGTTAGATTTCTTTGTGAATCGGTATCTTAATTGCAAAAGAAGTTTAAAGAAAGACTCATTTAGAAGCGATACTTTAGAAACTCCATTAAAAGTCATAATTCATTTATAACCCCATACTCATATTTTAAAAGAAACATTCAAGGTTTATAAAACTCACGATATAGTGTTTGATAAATACAAATTTAGTATGTAAAACTTATTTAATAAATTCAAGTTATGTTTTATAAAGTTAATGGTTTGTCATATTTCAATCAAACCGTTCATCATTTAGACGGATTATTATATCTAGTTTCATGAGAAAACAAGGCGTCATTTAAAACTGCGCCTTTAATTGTCAAAATCACAATGATTTACAATTTAATAATTCCGGTTATATATGTATGGTTAAAGAAGTAACGTTTCAAATTACCTATCATAATAACGTCTAAGTGGTGACGTTTAAAATTTTAAAGAAAGTTTACTTCAGTAACAATGTCATTATAGAGCTCGGCCATAAGTTTATAGTTTATAAAGAAACCTCAATTCGAATGACTACGTCATTATAAAATTTGGGTCACAAGTTTATCGTTTAAAAGAGACGTCATTTTCATGTCAAAGCGTCATACAATAATAGATGTTTGCGAAATCACTATGCCATTACATTTTTTTTTATACAATCGATGATTTAATTATGCTTGAGTCCACAACCAAACCTACAACCGATAAACCCTTGCCCCAAAATAGTGATGCCCTATCGTTGGTATTTAGGATGATGGAATGCACTCACGTGGCCGCGTGAGTGGGGAGGTGGTCTCGCTCTCAAATAGTTCTATTCATATGCATCATTTGGCTCATATAGAGTTAATGGTCGTGTGTATATACCGGGGACTTTAGATACGATAGAGTACAAGCATATAATCATGTGACATCGATAAGCATTCACGACATTGTTTTGAAATTTAGCATAGCATAGCACAATAATCATATCACGGCATTTGTAAATCAAGTTCATCATAAACATATCGTTTGCAAGTAAATAAATCATTCAAGTCATTCATGCATGCTTTTCACCCCAAAACATTTAAGTAAAGCGTTAAAATAGGGGCTGAGTACTCACTATCGTTAGTATGCGTACGGAAATGGATGTAAAGCGCATTTCGACCAAGAGTGACTCCTATCCAAGACCTACGAATACAAGGTTCCTAATTAGAGTTTAGACTAAGATAGCTTGTTAAGAGTGCTTAGCTAGTCGTTTGTGTTACAAAGTGCCGTTATAGTTTGATTTGACGTTGCCGGTAATTACTCGGGTTGTGATAAAAATAATGTAATCACTTGAAAACAGATTCCAAAAATTACCAAACTTGGTATACAACATGGAAAATAATTCAAAAAATAGTAATGATTGTTGAAAAATTCCGAAATTTTTACTAGATCAGTTTTAACCCATTTCTAAGTTTGTGTAAAAATTTCATGCTATTTTGGGATCTGGAACATTGGTTCCCAATCACATGTGTTTTAACAATTCGTACGTCGGAAGACATATCAAAACAATTCCAATGAGTGTTAAATTCTGAGGATAGTGTCATTTTATGTGGAAAATGACACAGTAATTTTTCCATATTTTTCTGATGTCAAAAAGTATTTTTCATGAATATTTGGCTTTCTAGAGACTTTATTTGCATTAATTCTAGAAAAATACTTAAGTTTTCCCAAAAATTCTCATTTTTTATTTTCAAGGTTCTTTTTAAGATATAGATACTAATAAAAATCATCCTCAAATTTTAAACACGTTTTATCTATATTTTTGTGTATTTTACATTCATCATAACAACATCATTCCTACATTTACAAGACCAAGATTATGCATGTTATTCACGCATTTTCTAAAAATACTTAAGTAGCAAAATAAAATCCTATATTTTTATGCTACTGAGATATATGTGTTAGGAATATAAAATAATTTTCTCAAATGTTTTTGAATAGTTTAAGACCCTTAAACAAATATCAATTCATGATGTTCACAGAAACATTACTGTTTGCGCACCAGTTTTGTTTGGTACATTTGGGGGTCTTAAACTCAATGGATTTGAATGAGACTAGTGGGCTTTTAAAGGTAAGACATTGAACTAAATTCCAGAAGAAAAATCAAGATTTTTGAACCATTATTTACTGAGTTATGGTTGTCTCAAGTGAGGTCAAAATCTGGACAGATTCATATAAGACAATAGAAATCTTTTTGGTGTGTTTTCCACAACCCACGATTTTTAGGCCTCATCCAATGATTGAGGCTTTGTCTTATATGCATGGATATGTGCTTTTACAGAAATAAAAATATACTTTAACATAAAATAAGATCTAGATACGGAAATGGTGCATGCAAGCCCAAAAATCGGGTTTTTGGCTCTTTTTTCAAGAACACAACTTGCTACCAAGTTCTAGATCTTATTTATTTCTTTAAATCTTGGATCTAACACATTCTTGGTGTTAAAATACATCCAAGATGTGTTAGTAATGATTTTTAGTAGTTTAAACATTTTATTCCCAAGTAAAACAAGTAAATGAACATCAAAACATAGAAAAGACGATTTTTCGGTTTGTTTTCGGTTTGATCATGGGTTGCCCTGTGTTTTGACACTTAAACAAGTGTAAGGGAACCTACAAACTTACAAACCTTGCATTGAGGGTTTTAGCCATGAAAAGGGCATAAAATCCGTGTTTCTTCAAGATTGGAAGCAAGAACCTATAAGAATGGAGACTAAGGATGATGATTTTACCTTTGGGTGGTTGATTGAAGTGGATGAACACCTTCAAGATGAGATTGTTATTTCAAAATATGGCTGGAAATTTGGAGAGTGTAGAGAGAATTTGTGTGTGTTTTCCTTGAGAGAATGAAAGAAATGATGAGGGGTGTTGGGAAAATGGGGAATGCATGTCTTGGGAGTGGAGTAATCAAAAAAAAGGAGGGGGGGGGGGGGGGGGGGGGGGGCTGAATTTAAAATTTTTTTTTTATAAATTATGTTATATAAATGTCTCAAAGTTTATATAATTAATTTGTATTAGTTTTGTGAGTTTATAGATGTTTAATTGGGATTTCTTTGCGGTTTAATTTGAGTTATGAATCTTTATCTTTATAAGTTCATAATATTTATTATGATGTATTTGTTTTAATTACAAATGATTTTCACGAATTAATTTACTGATTTCCGGTTGTGATTACCGATTTACTGAAATTTTTCAGTTAAATTCCGATTTTTGAGATGGGTAAATATTTTGTGATGGCTTATGAAATTTAATTTCATTTATTTTCTTTGGCACTTTGTAACCTAATTTAATGTTACTCAAAGTCTTAAAGTTAGCTAAGCAATCTTCTAAGACGTTATGCGGTTTCGGTAACTTACGAACTTGGTACTTAAGGAGTCGAACCTAGACTTTTCACTAGGATTTTAGAGTGCTGTAAACGTAATTAAAAGTACTAGGAATTTTATTGCGGTGTTGACCTGAGATTTTTGACAGTTGTCACAGGAGAGGGTATCGATTTCTGATCGTTAGTTTGTTCAACTCTCTATAGTCAATACACATTCGTAACGATCCGTCTTTGTTCTTAACGAATAGGACTTGAGCTCCCCATGGTGACGAACTAGGTCGAATGAATCCTTTATCTAGGAGTTCTTGAAGTTGATTAGATAGTTCCTGCATCTCCACAGGCGCTAGGCGGTACGGTGCCTTAGCTATTGGGGTGGCTCCTGGAACTAACTCAATTCGGAACTCGACTTGTCTAGGCAGGGGAAGTCCAGGTAAGTCGTCTGGAAATACTTCGGGGTATTCGCGCACTACCGAAATATCTTGCATACGTTTCTCTTCCGACTCCTTCTCAACTACATGAGCCAGAATAGCAAGATACTCCTTCTTTAGGTATTTGCGAATCTTCATGGATGACATCATCTTCAAGCTCCTCCCGGGCTTATCTCCAAGTACGACGAGTGTTTCGTTTGTCCACATGATTTGCTTTTGTGCCTTAATATTTGTCCATTTGAAATGGCACTTAGTAAATTAGATCGTTGTCCCGTAAGTAGAAGGATAATAAGCTTCTATATATACATGGATGCATTGAGCATTGTACAAAATTTTGAGACGCATGTTACAAAACGATCAAGGCCTTCATCCTTATCTACGTCTCAATACTTTTTCGTACGTACATATATATATATCCGAGATACTTTCCACTTCTAGCCTAGTCTAAGTCTAGATCATGTGGGTAATAACGTGCCACAAACACGTGTCTGTAACAGGGTGACGCTGCGTAGATCACCGTGTCTACTGTGACTTGCTGACACTTCTTCATGATGCAAGACTTTGTTCTTTCTTTCAAATAATTGGCCAGCTTCTTCCAAAAGTAAATTTTGTCCTTGATTTGCACGAGAATATGACTTTTTGCAATTCTCTGCTCTAACTCATAGGTCTTGCACCTCATCCTGAGTTCCCAAACTCGGGCATCCAATTCTTCCATTTGATCTCTCAATCTTTCATACTCGTCAACATGTATTATCCCAACGCTTTGGTTCTCGTCGACTTCTTCGACTATCTCTTCCATCAGAACTACCTCCTCATCAAGGTATTCGTACTGAATCTGTTCCTCGTGGATTGAGTCGTTGTCAGACAAGTAACCGTTCATAATGAGGCCTGCAATTTCCTATGACAGTGCATCCTAATATAAGTGACAAAATGTAGATTTTCTTTTGTACGAACTTGACAAAAAGAGCCAATGGGGCCACATAGGATGATACTTTGAGAGGCACAGTGTGTAACTGGGGCATGTAAGACCGTCGCTGCATGTAAGTCCTAAACAGTTACATACGTACTTGATTTAGGATGAAAGTCCGCTGTCGCAATTCTTAATCAAGTGTGCTAAAAATCTTAAAAGTCAAAAGATACGAAAAATCGTACATATTAGTATTATCTTATTTGCTCTTTTTGGTGAAATGTCTGAATGTACAGTATATAGTTGCCGGCTTGTGAGTCCGTATGTGCATGTAAGTCCAAACAACTATATACGTTATTCACTTGAATGTGCTCAGACATGATCTGTAGGACCGATAAGTGACAGATCTTAAGCAAATCAATATTCAATAGCTAGTGAGCGGAAATCAAAAGCTAAACACAAGTACGTTTAATCATAAACACACTCAAAAGTTCTCTGTAGTTCGGATTGGCAAAAAAAATCACGTAACACAAACACTAATTAGGTATTTATACTATTACCTAATCAGATAGGCGATATTGATGATATCGCCTATGTATCAATATCGCCTATGCGATATTGCCAATATCGCAATAGCGATATTGCCAATGTCGCTAGTTACATCAGAAATAGACTAAGTAATTACAACTCAAAACTTAGACCAAGTGACAGACACACTAATGTACCAACAAACTCCCCCGTGTCTTCAGCTTGGTCTTCAAAAATAATCTTCAGTCAAATCGTCGATTAAACCCATCCAGCAGGAAACTTACCACCCGCATGGTTCCATAGGTTACACAAATATCCACAATTCTTTGAAATTGTTGAGCAAGCTTTTCATATATCGGATTTCCCCTATAATATCTTATACGATTATCAAACAATTTCCTCATATCTTCCTTTGATAGATTGATCAAACTCATAGGATCAAATATCCTATACTATGCTTTTTTCAACCCATAAAGAGAAGTCTTCTCAGGTTCTACATGCCCAGGCACAAATACTAACACAGCTTCTCCAGTCTGACTGTGAAACTCCCAGTAGTGAAATCTTTTTAGAAAATCCAGAGGAACAATTTCCAGAGGAATCTTCTTCAAGCAATCAGCTGGAGGATAATGTACTTTGTAGATTGGCTGCTTGGTTACTGGATCCAACTTCTTCTTGAACTTGTATCTTTTTCCCAGTGTTGGTTTAATAAAACTGTATCTTTTTGTCTGTACTTCCTTGCGCAAAGTTCTTTGAAAATTTTTATTTTTGGAATAACGTGGATCATTTCTTGATGCCCATTTTTTAGCAAGCACTGGACACTGATTAATGAGATGACCCTGCTTCTTACAGTAGAAGCATGATCGTCTCTCTCAGAAAGTTTGATCATTACTCGATAGTGGTTTTGGCGAAAGAGGAACTCTATGAGGCGTGATTTTAGATACATTTGCTGCACATGAACATTTATGCGAACATGATGGAACAAACGTATTCACAGTTGAAAGAATTTTTGAAGAAGGATTTTTAATTGAAACCTTACTATTTTGAATGTTCTCCTCCAGATTCATTTTCAAATCCTTAACTACTATTTTCTTTTTAGAAAACATTCCACCTCTACCATCGTTGGTAAAAATAAAATTTTCAGGTTTGAAATTATTCTTTTCAACTTTCTGTGTAACCTCGTGAGTTACATCCTCCACCTCTACCACCTCTTCAACATTTGTTGATGGGACAAAATTGATTGGTTCAAATTGAGGCTTAATAGGCTTAGCCTTCTGGTTATTTGAACTCAACACTTTAAGCAACTCAGGTCGCTTGACGTCAGCAGCCTTAACAATCTTAGGCTGTTTAACATCCTCAGCCTTGACAAGCTTAGACTGATCGGGATAATCAACATTAACTGATTTAATCACAGGATTTGTATCCTTTTTGATAACAGAAGGTACATAGTCTTTAATTTCGTCCTGCGAAAGACTGGGCTGATTCAAATTTGAGGGAGGAGGTTGGTTGTGATAGCCAATTCCTGCCTTACTCTTCGTATCAGTCCGTTGATTTTGCAGAATGTCAAAAAAGACCATAGTAGATGTGGAGATATTTGCAAGTCTTCGTTTTAAATCAACATTTTCAGATTGAGTTTCAGCAAGTTCCTTTTTAAGATGTGAAATGAGTTTTAAATAACTGTCAATCTCATCTTGTTTGTTAAAAATCATTGCCTTTAACTCTTTCTTTTCGTCAATAAGGGTTTTCTGATTTACAGTATAGACTTTTTCGTTATCTTTTAAAACTTTGTTCGTTTCAATAAGATTGGTTAGATCTGTATTCAAGCGATCATTATCTACTATGAACCTATTGATTTTACCAGTTAGTGTGATACAGGAATTACAATTAAACGAATCAAAGTCTACCTCATTTTGAACATCCACCATAAGAGCTACGTTATCTTGATCGTCCATAGCAGAAAAATCATAGGCTTCTTCATCCATCAGAAGAGCTGCCTTGGCGACTTCATTCTCTTTGTTGAAAGTAGAAGGTTTTGTAAATCCAGTAGATGGTTGTCTACCTTTCTCACATTCTCTAGCAAAATGTCCCAGATTTTGACACTTGTAGCATCTAATCTTGGACTTATCGAAAAACATGCTAGTTTTATCAGTAACGTCTTCAAGAGATTTCTTTCCTGTTCTCTTTAAATAGGTTTTCGTTCTTCTGGTAAGCATAGCCATGTTCCAACGAAGATCCACTCTCTCTAGTTCATCAGGATCAACTTGTGCAAAGTCTTTATCAGTAAGATCTACCGAGCTAATCCTCTTGGATAAAAAATCATCATATGATGACAAAAACGCGTTGAAGATAACTGCATGCTCATTGTGCGATGCAGTAGCAGAGGAAGTTGATTGAGCTGGGTTAGTAGAAAACGTTCCAGCAGAAGTACCACCTGAAGAATAAGTGGTTTCAGTAGATAGTCCATGTTAAGACATGACCACTCCTATGATGATTTCATGATGACAATAACTCCATGAAGACACAAGTGTTATGGGATTACTTATTTTCAGCAGCAAAATACGTTTTGGATATAAAGTCTTCTGTATGCTGGCTGCGAAGGAATCACTGTTCATCAGTTCACCCAGCAGACAGAACTGCTAGTTCACCCAGCAGACAGAAAACTTGAAGAGCAACCAGCTCTGAAATATTCAAAGTCTCATATCATATACATGTTTAAGTATCCTTTAGTTAAGCTGTGGAGACCTTCCTTGTTTGTCAAGATCAAGTTTGAACATTGGAATGAAGACCCAGCATAGAGTTCATTATTCCAGTTCACCCAGCACTGAAACTGAAGAACACTTGGGTTATCACAAACTCAAGTGATCATGCTTTTAATAATTAGGGAATGTATGTGTATAACAGAATGGCATCTTCAGAGGTTATACTCAATGTATATACCTGATTATCTTGACTGTTTATGCACAGTATGCTTCCTTATCATGGTCAGCCTACAAGACAAGAATGCAGTGTACTTTCTGACAGACTGCCAGACCTGATCGTGCAGACTTCATCAGAACACACAAGCAAGCATGTCTGAAGTCAACCAATGAAGATAAAGACATCTGGAAAACATTCATTGGCTGATCAAGTTTCAAGCATCACACAAGCTCTACTATAAATATCAGACTTGGGTTACAAAGCCTAAGGGTGTGTGTACACGAGTGAATCAGCAAGAATTCTTAGTGAATTAATTATAGTTCATAGAGCATTTGTGTTAGCAGAATTGTATTGCTTGTAACCAGCTTAGAGTCTGTTCTCAGTTGATCTTAGTGATAGGATTCTGTATTCAATTAAGTTAGAAATTCCGCATCTAACTTGTAATTCTTTGATATATTAAAATAAAAGAATTATTTGAAAAACCTCTATATGTTCTTATTATACAACTAAGTCTGATTCACAATTTCAATTAAGAAAACGAAAAAGTTGTATTCACCCCCCCCCCCCCTCTACAACATTGTTGTTAATCTTTGGGACCAACAACTGGTATCAGAGCAGTTAAGATTATTCAAATCTTAGATCTGTTGAAATGGCCACTTACAGCTCAAACTCTGCTTACCTGGAAAATGGTTCTGCATCCAGACCCCCTAAGTTTGATGCAAAGGAATTCCAGACATGGAAATCAAGGATGATGCTACATTTTGAATCAATTGATTCATTAATGCCAAGCATTGTCTTAGAAGGACCATTTGTTCCAACCACCACCATTGAAGTTCCTGCTTCTGGAACTACTCCTTCAACATCTAGGGAGGTAGTTAAAGCAACTAATCAATGGTCTGATGAAGATAAAAGAAGAACTGGATTGGATGCTAAAGCTAGAACTCAAATAGCCATCTCTCTTCCTAACTCTGTATACAACTCAGTATGCAGGCTCTCTTCTGCCCAGAAAATGTGGGATGCTTTGGATATAGCATATGAAGGAAAGGAAGAAGTCAAGCAGAACAACATTATTGCATTAAAAAGGCAATATGAACTGTTCTTCTGTCATAAAGGAGAATCTCTGGTTGATATGTACACCAGATTTACTGCTTTGCTGAATGACCTAGCAGCCATGGAAGTTCACATCAATGTCTTTGAAGTTACCAACAAGTTTGTTGACTCCTTACCATCTTCTTGGGAATCTGTAGCTACCTCACTTAAAGTCACTCATAGTCTTAAAAACTCTGATCTGGCTTCACTCTATGGTGCTCTCATGAATCATGAGAAAACTAAGGCTTTGCATGACAAGAACATTAAAGAAAACTGGAAGCATCTTGAGCATTCCAGTGCTGCTCTTGTTGCTGCTGAACCAAAAAGAAAGAGTTCAAAAGCTATGGTTGTGTACAAACAAAAAGCCAATAAAGAAGAAGCAGAAGTCAACTCAGATGAACAAAGTGAAGATGAAGACTACTCAGATGACAGCTGTGATGAAGATGATGTAGAAAGCTTTGCTAATGGAATGGCTATGCTAGCTCAAAAGTTCAGGAAGTTCAATAGAAGAAAAGGAAAATCTGGTTTCAGATTCAGTAAGAAAGCTAGCCCAGGGAACTCTGGCAAAACAAGAATGTTTGCCAAAGCTGAGTGTTATAGTTGTGGCAAAATTGGACACTTTGCAGCTGATTGTGAGTTCAAGAAACCATTTACTCAAGCTGACACTTACTCAAAAGCAGCAAAGTACAAAGCCAAATATAAGGCAATGAAGGCTGAGATGAAAGCTAATTCCAAAGGAAAGAAGAAACCTGAAGTCAAAAGTTTGATTGCTGAGTCTCATGACTGGGATGATTACAGCTCATCATCTTCATCCTCATCAAGTGAGAGTGATGATGACTGTATCAAAGTAGGTAGACATGGAAAATGTCTGATGGCCAAAGAAGATTCTGTAGAGGACAAAAAGGATAGCACATTTCTGGATGATATGAGAAAGGCTGATGTAAAGATGCAATCAGAAGAATGGAAAGCCTCTATGCTGTATAAGGTAGAAAATTTCAGATCTTATACTGATGATGAAAAAGCAGAAATGTTTGACTATCTTAGAATTGATCTTGATATGGCTTGCAAAAGGGAAGATGATTTTAAAATAACAATTGAGAATTTAAAATCTCAATTAAATGTTTTAGAACTTAACAAGTGTCTTAAAAATGATAAGCTTGAACTTGAATCCAAAATCTATGCTTCCCAAGTTTATTTGCAAGAGTCAGCAGACACCAAAAATCAATTAGTTAATCTCAAAAAGGTTGTTGAATCTTGGTGTCACTCTGCTCAAAGAACAGCTAAGTGTGTTCAAGAGCAAGTGCCACACCAAGTAAAAGCTATTTTAAATGGAGATTTTGAGTCTGCTGCTGCCATAGCTGAAGTAACCATGATGGATCCAATACTTGAACCAGCAGAGATCTTACCAGAAACCTTTGCTAAAGTTGTTGCTGGTAAAAAGATTTTAACAAATAAATTTGTAAAACCTGTTGCTAAAGCTGAATCCATGGTTAAGATCATAGAAGAAACCAAAGTTGAAGGATCAAGTAATTCAATAAATGAATTTACTAAATCCTCAGCATCTGCCTGTGTAGCCACTAACCCTCTTTATGAAAACACTAGAGGAACATCCTCTACTATTTTCAAAGCTGACAATGCTGCAAGCCTGAAAGCTGACAGCATTGTAAAACCCAATGCTAGGTTAACATCAGTCATTGAAAGTCAAACTATCAATGTTGGTAAGGCTAAAAGAAACAAGACTGTTACCCAAAGAAAGAATGTTGAGCTAAATACTTCAAAGGGTCTGCCTGCAAATGGCAAGGGTAAACAAATGAGAGCTGGTTTAACTGAAACTCAAGTATTGGCTAGTAAGCTTGATCAGCTCACAACTCAGATTCAACAATTGTTTGCTATTAGCAATCAGCAGTTGAATCAGAGTAACACCCAGCAGTCAAGGGTTGTTCCACCTACATCTAAAAGGCAGAATAACAAGAAATGTTACAACTGTGGTGAGAGATCACACATGTTTCATCAATGTAAGACAGATTACTGTATGATTCCCAGAACTCTGTTAAGTCAATTGACAATACAATCAACACAGAACATCTCTAGTGAAGTAAATGTTAAGGCTAACAAGAGGAACACTAGGAGGACATCAAATCTTGATATCAGTCCTCCAGAACCCATCCCTGGATGGGTTCCCAAAAAGAATTAAACTCTTGTGATTGTGCAGGGCATTCAAAACAAACAAATCTGGTACTTGGATAGTGGATGTTCAAGGCATATGACTGGATGTAAGTCCCTGCTGCTGGACTATAAGGAGAAAGATGGTCCAGCTGTTACTTTTGGAGATAATTCAAAGGGCTATACTAGAGGTTTTGGTAATTTGAGTAATGGGAATGTAACCTTCAAGAATGTTGCTTATGTGGTTGGATTATGTCACACCCCGCTAAAGCGGAAACACGAGATGTAACAGTACAATGATTTCATAATCGAAAATTACAAAAGATCACCGTTCAACGGTCTACATTTAATACCTTACATAAAGTCTTACAAGCGTTTACAGCACAAAAGTAAATAATCTAAACATGCGATTACATCCAAAGGAGACAGAATTCTGTAACGCTATAGCAGCATAGCTCATATAACAGGTTTAGCTTCAATAAACAAGTTGTGACTATTTCCTGAAAAGCATGTAAAAATAAACAGGTCAACTATGAAACATAGTTGGTGAGTACACAGGTTTTGCGTAAGGAAAGACCCTTTTCAAGAGTTTACAAAGTTTAGTTTAGAAGTTCCACGTTACTACGTGATTAGTTCACAAAAGTAATCTCTTTAGTACCGAGGCTCATACAATGACGAAAGTCATCCGATAATTTCATAAGATCAATTTTTAGGATGGTCAAGCGCTATCGCGCGGATAATTATAAAAGTAATTCATTAAAACAAGGCTCATTTAAGAGCGATACCCATTTCATAGTTAGATTCATTTGTGAATCGATGTTTTGTTTGCAAAAGAGGTTTATTTAAGTACGAGATTCATTTAGGAGTGATTCCCTTTGGAACTCAATTAAAAGTCATAATTCGTCCATAACGCCACGCTCATATTTTCAAAGAAATATTCAATTCACTTTTATAAAACTCAAGATATAGTGTTTAATAAGTTCAAGTTATGTTTATAAAACTCATATTGTAGCATTTAATAGATTCAGATTACGTTTATAAAGTCAATGGATCATCAAATCAATATCAAAATGTTAATAATCTCAACGGTTTATTATGTTGAAGTTCATAAGAATGCGAGGCGTTATTATGGAACCACGTCTATCATTGTCCACAACCACAATGATTTATAATGTAAAACTCAAGTTTTAAATTTATGATTTTAAAGAAGTATTGTTTCAAATGACAACGTCTTTAAAAAGTTCGGGTCGTAAGGTTTATAGTTTCAAGGAAATGTCGTTTCAAATGACAAAACGTCATACGTTTATAGTTTCAAAGAAATATCGTTCCAAATGACAAAACGTCATACGTTTATAGTTTCAAAGAAATATCGTTTCAAATGACAAAACGTCATACCTTTATAGTTTCAAAGAAATATCGTTTCAAATGACAAGGTCATTGTAAAGCTCGAGTCGTAAAGTTTATAGTCGCTTAGGAATTACTATGCTATCGCATTTTTGTCTATAGTCACAATGAATTATTATGCTTGAGTCCACAACCAAACCTACAACCGATAAACCTTTGCCCCAAAGAGAGATGCCCTATCGTTGGCATTTAGGATGATGGGATGCACTCACGTGGCCGCGTGAGTGGGGAGGTGGTCTCGCTCCCAAATAGTACTATTCATATGCATCATTTGGCTCATATAGAGTTAATGGTCGTGTAGATATACCGGGGACTTTAGATACGATAGAAAACAAGCATATAATCATGTTCGTATAAACTTCAAACATTCAAAAAGTTATTCGTAATCAATACGACATTTTAACCATGTCAAGTATTCGAAAGTAAGCATAGCATATAGCATAGCATAGCATAGCATTTGTAAATCAAGGATCGCATTTGTAAAACGAGCATAGTATAAGCAAAGCATTCGTAAATCAAGTATAGCATAAGAATAATATTTGTAATCCAAATATAGTAATTAAATCATATAGCATGCTTTTCACCCCAAAACATTTAAGTAAAACGTTAAAAAGAGGGGCTGTGTAAACTCACTATTGAGCGTGAGCGTACGGATGGATGTAATGCGCGTGCCGACCGGGTTTGACTCCTATCCAATTCCTAAGAACACAAGGTTTCTAATTAGTTCCTCGACTAATATGGTTTGTTAGGATTGCTTAGCTAGCTAATTAAATTACAAAGTGCCGAAAAAGTTCGAATTTCCCTTTAATTAACGTTGTCGGTAATTGTTCGAGTTGTCAACAAAATAATGAAAATATGTGAATAGAACATCTAAAAATTACCAAACTTGGTATGAAATATGAAATATAGTTCACAAATTTTCTGCGAAAATTTGGGGATTTTTGGATTTATGGATTATTTATAACCATTTTATGTCTAAAAAGTAGGATAATTATGGGAAAAATAGTAATTATTCACTAAAAATTCTGGAACTTTTCCCAGATCATTTTGTACCCATTTCTAGGTTTGTGTAAAATTTTCAAGTCTTTTTGAGCAATGGAACTTTGGTTCCCAACATTATGCGTTTTAACGAGACGTAAATCGGAAAACATATCAAAACACTTTGAAAGAGTGTGAAATTTTGAGGATAGTGTCATTTTATGAGGAAAATTACACTAGAATTTTCCCATAATTATTTTGTGTCCAAAAGTATTTTTTCATGATTATTTCACCTTTTGTAGGCTTTATTTGCATTAATTTAGGAAAAATACTTTTGATTTTTCAAAAATTCCCATTTTTATTTTCAAGACTCCTTTCATGATCTAGATACTGAGAAAAATAATCCCCAAAATTTTAAGACGTTTTATCTAGCACTTATATATTTTTGAATCATCACAACACAAGTATTTGCAATTTACAAGATTACAACAATGCATGATGTTCATGCATTTTCTAAAAATATGAGATCAACAAGATAAATTACTATCTTTTTATTCTACTGAGATAAACTTGTTAGGAGTCTAAAACCAATTTTTTTTGAATTTATTGAACACCTTAAGCCCCATGAACATGTATAACAATATGATTGCTCACAGCAAGGTAGCTGTTTGCGCATCAGTTTTGTGTGATACATTTGGAGGTCGAATACTCCATGGATTTGAGTGAGACCAGTGGGGTTTTAAAGGTAAGACATTAAGCTAAATTCTAGAAGAAAAATAGAGATTTTTGGACCATTATTCACTGAGTTATGGTCGTTTCAAGTAGGGTCAAAATCTGGACAGATTACATGCATGACAAAGTGATCTTTTTGGTGTGTTTTTCACTACCAACGATTTTTAGACCTCATCCAATGATTGAAGCCTTGTATTTTATGCATGTACATGTGTTTTAAATAAACATAAACATATTTTAACATTTTAAACCATTTATTCTAGCAAGAACATGTAAATAAACTTTATAACATCAAAAAGTCGACTTTTTCGGTTTGATTCTTGGTTTGATCATAGGTTACCCTTCTTTTACACATGAATGTGTATAAGGTGTAACCTACAAACCATCAAACCTTATATGGGGATTTAAGCCATGAAAAAGGCATGAAATCCATGAAATAAACATAGTAAAAGTAGGAAATAGAAGCTAGAAAGAGTGATTTTACCTCAAAATTCTTGTATTTGTGTAAGAACACTTTTAAGAAGATGATTTAGGGATGAATGTTGGCTGAGATTTAGTGTGTGTTTAGAGAGAATTGTGTGTGTTTTTGAAAGTGGAAATGAGAGAAATGATGAAAGTGGAAGAGTGTGTAAGTGTAGAAGGCTTTTTGCATGTAGAGTGAGTGGAGTTTTGTAAGAAAAAGAGAGGATTTGAGTGGGGGAAGAGGAGGTCCGGTTTTGGCATGAATATTTGGGGTTTTTATTTTATTTTTTTGATAA
Source organism: Logfia minima (assembly GCA_963921325.1). NCBI lineage: Eukaryota > Viridiplantae > Streptophyta > Magnoliopsida > Asterales > Asteraceae > Logfia > Logfia minima. The sequence continues at coordinate 22,753,945 of OY992763.1, read as the reverse complement.
AATATAATATGTATTAGATGTGGTATTTATTTGTATTAAAATTGCTCAAGTCTTGCACATTTCAAGCTTTAAATTGTGTTGTTTTTATGTTTAATATAAGGGTTATAAAAATTAATGTTCTAAATTTCTAAAATACTTCAAATTGTATTTTAGGTTGTTTATAATGGATATTCAAGTATTAGTTGGTCGGATACGAGTTTCTTTTATTCGATTCGGGTCGCGTTTGCCGAGTTACGAAAGTTCGGTTAATTTCCGATTTTTGTGATGTTTTTGTTGGTTAAAGTGTGAGTCATGAAACTTTATTTTATAAGTTTATAACATTCATCAAAATGTATTTGATTCGATCACGATTGACATTCGCGAGTTAATAAACCGATTTCCAGTCGTGTTACCGAGTTACGGAATTTCCAGTTAAATTCCGATTTGTGATATGATAAATATTTTGTGATGACATATGAAATTTAATTTCATTTGTTTTCTTTGGCACTTTGTAACCTAATTTAATGTTCCTCACGGTCTTAAAGTCCGCTAAGCAATCTCCTAAAACGTTACGCGATTTCAGTAACTTAAGGAGTCATAACCTAGACTTTTCACTAGGATTTTAGAGTGCTGTAAACGAAATTAGATAGACTAGGAATTTAAGTGCGTTAATGACCTGAGATTTTTGACGGTTGTCACAATCTCCCCCAGTTAAAATGAATTTCGTCCCGAAATTCAACTAGTCATGCTGTGAGATTCAGTTCGTGAATAGATGAGGGTATTTCATTTTCATGAAATCCTCTAGTTTCTAGGTGTACTCAGGTCCGCGCTTAGAATCCCGTTAGACTTGACGATTGGAATTTTGCTTTATCTTAAGCGTTTGACTTCCTTGTCAAGGATTCCAATTCGTTCTTCAGTGTAATGTAAGCGATCGTCGATTTGGATTCCCTCTACAGGTAAGATATGTGTTTTCGTCAGCTAGACATTTCTTAAGGTTCGATACAACGGAACGTAACGTGAATCGCACCTAATTCTAATGGTAACTTAAGTTTGTAAGCTACCAGACCGATTCGTTCGATGATTTCGCAGGGTCCGATGTAGCGTGGGCTTAATTTGCCTCTTTTACCGAAATGAACCATCCCCTTCCAAGGTGATACTTTCGAGAACACTTTATCACCAACTTGAAATTCTAGGGATTTTCTACGATTATCTGCATAGCTCTTCTGCTGATTCCGGGCAGTCTTAAGTCGATCTCAGATAATTGAGATTTTGTCTGTGGCTTTCTGGATAAGGTCAGGCCTAGTTAAGTGTTTGTCACCGATTTCATACGAACTCAAAGGTGATCGGCATTTTCGATCATATAATGCCTCATAAGGAGCGCATTGTATACTAGTATGGTAGCTATTGTTATATGAAAACTCTACCAATGTTAAGTGGATATCCCAACTTCCTCAGAAGTCTAGTACACATGCTCGAAGCATGTCTTCTAATGTATGAATCGTTCGCTCGCTTTGTCCATTTGTTTAAGGATGGTATGTCATACTAAGGTTTACCTGCGTACCAACGCTTTTTGTAACGATTGATATAAACGTGACGTGAAATAGCTATCTCTATCGGAGATAATGGAAACAGGCACTCTGTAACGCGACACAATTTCGTTAATATAAACTCGAGCGAGCTTCTCCATGTTATAGTCCTCTTGAATAGGTAAGAAGTGAGCGGATTTTGTCAATCGGTCAATAATAACCCACATAGCATCATGTCCTTTAAAAGTTCGCGGTAGTTTGGTGACAAAGTCCATCTTTATTTGTTCCCAATTCCATTGGGGTATCTCTGGTTGTTGCAACAATCCCGATGGCTTCTGATGCTCTGTTCATTAAATCCATGAATCACTGCAGGCGCGTTGGTCAGATCGAATGTCATAACTATGAATTCGTAATGTCCATATCGGGTTCAGAATGCGGTTTTGGGTATGTCCCCATCATGGACTCATAATTGATGATAATCTTATCGCAGGTCGATGTTCGAGATGTATGAAGCTCCTTGCAACTGATCAAATAGATCGTCGATTCGAGGGAGAGGGTATCGATTTTTGATCATCAGTTTGTTCGACTCTCTATAGTCGATACACATTCGTAACGATCTGTCTTCCTTCTTAACGAATAGGACTGGGGCTCTCCATGGTGATGAACTAGGTCGTATGAATCCTTTCTCCAGGAGTTCTTGGAGTTGACTAGATAGTTCCCGTATCTCCACAGGTGCTAGGCGGTACGGTGCCTTTGCTATCGGGTTGGCTCCTGGAACTAGTTTGATTCGGAATTCGACTTGTCATCTGGAAATACTTCGGGGTATTCGCGCACTGCCAGAATATCTTGCATTTGTTATTCTTCTGATTCCTTCTCGACTACATGAGCCAGAATAGCAAGATATTCCTTCTTCAGGTACTTGCGAATCTTCATGGATGACACCATCTTCAAGCTCTTTCCGGACTTATCTCTGTGTACGACGAGTGTTTCATTTTCTCATAAGGGTATCCTTATCACCTTATCGTGAAACCCTATGTTCGCATGATTTTTAGCTAGCCAGTCCATGTCAACTTCTATGTCAAAGCTACCCAGCTCAATCGGGATTAAGTCGATGTTGAATAGTTCGTTCTCTAGGTTTAGGATGCAGTAAGGCACTATCTCCCTCATGAATGAATCTACACTTATTGCACCTCGGGGTGAGGGCCAGTGTATCGCTTTGGTTCAGTCGTGGTGATCGTGAAGTTCCTGATCGGTTTCGGGTTTCTATTTGTCTTATTAACGATCTTCTTTATCGTCTGGCCTTCAGCCTTTCGTTTATTCACCATATTTTCTTTTGTGCCTTATTATATGTCCATTTGAAATGGCACTCAGGAAATTAGATTGTTGTCGTGCAAGTAGAAAGATAATGAACTTCTATATATACATGGATGCATTAATTGAACATTGTACAAAGTTTTGAGACACATGTTACAAAACTGATCAAGGTCTTCCTTATTCTCTACGTCTCAATGCTTTTTCTTATGTACATATATATATTTATATATTCGAGATTTTTCTAATTCTAGGCTAATCTAAGCCTGGAACGTGGAATAACGTGGCAAAAGCAGGTATATGTAACGGGGTGATGCAACGTAGATCACCGTGTCTTCTGTGACTCGTTGACACTTTTTCATGATCCAAGACTTAGCTCTTCCTTCTCTTCTTCCAAAAGCGAGTTTTATCCTTGATTTGCACGAGAATAGGCCTTCTTGCAATTCTCTGCTCTAACTCATAGGTTTTTCACCTCGTCCTGAGTTCACAAACTCGAGGATCCAATTCTTCTGTTTGATCTCTCAGTCTTTAATACTCGTCTATTGTATTATCCCAATGCTTTAATGCTCGTCGAATTCTTCGACTATCTCTTCCATAGGAACTACCTCCTCACCGAGGTATTCGTACTGAATTTGTTTCTCATGGATTGAGTCGTTGTCGGACAATAAACGTGCATAATGAGGCCTGCCATTTCCTATGACAGCGCGTCCTAATATTAGTGACAAAATAAATATTTTCTGTTATACGAACTTGACCTTAAAGATTTTCATGTATGATGTATTACAAAACTTGTAATTCGTATTAATAATAATAATCGTGTAGGTAAATGAAATGTCAAAAGATTTTTATCATATTAAACCAGCACTTCCTACACGGGTTTTGAATAGGTCGTGCATAATAATAGCCCTTTTAACAAAATCTTAGCACAAAAGTTTTAATTTCAAAGCCGCTTGAAACGTTTTAGGATATCAAAACAGAAAATGTTTTTCTTGTAAAAAGTTTTAACAATCTGAGCTTTTGTCACTAAGCGCTTCGATTATCACTAACCTCGGAACATAACACCCAAGATAAAAAAAACACTAATATGAGTAATACAAGTCTTCCCACTAACAAGGTAAGAACATCATCCTTCTAGTAATGTTCTTCTCCACACTTGCTACCTCTCGAGCTTCGGTCGTATACTTCGACAATTGCTCTAACCTCTCTGCCTTATCGTAGGTCAGCTGCTGCTGATGATCCATTCTCATTTGGTAACAACGTAACTTGACGGCCATGTTCCGAGTCCTATGTGTCTCTTCCAAAGTGATATCGGAGGTGTGCCCAACGGCCTTCTAGCGACTGTACGTGGCATCTTATCCGGCTCCTGATGCGGTACTGTCATCATCACTCTTCTTAGTATCAGAACTCTCTTTCTGGTCGTATGCCTAATGTGCGGTCCTTGGGGAAACTGGTTGGGGTAGCACTGATGTCGGATGATACTCTTGAAGTGTCGCCAGTTACTTCGCGTCTAAAATCGGTTTTCAAAGCGTTGATCGTGCGATGAGTCTGCTTTTCTATCAAATTTCGTCGCTCCTACTAGAATCTATCTTTGATGGGCACTTCTTGCTTGTTTAATTTGAAGTTCGGTAGTTACGGCGTTCATACGACATGCTATCCGGAAGGTCATATCAAAGTTTTGAGATTTCAGAAACGACTCTCGGAGGTTTCGCGGCTGTGGACGTAGCGCTCTTAAAGATAATTGGGTGAGTATGGCAACGGTCTTACGTGCGATGATTTTCGAGCGTAAGCCTAATAGCAGTGACTGAGATAAAACGGGCGTAGGTGACGTATCATTGCTCATTTCGTGTGGGGATTCGTTCTCCATCGAGGGCTCCTCTTCCTCAGGTTCGGAGTTAGGTGGGTTAGTCCTAGGTTGACTAGTGACGTAACCAGAACAGTTGACCGATTTGGTGGCGTGGAATGAGAAACGTGACGTGATAAGAGTATCAAAAGTGAACTCAACTCCTAGAGTTATATCAAGTCCTAGCATATGAAGCTACTGAACACACTTAAAGAAATCTTACTAGCTTAAGTAAGTTCTAAAGCGTACCCTATTCCTAAAGACTATGGTTTTGATCTAATTGGTTATTCAGATGCAGACTTTGCAGGATGCAAAATTGATAGGAAAAGCACTACTGGTGGTTGTCAACTACTGGGTAGCAAATTGGTCAGCTGGACATCCAAGAAACAAAATTCTGTTTCAACATCAACTGCAGAAGCAGAGTATGTCTCTGCTGGCAGTTGTTGTGCTCAAATTTTGTGGATGCAGAATCAGCTCAAGGATTATGGAATGCATTTCACAAAGACACCTATCTATTGTGATAATACAAGTGCTATTGCCATCACCAATAACCCTGTCATGCATTCAAAGACCAAGCACATTGATATCAGGTATCATTTCATAAGAGATCATGTTATGAAAGAGGATGTAGAGTTACATTTTGTCTCTACTGATCAACAATTGGCAGATCTGTTTACCAAGCCCTTAGATGAAAAACGTTTTAACTATCTCATCTCTGAGCTGGGTATGCTTGAAATATAAAAGAATGTATTGTCTGAGCTGGTTGCACTATTTCTGCCCAACCAGCATAAAACAACATTAGTGATCAACCAGCACAGACAACTCTTAACCAATTGTATCAAGCAGCTTATCTGATAAATCATTTCTGATTTAATCTCCTTTTCTAATTACTCTTTTATGAAATAAATTGAGGATAATGTTTTCTTAAAATGTGTAATCACATTAATTTGATGTGATTTAAGATAATGTTTTAGAAAACACACTTTCTTAATCTTGGCCGTTTGAAAATAACGACCAAAGTCTCCTGCCGCCTTCTGAACACTGTAGCACTGTAGCATCATATCTCTGAAAAGTTTCTGACATTTCAGAAACATGTCACTTTCAAAGAGATTATGTCTTTCTCTTTCCTACTATAAATAGTTGTCACCCCATAAGCGTTTATGTTACCGTTTCCATTTCCATTTTTAACTAAGAATATAAACGCTAACTCTTTTCATCTTCCTCACTCTGTTCTAACCTAAAATCAATTTCACACAAAATCAACCATGTCGTTTGCATTTGAACTAAAGGAAAACATGAAACAAGCACCAAATTCCCCAGATGCTGAGGAAATCACTCTCAACAACAATAACTCTGCCACAAGTCTTGCAATTCCAAAGAATTACAGAAATGCAGGTTATCGAAACATGGTTGTTTATTTCAAAAGCTCCCCAATTTCTTATGCTTTAACAACTGTTCCTTGTCAAACCTTTCCTCAAACACTCATTGAATTTTGGTATACGTGTGTTGTTACCAAATCTAACCTAGGTTCCACTTATATCTCTGCCACTGTGGGAAATGGCATACCCATAGTGATTTCAACAGAGCACATTCGTAGATACCTTAAATTGCCTGAAGAACCATTTGTTGATCCTCCATCACCAACCGATTGTAGACATGAAGTGTTAAGCTTCATTAGATACCCTGATAACTTCAACAATAGTCCTAAACGTGTTAAGATGAATGGATTCTGGAGTTATTTCTTTGGTTTTCTTATCTGGTGTATGAGTCACAAGTTTGGAAGCAAAGATCAGTGCAACAATTTTGAGTTACAGTTAGGACATGCTCTCATTTTTGGGAGAAATATTGATTTTGCTGCTCTCATTTACACTGAATTGAGAGAAAAGATTGAAAAGAAGAAAAAGGAAAAGAATGTTCCATTTCCTAGATTTTTAAGTCTGATAATTGAAGGCATACTTGGTGAGAAATACAAGGACTTAGAAGATTTAGATGCTGGAGATGTGTTTATGGGCGACAAAATGTTCCATAAAGTGATTGAGAAACCTCATCAAGGTCTTTCTCCTTCCATGCTGGCTGCTATTCCTCCAGAAGTCATTCTGGATGCTGATCCTGATGTTGCAGCTACTGATGCTCAACCTCCTGATTCATCAAGTTCAGATGATGATGATCAGCCAGCAGCAGCAAAGACATCAAGCCAATCAGCACAGCCAATAGTCTCCAAACCTGTACTGAAGACTAAGTCTACCAAGACCTCAGGTATGGATACTAAATCATCTTCTTCCTCCCAAATTTCAAAAAGGGATGCCAAGAAGTCAAGTAAACCCACTTCTTCTAACCCAGCATCCACCACCAAGTTTTCAAAATCACAATCTTCAACCACTCCTGAGCAGGCTTCACAGCCAGCACAGGATGATCAATCCCAAACTCAATTGTTTGAAAAGCGCACAATAGTGAAAGCTGACACTCAGCCACTTAAGGCATATGCCAAAAAGGCAATGTCAAAAGCGCCCAAGGCTGGATTGACTTCTAGTCGTGTGAAGTCAACCCCAGTTCTTGATCAACCCTTAACCAGCTCAGATGTATCTTCTCGAAAAGATACATTGTTGAAAAGAGATAAGCCGTTATCTGGACCAACCTCTCGAAAGGTGAAGTCCATTGAAAGCAAGAGGAACATCTCACCTCATACTGAGTCAGTGAGTCAACCCACTGAACCTGAACATTTGTCCGCATCCCAAAATGTTGACATCTTACAAAGGGAAACCACATCTACCAATATCAGCTCTCAGGAGTTAGATATTGAGAACCCAGCCCAGGTTCGAACTGGTCTCACACATACTTCCACTCAGTCAATACCTCTTACACAATCTGAGTCTGCACATGCTGTCAATGAGTCAGCAGATACACAGCTGAACTTACAGGCATCAACTTCTGTTTCCAATGATGATGAAGTCAAATCACAGACTTTATTTGAGGAACCCAAACTTTCACCTTCTATGCCCATTATTTCATTCATTCAACCAGACCTTATACTCATTCTCTGCTGATCCTGTTGATGTTCCATCTGATGATGAAGATATCCAAAATCTACAGCCTGAGGAAGAAGAAGAAGATGAAGAAATGCTGAATACTTCTCATGGTGCTTCACCAATTCACATTGATATTCCCGATTCACCTCCGTCTGAACAACCAGTAGACACCAGGGATTCTTCTCATCATCAATTCACTGCTGATACACCTTCTATTGCTGACATTGTTAAACATGTCATGGCAGCCTTGATTCCTGTTCTGGAATCTAAGTTCAATGGTATAGGTACACTTATGACTCATGTTGATGAGATGGTTACAGAATATACCTCTGCCCTTCAGGAGTTTGTCTCCAGATTTACTCAGCTCATTGCTGCTGATGAACAAGCTCATTCTGATTTCACTACTGCTTTAGAAGAGCTCAGACAAGACTCATTCTCTGCTGCAAATCAATTGAAGTTAATTGAATTTCTCAAAAGACTTCATAAGGAAATGGATGAACTCAAGCAAAAGTCCAAAGAACTTGACCAAACCATGATCACTCATCAAGATCATGAGGACTTGTTGCATTAGTTGAAGACTCTTAAGAAGGAAAATGCTGCATTAAAGGAAGAAAATGCAGCTCTCAAGGCTCACTCCATTCAACCTGAAGAAAAATCAAGAAGATGGAAGCTGGTGGCAGTTCCAGTGTTAAAACCAGCTCATCCTCATCTGAGGGGGAGCAAAACCAACAAGTCAAGCCAGCAGCTGTTCCAACAAAGAAAAGATCAAAGAGAGTTAAGATCATCCCAAAAAGAAACATCAAGAAGTCAAAGTATGTGGTTGACTCTGAGGATGATGAGTATGTCATTGGTAGTGGTGCTGCCAGAAAATTGAGGTCTGATGATGAAGAAGATGAGGTAATTGAAGTTGAAGTTGAAAAGTCTGCAACAACCTCTGAGCCTGCTCCACAAGAAGAGCCAGCTCATGATGATACGCCAACAGTCAATGTACCTGGAACTTCAAGCTCAAGAAGTGTCCAGATGCCTTCTATTCAGCAAACAGGAGAACCAATGATTGATCCGTTCAAAAATCCTGAAAAACAACCTGATGTAGAAGAAAAACCTTCAAAGAAGAAGAAGCCCAAGTCAACAGGTTTTAACTATCCAGAAGGCATGTCTGATGAAGACAAAGCTCTATTTAGAGAAGCATTACAACTGGGTATTACTGTTGAAGAGCTTAAGGCTGAAAATCAACTCAAGCTGGATGCTTACATTCAGCTAGTCAGAAGAAGCATCATACCAGAAGACCAAGAAGATTCCATAGCTGCCTGGAAGCTTAACATGTCCTTGGAAGACTATAGGTCTATTGCTGGTATTGAAAGAAAGAAAACAAAGGAAGAGATGCTGATTGAAGAAGCAAAAAGCTTTGGGTTTGAATCTATTGAAGATTATCTCAGTAATCGTGATCTTCAGAAAGAGAAGGAAAGGACATTGAAAAGAAATGAAACTGCTGCCAAGAGGCTGGCCAAATCAGAAAATGTTCAAGCTTTGAAGGATGAACCAGCTATCAGGATCATTTCTAAAGTCATTCCAGCTGAAGCATCACAAGCAATAGCTTTTGAAAGAGTAAAGTTGATTGCTGAAACTAAGAAGACAGAAGCAAAGGGAGCTGAAGATATTCATGAACCACAACCAAGATCAACAAACATTGTTGATAGCTTTTATCTTCCCAGAGAACTGGAGAGATATAAAGACTGTGTCAAGAGAAGAAAACATTCTGCAAAGATTGTGAAGGTTAAGAGATGCACTGATGAAGTGATTAACATCACCAGATCAGATGATACTATAGAGAATGTAGACTTCTCAACTTATACAACTTTGGCTTCTCTGAATGGTTGGAGATTCAGGAGTATTATCAATCAAGAAGTGGAGTTACCAGAGATGCAGTTATGAAAAGACTGCAAGAGTTATTCAATAAAGCATCCAGACTAGAAGGCACACCAAAAAGGGATGTTTATAAGTCAGCTGCAAAATCAAAGTAGAAGAGGGCTAGAATCATTGAAGAAAGCTCTACTATCTCAGGTCCAACTCATTTCAGGAAGAAGGTCAATATTGACCAACTGATGAGTGTAACTGCTGCTCCCATTCCTAGTATTGGATTTCCTCCTCTGCCATACTCAATCCCAGGAAATACTGATCCACCAATGGGTGTTCAAGGATATCATGGATTTCATACTGAATATCCTGAGCATGGTATCTATTTCCTAGATGGAAATATTATGAGGTTTCAGAGAACTTCAGAATTAAGTTTGGTCAGCATTCAGCATTTGATCAACCTCAGATCTATGGCACTACTGGCTGCTGGAGCTGGTATGTATTCAAAAGAGATTGTGAAGGAGATGATCAGAAGAGGACTGGATCCTGATGGTCCAGGAATGTTAAATGTTGTGAAGGAAGAAGAGGAAGAATTCTGAAGACAATATGTTTGTCTAGATAGATTGTTTGTAATTCACTCTATCAAACTTCTGTCATGTAATCAGTCTTGTAATTTCATTTTTCAAAATATATGATTATAAGATCTGATATCTTTACTTAAAAGATGTGATATAATTGTCTCTGAAAGGATCCCATTTGAATGAACAAGGGACATGTTGCTACTCAGCTCTGAGCAACATGCTATACTGAGTCATCATAAGTCTTTTGTATGCTGGTACACGCTAAAGTTTTGTCATCATCAAATAGGGGGAGATTGTTAAGACATGACCACTCCTATGATGATTTCATGATGACAATAACTCCATGAAGACACAAGTGTTATGGGATTACTTATTTTCAGCAGCAAAATACGTTTTGGATATAAAGTCTTCTGTATGCTGGCTGCGAAGGAATCACTGTTCATCAGTTCACCCAGCAGACAGAACTGCTAGTTCACCCAGCAGACAGAAAACTTGAAGAGCAACCAGCTCTGAAATATTCAAAGTCTCATATCATATACATGTTTAAGTATCCTTCAGTAAAGCTGTGGAGACCTTCCTTGTTTGTCAAGATCAAGTTTGAACATTGGAATGAAGACCCAACATAGAGTTCATTATTCCAGTTCACCCAGCACTGAAACTGAAGAACACTTGGGTTATCACAAACTCAAGTGATCATGCTTTTAATAATTAGGGAATGTATGTGTATAACAGAATGGCATCTTCAGAGGTTATACTCAATGTATATACCTGATTATCTTGACTGTTTATGCACAGTATGCTTCCTTATCATGGTCAGCCTACAAGACAAGAATGCAGTGTACTTTCTGACAGACTGCCAGACCTGATCGTGCAGACTTCATCAGAACACACAAGCAAGCATGTCTGAAGTCAACCAATGAAGATGAAGACATCTGGAAAACATTCATTGGCTGATCAAGTTTCAAGCATCACACAAGCTCTACTATAAATATCAGACTTGGGTTACAAATCCTAAGGGTGTGTGTACACGAGTGAATCAGCAAGAATTCTTAGTGAATTAATTATAGTTCATAGAGCATTTGTGTTAGCAGAATTGTATTGCTTGTAACCAGCTTAGAGTCTGTTCTCAGCTGATCTTAGTGATAGGATTCTGTATTCAATTAAGTTAGAAATTCCGCATCTAACTTGTAATTCTTTGATTTATTAAAATAAAAGAATTATTTGAAAAACCTCTATATATTCTTATTATACAACTAAGTCTGATTCACAATTTCAATTAAGAAAACGAAAAAGTTGTATTCACCCCCCCCCCCCTCTACAACATTGTTGTTAATCTTTGGGACCAACAGTCCAGTTATTAGAGCAGTGCTTCCATATCCAAAACTGCTTGTATCAGCAAGCAAAGAACTAGATCTAGTGCTTTTCTTTTGAATGTCCAAAGCACAAGTTTCTAATTTTCCAACAAGCTGATCTAAGGACATAGCTAACACTTCAGGATCACTCTCCATCATTAATACTCTTGTCTCCCAGTTACGAGGTAGAGCATTTAACAGTTTCTTGTTGATCTCAACGGTGGAGAACTTGTAACCTCCCTTAGTCAGTTCGTTCACAAGACGTGAGTAACGACAGAATAAATCCTTGACTGACTCGTTTTTCTAAATGTCGAACAGGTCATACTGTTTCTTCACAAACTCTAATTTAGTTTGCTTATATTCGACAGTTCCTCCACATCTTTCGGCAATTGCATTCCAAAGATCATACGCTAACTCATGTTGTTTAAACATCTTCATTGTGTCAGCCGGAAGAGACATGGTTATAGCAGAATGAGCCTTCCTTTCGCACTCCCAAGCTTTTCGTTCTTCAATAGTCATTGTACGAATGGGTTTTGGAGGAGGAACATCCACATGAACACCACCAGCAGCCGGTCGAACGTAGCGTTCGATTAATGGTATCTCCATTTCAGGGTCAGTAAAAGCAACAAAAGATAAAAATCGACCTCTCCATTCAGTATACTCCGTTCCCGGAGCAAAGAATGGAGGTTTTTTTGCGCTACCAACCTCAGCATTGTGTTTTAACATAGCATTAACAGCTTGTAAAGTAGACATTTTACTAGTTTTTAAGTAAGGTTAAGATTTGATTTTTTTTTTTTAAAAAAAAAAAATTCTGATTTAAAACAGTATAGCGATATTGATAATATCGCTAAGAAGCTGATGATCGAGCGATATTGATGATATCGCTATCAATATCGCTAGTTAAAGCGCAAAACAAAATCAGACTAAAAAGTGCGATACCACAGGCGATACCAAGTAATATCGCTAAAATTAATTAGGCGATACCAAGTAATATCTCTACTAATATCGCTAGAGATATCGCTCAAATTAATGAGTACAGATCAAGTAATATCGCTGAAACCCTAGAGGCGATTTTAAGATAATATCGCTTTTAATATCGCTAAAACGGCTGTAAACCCTAATATTATTAGTCTCAAAGATCCAATTAAGTTTAGGTATGCTAATGACGAACACTAATCCCAGAAAACACTACAAAGCACTAATTAATCAGTTTTAATGCTAAAAAGTAATTAACCTATATGAAACTAGTTACTTAGCCCTTTTTAACGTACTAATATTGATTTAACAAACCACTAATCCAATGGATAAATGGCTCTGATACCAATTGTAGGACCGATAAGTGACAGATCTTAAGCAAATCAATATTCAATAGCTAGTGAGCGGAAATCAAAAGCTAAACACAAGTACGTTTAATCACAAACACAAGCAATATTGTATTATGAATAATAATCAAAGATTGAATACAATACTGACCACAATAGGAGAAACACACTCAAAAGTTCTCTGTAATTCGGATTGGCAAAAAAAATCACGTAACACAAACACTAATTAGGTATTTATACTATTACCTAATCAGATAGGCGATATTGATGATATCGCCTATGCGATATTGCCAATATCGCAATAGCGATATTGCCAATGTCGCTAGTTACATCAAAAATAGACTAAGTAATTACAACTCAAAACTTAGACCAAGTGACAGACACACTAATGTACCAACATGATCCACTGCTAGTTATGTTCAAAAATAGATATATATGATAGGACAAAATATCTCAAAATGTGTGATCATTGGTTGATGGTTAAATCAAGTTGTGGTGTTACGTATATAATTTTCAAAGAATTTTTGAAAAATACGATGGTTCTATTTTTTAAAAATGTAAAAATCAAGTTTGTTATCATTTAAAAGTCAGAAAATTTGTTTTATAAATGTTTACTTGAGCTTATAAATTAAATACTGATAAACCAAACTTAGAACTTTTGATGTTCATTAAAATCACGTTTCATACTGATATGATCCCGAATCAAATAAAGATCTCTTTCACAAAAAGATGTGTAGCTTTTATTCTTTAAAATTGAATATTATATTCTTTGTTAATTTTTGATCAAAAGTTGTTTAAATCTTGATTAAGTAACGCATCCAAAAAAGAAAAAGATCAAAGTAATTTGAAAAACACAAGTTAAAGTCACAAAATGGTCTTCTGCGACCTTATTCATAAAATCACATACGCGACTTTATGATAAAGTCGCATTAGCAGTTGCCTATAAATACTTAATCACGCGACCATACCTTAATCATTTCTGATTAAGAGAGTGCGACTTTACCCGCGACCTTATAACAGCGATTTCTGTCACTTTAACTTCAAATTCAAAATTTTTGAGTTTGAACCGTTGGAATATGTTGAAATCAGTTGCTATTCATTCGTTGTTATCATATGTAACTAAGGTATAACTTTTAATCATTGATTCTACTTATTTTATGATAAATTGTTCAAAATCTTTCGGTTTTAGGGTTTTTCACAATGACGTCATATAAATAGGTGAAATATACGGTTAGAATGGGTATATCTTGTACATTTGATTAATAACGGCCTGAATAATGTGTTTGATTTGGAAATTATAAGTTTGAATAGGGTTTCGTTCTTAGAATTGAAAGCTAACTGTTCATCTCTGCGACTTTAGTTCTGCGACTATATTATGCGACCTTATTTTTGTCCAACACACGCAACTTTAACAAGCGACTATAATCTGAGAACTTGTCTGTGATTATATCATGCGACTTTATTTAAGAACTTAGTTATGCGATTTTCATCTGAGACTTTATTATGCGACTTTGTTCTTAAATATGTTATGCGACTTTTGTGACCACCGTCAAAAATCTCAGGTCAATAACGCACTTAAATTCCTAGTCTATCTAATTACGTTTACAGCACTCTTAAGCATAAAAACAACACAATTTAAAGCCTTGAAATGTACAAGACTTGTGAGATTTTAATACAAATAAATATCACAAATAATATATATATATGATATTTTTATAAAATAAAATAAAAATAATAACTCATTTTTTTAATGCCAAAAACCGGACCTCCCCCCCCTCTTTTCCACTCAAATTTCTCCACTAACTAAATAAGATTCCATGGAAGACCTCTATCCATTTCCACACTCTTTCTTTCCATCATTTCCTCTTTTTTCTCTCAAGAAAAACACACACAATTCTCTCTAAACACACACAAAATCTCAGCCAACATTCATCCCTAAATCATTTTCTTAAAAGTGTTCTTACACAAATACAAGAACTTTGAGGTAAAATCACTCTTCCTAGCTTCCATTTCCTACTTTTACTATGTTTATTTCATGGATTTCATGCCTTTTTCATGGATTAAATCCCCATATAAGGTTTGATGGTTTGTAGGTTACACCTTATACACATTCATGTGTAAAAGAAGGGTAACCTATGATCAAACCCAGAATCAAACCGAAAAAGTCAACTTTTTGATGTTATTGTAACTATTTTCATGTTCTTGCAAGCTTGAATAGATTTAATGGTTAAAAGTCATCTCTAACACATCTTGGATGTATTATAACACCAAGAATGTGTGACAACCGTTAAAAATCTCAGGTCAATAACGCATTTAGATTCCTAGTCTATCTATTTACGTTTACGACACTCAAAAATCCTAGTGAAACGTCTAGGTTATGACTCCTTAAGTATCGAAACCGTAAGTTACCGAAATCGCATAACGTTCTAGGAGATTGTTTAGCGGACTTTAAGACCGTAAATAACATTAAATTAGATTACAAAGTGCCAAAGAAAACAAACGAAATTTAAATTCATTCATCAACACAAAATATTTATCGTATCGCAAAAACCGGAATTTAATCGTAAATTCCGTAACTCGGTTAACGCAACCGGAAACCGCATAATTAACTCGTGAACGTCAATCGTAAAGGAATCAAATACATTATGATGAAAATTATAAACTTATGAAATAAAGTTTTAGAACTCAAACTCTAACTCTTAAAACATCACAATTAAACTTCACATCTTATACAAACTTACACAATTTAATTATGTAACAAGTTAACTTTTATTTCTTTACATTTAACAAAATTAAAATGAGTAAATAACCCCTCCACCACCAAAAATCTACAGCCCTCCCATCTCTTACCCACTAACAACCTCCACTAACTCAATTTGATTCCATGCAAGACATATACACTTACACACTCTTTCACTTTCATCATTTCCTCTCTTTTCTCTCAAGGAAACACACACAAACACTCTCAAAAGACACACTAAACTCCAGAATTTCCAGCCCTCTTTTCATCTTTAAATCACCATTTCAAAGGTGTTCTTACACAAATACAAGAACTTTGAGGTAAAATCACTCTTCCTAGCTTCCATTTCTTACTTTTATTGTGTTTAATTCTTGGATTTCATGCCTTTTTCATAGCTTAAATCCTCATAAAAGGTTTGATGGTTTGTAGGTTACACCTTATACATATTCATATGTCAAATAAGGGTAACCTATGATCAAACCGAAAATCAAACCGAAAAAGTCGACTTTTTGATATTATTGTATCTATTTTCATGTTCTTGCTAGTTTGAATGGATTAAATTGTTAAAATATATTTATGTTTATGTAAAACACATGTTCATGCATAAAATACAAGGCCTCAATCATTGGATGAGGTCTAAAAATCGTTGGTAGTGAAAACACACCAAAAAGATCACTTTTGTCTTCTATGTAATCTGTCCAGATTTTGACCCTACTTTGATCGACCATAACTCAGTCAATAATGGTCCAAAAATCTTGATTTTTCTTCTGAATTTAGCTTAATGTCTTACATTTAAAACTCCACTGGTCTCACTCAAATCCATTGAGTATTCGACCTCCAAATATATCACACAAAACTGATGCGCAAATAACAACCTTTCTGTGAGCATTTTTGTTGTCTTACATTTAAGGTGTTCAATAAATCTAAACAAAATTATTTTTAGACTCCAAAAAAGTGTATCTCAGTAGAATAAAAATATAGTAATTTATATTGTTGAGCTCATATTTTTAGAAAATGCATGAACATCATGCATTGTTGTAATCTTGTAAATTGTAAATACTTGTGTTGTGATGATTCAAAAATGCATAAGTGTTAGGTAAAACGTGTTAAAATTTTGGGGATTATTTTTCTCAGTAACTAGATCATGAAAAGAGTCTTGAAAATAAAAATGGGAATTTTTGGAAAAACATAAGTATTTTTCCCAAATTAATGAAAATAAAGCCTATAAAAGGTGAAATAATCATGAAAAATACTTTGAGACACCAAATAATTATGGGAAAATTCTAGGTGTCATTTTCCTCAGAAAATGACACTATCCTCAAAATTTCACACTCTTTGGATGTGTTTTGATATGTTTTCCGAATAACGTCTCGTTAAAACGCATAATGTTAGGAACCAAAGTTCCAGTGCTCAAAACGACTTGAAAATTTTACACAAAGCTAAAAATGAGTAGAAACTAATCTGGTAAAATTTCCAGAATTGTTCGTGAATAATTGATATTTTTCTCATATTTATCCCACTCTTTAGACATAAAATGATTATAAATAATCCATATGTCTAAAATTCCCCAAATTTTCACAGAAAATTTTTGAACTATATTTCATGTTTGATAGCAAGTTTGGTAATTTTTAGATGTTATATAAATATATTTTCATTATTTTGTTCACAACTCGAACAATTACCGACAACGTAAATTAAATGGAAATTCGAACTTTAGCGGCACTTTGTAATTTAATTAGATAGCTAAGCAATCATAAAAAGCCATATTAGTTGAGAAACTAATTAGGAACCTTGTGTTCTTAGGACTTGGATATGAGTCAGACCCGGTCAACACGCGCATACATCCATCTGTATGCTCACGCTCGAACTGTGAGTTTCATAGCCCCTATTTTTAAACGCTTTAATATGTTTTGGGGTGAGAATACATGCTTTTTCTTTTGTGGTTACAAGTACATATAAACTGTTACGTATTGCATAAGTTTCCACTATTCAAATTATATGGGCCTCTATCATGAATTGTTAATTATGGACTTAAACGCGAATATTGTGAATAGATCTATTGGGTTGACACCCCCGTCCGGGTTTGTCGCGCCAACTCGAAAAACGGACGCATAATCATTTGACCCACTACGAGTGTTGTGAATAGAACACTTGCGATGCAACTAAATTGTTAAGGTTTCAATTCATGAGCTTATGGCAATAGTAATACACTTTGATATTGTGGTAAGACAAAATAACTTGAAATCTTGTAACCACGGGTCTACTTTACAAATGCTTACACCTATGAACTCACCAACTTTATGTTGACGTATTTTAACATGTATTCTCAGGTAACTAAGGCGCTATGTAGTTGTGCCGTTGTGTCGCACTTTTTGATGTAGGAGTTGCATTCACCTGGAAGGACTTAGCATGAACTTTGTCAATTTAAATCAAGCTAGTTATTCGTTAAAGTTTGTAATGGTGTTGCTAAGACTATGTAATTTAAGGGTGTTGTTTAGCGACTCTCTTAGAAGTCGTTCATTGTAATCTTTGTTTGTGATCCGCGCACGTCGCGCTCCCACCAGAAATCGGGGTGTGACAGAATGTGTTAGAACAAAGATTTAAAGGATTAAATAAGATTAAAAGCTTGGTTGCAAGTTGTGTTTTTGAAAAAGAGCCAAAAACCAACTTTGGGCTTGCATGCACCAAAATTCGTAGCTAGATCTTAATCCTTGTTAAAATATGTTTATGTTTATGAAAAACACATGTTCATGCATAAAATACAAGGCCTCAATCATTGGATGAGGTCTAAAAATCGTTGGTAGTGAAAACACACCAAAAAGTGATTCACTTTTGTCTTCTATGTAATCTGTCCAGATTTTGACCCTACTTTGATCGACCATAACTCAGTCAATAATGGTCCAAAAATCTTGACTTTTCTTCTGGAATTTAGCTTAATGTCTTACCTTTAAAACCCCACTAGTCTCACTCAAATCCATTAGGTATTCGACCTCCAAATGTATCACACAAAACTGATGCGCAAACAGCAACCTTCCTGTGAGCATTTTTGTTGTGATACATGTTCATGGGACTTAAGGTGTTCAATAAATCTAAACAAAAAAAATTTTAGTTTCCTAACAAGAGTATCTCAGTAGAATAAAAAGATAGTAATTAATCTTGTTGATCTCATATTTTTAGAAAATGCATGAATACTATGAATTGAATGTTTTGGGGTGAAAAATATGCTTATATGAATTGAATACTATGCTTATGCTATACTTGATGCTATGCTTATGCTTGCTCATTTTACAAATGTTATACTATGTTATGCTTAATTTCAAACTAATGTCGTGAATGCTTACTGTTTATACGAACGTGAATATATGCTTGTTTTTCTATCATATCTAAAGTCCCCGGTATATCTACACGACCATTAACTCTATATGAGCCAAATGATGCATATGAATAGTACTATTTGGGAGCGAGACCACCTCCCCACTCACGCGGCCACGTGAGTGCATCCCATCATCCTAAATGCCAACGATAGGGCATCTCTCTTTGGGGCAAAGGTTTATCGGTTGTAGGTTTGGTTGTGGACTCAAGCATAATAATTCATTGTGACTATAGACAAAAATGCGATAGCATAGAAATTCATAAATGACTATAAACGTATGATGTTTTGACATTTGAAATGACATCTCTTTGAAACTATAAACTTACGACCCGAGCTTTACAGTGTTTTGTCATTTAAAACGATATTTCTTTGAAACTATAAACCTTACGACCCGAGCTTTACAATGACTTTGTCATTTGAAACGATATTTCTTTGAAACTATAAACCTTACGACCCGAGCTTTACAATGACTTTGTCATTTGAAACGATATTTCTTTGAAACTATAAACCTTACGACCCGAGCTTTACAATGACTTTGTCATTTGAAACGATATTTCTTTGAAACTATAAACCTTACAACCCGAGCTTTATATTGACTTTCTCATTTGAAACGATATTTCTTTAAAACCATAAATTCTATAACCTGAGTTTTATACTATAAATCGTTGTGGTTTTGGACAATGATAAACATGGTTTCATAATAACGCCTCGTATTCTTATGAACCTCGACATAATAATCTATTGAGATTATAAACATTTTGACATTGATTTGATGATCCTTGGATATTATAAACGTAACTTGAACTTATTAAACACTACAACTTGAGTTTTATAAACGTAACTTGAACTTATTAAACACTACAACTTGAGTTTTATAAACGTGAATTGAACATTCCTTTGAAAATATGAGTGGCGTTATAAATGAATCACGACTTTTAATTGAGTTCGAAAGGGAATCGCTCCTAAATGAATCTCGTACTTAAATAAACCTCTTTTGCGAACAAAACATCGAATCACGAATGAATCTAACTATCAAATGAGTATCGCTCTTAAATGAGCCTAGTTTTAATGAATTACTTCATAATTATCCGCACAATAGTGCTTGACTATCCTACAAATTGATTTTCAAATGATTATCGTCTTTGTATGAGCCTCGACACTAAACAAACTACTTTTGCGAACTAGTCACGTAATAACGTGGAACTTTTAAACTAGACATTGTAAACACTTGAAAAGGGTCTTTCATTACACAAAACTTGTGTACTCACCAACTATGTTTCATAGTTGACCTATTTACTTTTACATGTTTTTCAAGAATTAGTCACCACTTGTTTATTGAAGCCAAACCCATTATATGATCTATGCTGCTGTAGCATTACGGGATTTTCTCTTTTGGATGTAATCGCATGTTTGGATTATTTACTTTTGTGCTGTAAACGCTTGAAAGACTTTATGTAATGTATTAATTGTAGACCGTTGAACGGTGATCTTTTGTAATTTTCGATTGTGAAATCATTGTATTGTTACATCTCGTTTTTCGCTTTAGCGGGGTGTGACAACTTTGTTCTTGGATGAGTTATGCGACTTTAGCCTCAGACTTTCATATGTGAACTTATTATGAGACTTTAGTTAGAGACTTTATTTGAGACTTTAATTAGAGATTTCATACTAAGACTTTAAACAGGCGACCTTATCTTGATTCTGAGTGTTTAAACTTGTGAAATTAATATATCTATAATGCAACATTGCTATATTCTTTATAGATGGTTGATCCAAAGATGTTTGAAGGGAGGCACAACACAACAACTATTATTGATATTTCTTTAGCTACTGCGCAACCAAATCTGGAGTTGCTGAACTTTCTGAGACGTTCCAGAATTCACTATACACTAACTACTTCAACAACCGTATATGCTAATCATATCATTGATTTCTGGACTAATGCAACACATGATACGGTTGATGGTGTGCAAAGTCGTATTACCACTGTTCTTGATCAACAAGTTATAATTACAGAAGATACAGTGCGTACAATTCTTCAGTTTGGGAATGATGCTGATTCAAGAATACTTTTCCCAGCCACCTTAGTTTCTGGATTCTTTCAACGAATCGGTTATCTTGAGATTTCTCCAGATCAATATCGAAAGCAAAAGCTGAGTCCTGTATGGAGATTGTTCATGCATTTTTTGATAGTTTGCTTATCATGACGTAAAGGAGGATTAGACGGAATGGGTCATAGTTTGGGCTCTGCAATGGTTGCTCTCACTTTGAATAAGCCTTATAATTTTTCCGGATACGTGTTTGCAAATATGATATCGAACATCTCTAGTCACACCAAGTTTTACATGTTTCCAAGATTTGTTCAGCTGATTTTAAATCATCTTCTTCCAAATCTACCTAATCAAGGGATGTATATTCTAAGACTGGTCCCCATGACCAAGAGAGTATATGTTGACTGTCAGAATTTTGGTCGAAACCCAACTCCTGCACTGATTCCAGTGTTTGGACGTGTAGTATAGAAGAAACCCGGGGAGCGACCAATAGACAACTATTCAATAGTACGTGAACATCCGTGAGAGTATCCTGAGGAATTATCAGGACTACCGCCCCGATGCAAACCAAATTCCGTATTTATCGAATACCCGGAGCTGCACCAATTGTGCGCTCACCTTACCGTCTAGTTCTACCAGAAATGCAAGAGTTGTCCACTCGATAACAAGTACTCTTAGACTTAGGATTCATCCGACCGAGCCTTTCGTATTGAGAAGCTCCGGTGTTACTTATAACGAAGAAAGATGAATCCATACGTATATACGTAAGACTACCGAGAGTCCGATAAAGTAATTTCTGAAAACCGATACCCATCACCTCGCATCGACGATCTATTTGTCTAAACTCACAATTCCAACGTCGAATCAGAAATCAACCTACGTTACAATTTTCACCATCTAAAGGTACTAGACGAAGATGTACCTAAGACCGCGTTTAGGATTCGTTATAGTCATTATGAATCCCTAGTTATACCGTTTGGATAGACCAACGCATCAACTGTGTTCATGGAGTCTTCGAACATAGTCTACAAACTTACCTTGATAATTCGCCATCATATTCCTTACAAAATTCTCATTTATTCGCAAACAAAAAGAGAAACAAGAATCCATTTTCTACTCTTAAAACGGAAACCATGTACCGCGCCTATTCTGCCGATACCCACAAGAACGAAAAGTTTCAATGTCTACCACGATGCTTCACATCAGGAATTAGGACTGTGTATTAATGCAAAACGACAAAGTCAATGCTCATGCTTCTCGTCAAATGAAGATTCACGAGTAAAGCTATACAACTCACAGCTGAGTGTGAGGAGCAATCGTGTTTGCAATAAAAATCTAGAGACACTACCTATAGAGTACCAGGTGTACAATACTCACCAACACCCTATCAACTAGAAATAACTCAACATGAGGCAACGACATTAGTTCGGGTTGCTAAACGATTATGATTGAGAGAAGTATCAGCGGGCAAGGCTAATGTAGTAGCAAAGGCCCTGAGCCGTGAAGAACGAGTCAAAACTTTCAGAGTTCATAATTTAAGGATGACCATCCACACGAACTCCAATTCTCAAATTCTCAACAGATAGCGAGTAACTTAAACCACCGAACGCCCAGAAGGAAAATCCCTGAAGGGGATGGAATGACAACTTGAAGCAAAGAAAGATGAGACGTTATAATTCATGAACCAAATATGAGCACCTTGCATTGAGAAGCTTCACAATCTCATATCAGATGAAACTCATAGGTTGAATTACACAATACACCCAGGTGTGGATAAGAAGTATCACAACCTGGTAGGATTTTAGTGTAGACGAAAACGTGTAGAGATGTCGCCACCTACATTAGTGACTTTCTGACCTGTCCGAAGGTCAAAGCCGAATATCGAAAGTCAACTGGACCTCTACAATAACCGAGAATGCCACAGTGGAAGTGGGAGCAAATAACGATGGATGTTATTACAAGGTACCCAAGGCGTCAGCTAGATCCGACACCGTATGGGTGATCGTTGATTCGCTTGAGAAGGTCAACCCACTTCCTGGCCATAAAGAATAGCTAACTAGAACTTATCCGGAAGAGATTGTTCCAAGCGTGATATGACAATATCAATTACCACTGATAGAGACAACCGTTTTACAATTCGTATCAGAGAATCGCTATAGAAGGCATCAGGTACTCGTCTCGACACGAGTACAGCCTATTATCCACAGACGGATGGCCAGAGCAAGCAAACAATACAAACAGTCAAAAAAATTTACGAACCCTTATGATGGAATTAGAAGGAAATTGGGATATACAATTGCCCCAGTGGAAATTTTCATACCACAATAGGTCATCACAATAACACTAAGATGACACCATGTGAAGCATTGTAAGAACGCAAGTGCCAATTGCCACTCTGTTGGGCAGAGTTGAGCGACGCACAAATTCTAGTCCTGGATCGTCTAGGAGACGACGGACAAAATTCGAAAGTCTTAATCGATTTAAAAACGGCATGAAACCGATAGAAAGGTTATGCCAATAACACCGGAAACCTCTTGAGTTTCCAATAGGAAATAAAATCCTACTCAAAATATCGCCCTGGAAAGGGGATAGCTCGTTTTGACAAATGAGGAAAACTAAATCTGAAAATACTGAGAACCTTTGAAATCCTTGAGAGGATTAGTCATATAGTATATAAACTAAAACTATCTCAAGAATGGAGTAGTATTCCCCACACGTTTCACTGATGTGATATAAAGAAGTGTCTTTCTAACAAATTCTGAATTTTCCCTCCTTACGAAGTCTTTCTAACAAGAGCTCCGACATTGTCAACTTAATTTGGTTAAAGTTCTTTGGAACTCGAAATCGAGGACCATAATGTATCTGGGAGCGCAAGGATGGAATATCCTCAAATTTTTGAAAACACCCCAGTTGATTGTGACATACCTTAAATTTCGGGACGAAATTTCTTTAACGGGGGAAGAATGTGACAACCCTCAAATTTCGGTAAATTCCGTACATTTTAATTTCGTGCATTTAGGCTAATTCCCTATTAAATTAACATGAATTCGTTTTTATCAAATAAAGTCTAGCACAAAGCCCGTGTTGCATGTGAGATGCACAAAAATTTTAATGCGAGATGCATTGGTGATTATTGAAAATTTTGTGAAACAATCGGTAGAGACCGAAATACACGAACGTTGGTGATCTATTTTCGAAAATAACGTAAATCTATTAAATTATATAGTGGTTATTATTATTGTGATAATTATGCTAATAAATAAGCATATCAACTTTTAAAACTCAATAAACGTTCACGTGAACTAAGAGACGTGTAACGACGAGATAAATTGTGAATTTAATCGAACGAGGTGTCAATAAATACTTGAACATTAGTATAATTAATAATACTTAATTACTATTGTCATTCTAAGTAAATTCATAACGTTACAAATAATCGAATCAAAGAATATACGAATTCAATAAACGCGAAAACGTAGAGATTTCGCGAATAACAACAAATGAAGTATCGGTAAACTACGTGAATATTATTCCAATCAATTAGCAACAATTATAATACCTTGATAACCTTAACCTATCTTAAGTAACCTTAAACTACCCTGATTAACCCTAATTAAACCTAATCGTACAATTAACGTCTAATTAATCAAGATTTTCACCTAATGACTAAAATATCTAACTTAATCAAGATTTAAACCCTCCCCTCCCTTGACCAAAAATCTGCACAAGCCCACATGCCAAATCCCCTAAATCAAGGAGAAATTATCATATTTTGACTTCATGCAACCCATACTTCCCACCCTCTTACAACACCATACCTTCACCCTTACTTGTACAAGCTTTTGCATCACTTTACACTTCATTCTTTCACACAAAAACTCACAAACTCTCTCTTTCTTTCTCTCTAAATTCGGCCATCAACAAGCAGCCCCAAAAACACCCTTCATCTTGCTCAAGAACAACCTTCAAACAACAACCTACATCCTCCCTTGTAACCCCTTGATATACCATGACTTCCCAACACTAAAACCTTCATTTTATGCTCTCTATACTCCCAAAAACGTGCACACAACCATCACCATTTCATTTCTAACTAAAACAACTCAAAACCCAAGGATTTGTTAGCTAGGAGCTCATCCACAACAAGTTCAAGCACCCTCTTGCTGAAAACCACTATTTTAGTGCATTGTAAGGAAAATCTAACTACAAACTCTTTGATTCTTTCATTTAAATACTTAGAAAATAGTTTAACATGTAAGATGTTCACTCATGCTAGAAATGAACTTAAAAACTCGTATTCGTATGAACTATAACAAAGGTTTGCTAAAAATGACCAAAACAAGCTGTTAAACGACAATCTGAAAAACGGCAGAAACTTTGCCCAACTTTGGAGCTAATTATCTTGGTCAAAACTTAACCAAATCTTACGTTTCTTGAGTCTAAATTTAAGTTCAAAGAGTTGTCTTTCCAACCCCACCGGTTTCAAAATTTTTAGACAACAATTGATACCTCAAAATGAATTTCTAAGAAAATGTGTACAATCTGTTCTTTTGTGACAGAAAATGACCTAACTTTGGAAGGTCATAACTTTCAAACCCCGGATCTAAATGAGTTGATTCTTTTTCCTAAAAGTCACAAATCTTGTTAGCTTTAAATGTAGTATAATTAAACTTCATTAATGTAAGTACAACTCCGTATATAAACAGATCTTTAACCAACTGTCCATGAAAGTACCTGCTGTACCTTTGTGTAGTATTAAATACGTTTGAACCACTTAAACTTAACCAAAAATTACGAATCTTATATTTCTGGAAAGCTAAGACATAGAGGAACATACAGAAAAAATTTCATAAAATTATAAGCTTGTTTGACTAGTCAAAACCGTAGCCAAAGATGGACTAATTTCTGGACAGAATCTGTTAGAAGTGGACAAATGAAACTAGAAAGGACAAAAATGATAAAAATCATATATTAAGGACTTTTAATATAAAAATTAGCATGATTCATGTATTTAAGTATAAAATAAGTATTAGAACAAGATCTAGATTATTAAACTTTAATTTCACCAAAGTTATGTGTTAAAAATAAGATAAATAAGACTAGGAGGACTAAGTTGCAAAAACCGTAAAAGTTGAGGACTCATGTGTAAAATCAGTAGGTTTAAAAGTATTTTAGATAAATTTATGAATTAAAATGTTAAAACCAAGACTTAGATGTTAAATATGGATTGGAATCGAAACCGTGAGCTAAAAACGTTAAAATATGGAATTTAGGAAACTAAAGGCATAAAACTTCTAAGTTATTAGTTTAAAGTATGAAATCAATAAAGTAAAATTTAATTTAGTATAATCCATGATTTAAAATATTAGAAACGAGATTTGTACGATTAAAACCCGATAAACCCGAAAGTTAGGTTAAAAACGGAGTTAAAACGACTTAGACAATATTATAACGACAAAGGTATAAAAATCAATTATAAAACTTATAACGACATTAATATATATATATATATGTACATATATGAGTATATATATATATATATATATATATAACGTCCAAGTATTATAACGATATTGAAAATAGATATAATTATATACCTATATGAGTATGTTTACATATATATTGAATAAATAATGTAGTGATAACTATATAAACGAAAGATTTCCGAATTTGAAGACAAATCCCGAACCTTGATCCAAGCGTGATAAAAATATACATATATATATAAATAGGGGAATATATATATATATATAAGAAATCAAATATTCGCGTTAATTATAAAATGCGTATAAAAAGGTATTATAACGTTTGACTTAAACGAGTTTTAATGATTTTGAAAACTAAAAGGGATCACAACGTGTCGTTTTCTTTTAAAATAAAGTTACATGATATTCAAGCCCGTCGATGGCATATTTAAACCTAGTTGAGTGAACAACTGGCATAGACTGACTATTGAGTCGTCTACATATATTAATTTAACTCTTGCGTTTAGGACGCTAAGATACTTGATTGGACATATATATATAAAACTGCTTTGCTAGCACGCTCGGACTCAGGTGAGTTCACAGCCCCACTTTTACTGTTTTAATGCTTTCAACTTGGGGTGAAAAACATATAACTGAATGTATGCGATTATTAAAACCTGACATTGTATCCTTATGAACGACTAAGTTGGATAAGTTGTAATGCCGAAGTCCTAGCATGCAATACTATAACCATTAGTTAGATGACGCTAACCACTGAGTATACAGATAGTACTATCGGGTTTGACAAGCCCATCCCACGTATGTTTTAGTTAGTCGCGCTAACTAGCGACCTTGTTCGCATGTTTTGGGGACGAAGTATACTTAACCGGTCCATGGCAAACGATTCATTTGTGTTGTGGTTTGGTTTTAGGCTTAGTTCGGCATATTAACTCGACGGTTTAGCTAACCTTCGGGGGATTCGTAGTCAGAGGTTTTCATTGTTTTAACTGAGATTAATCGCACAATAGGTCGTTGATGCCATTTTTGATCTATTGATGAAATGATTACTAAATGATGGTTTATGATCGAGTCATTAAACCTGTGAATTCACTCAACGTTATGTTGACCTTTTATAAATATGTTTTTCAGGGGAATTAGCTATGCCGTAAGTCACATGCATATTGGGACCGTACCTGCCACGATGAATTAGGATGCCATATTTTGAATTAACACAATGGCATTAATTACATATTAATTGACTTGTAGTTTTATTTATTAAATCCGAAACCTTGTATTTTGTTGAAATGATGAATTCAATAACATTTATCTTTTAACGGTTTAAATTACCGAAATGTTGTAAAACTATTATTGGCATCCTAATAATATAGATGTTCAGCGATAATCACACGTTCTCAAGGTATTGTTATTCGATCGCCGTCACGCCCCGAAAGCTTCCGCATGATTAACTATAAACGTCAAATTTGGGGGTGTGACATCCAATCAACTTAATAAATTTATCAAGACAAGACTTGCTGGCACTTAAAGAAAATCACACTATGTTCAACAAAAATGAAGAAGGTGAAGCAATGAAGTTTCAGAATGTTGTGAAAGTGTGTGTCAGAAACGGCATCTGTGCTGGAAGCAATCTCCCTAGCAAATGGATCTGAAGCAAGACAAAGAACATATCAAGCTATTGGCAAGGGGGAGTTTGTTGATGCAAGATTAGAATGTCAGAATCTTGATAAGTCTTAGAAAACAGTCTTATAGTCGCATAGCTGTTAGTGTCGCAGGTCTGTCTATAAATAGACTGTTATGTTTTCATTTGTACTTAAGCTTAAATGTGAAACTCAGAGCATATTGTAATCAAATATATCAGTGAGCGTCTGTAATCATTCAATATCATTTGATTATCAATATAATCGAGTTATTTAGATTGTGTGTTCAATGCTATCCGTTTACTCATTTGATTGTAGGATTCCGCACTCAATCAATTGTAATTGTAATCTGATCAGTACGTATATGTGACCTACAAGATCTAACTAAGGTATAAATTTTAGCCTTTGATTTAACGTATTTCATGATTATTTGATTGAAAATCATTTGGGTTTTAGGTTTTTAATATGACGTCATGATTATATGTTGATTTAGTGGTTAAAAAGTATAGATTCTGTTATCTGTTGATGATTACGGCCTAGATATCATGTTTGTGTTGGAAATCGTAAGTTTAAAAAGGGATTCGTACTTAAAATTGAAAAACTGACTGTTCGTTCATGCGACCTTATTTCTGCGAACTTACTCTTGACAACTTCCTGCGAACTTTAAGTGTGCAAATTTATCCTAAGGTCGCAATGATATCTTCAAAGACTTTATTCCGAGAACTTAGTTATGCGACTTTATCATGAGACTTTTCCATGCGACTTTGATCTGAGACTTTGATCTGCGACTTTAGTTTGAGACTTTAAACTGCGACTATAGTATGAGACTTTAATTAGAGACTTTATTTTTGAGACTTTACTTAGAGACTTTATTCTGAGACTGTAAGATAGCGACTTTATCTCGATTCTAAGTCTTTTAACTTTTGAAATTAATATATCTATCGTGCAAAATTGTTATATTCTTTATAGATTACAGATGGTTGATCCTAAAATGTTCGAAGGAAGGCACAACACCACATCATTAATTGATACTTCTTTGGCTAGTGCGCAACCTTATCTGGAGTTGCTGAATTTTCTGAGACGTTCCAGAGTTCACTATGCACTCACTGCCTCTACAATCGTTTATGCCAATCACATTATAGATTTTTGGAGCAATGCAACGCACGACACTGTTGATTGTGTGCAGAGATTAGTTACCACTGTCCTAGACCAACAAGTTATAATTACTGAGGACACAGTGCGTAACGTACTCCAATTTGGGAATGATGCTGATGTAAGAACAATCTCCCCTGCCACTTTAATATCCGGATTTTTCCAAAGGATCCGATATCCTAAAATCTCACCAGATCAATACAGGAAACAAAAGCTTAGTCCTGTGTGGAGATTATTCATGCACTTTCTGATTGTGTGCTTATCTGGACGCAAAGGAGGGTTGGATGGAATAGGACACAGTTTGGGATCCGCTATGGTTGCCCTAACTTTGAACAAGCCCTACAACTTATGTGGATATGTTTTTGCAAATATGATCTCGAACATTTCAAGCCACACCAAGTTCTATATGTTTCCACGATTTGTTCAACTGATTTTAAATCATCTATTTCCGAACTTGCCAAACCAAGGGATGCTTACTCTGAGACTGGTTCCATGACTAAAAGAGTATATGTGGATTGTCAGAATTTTGGAAGGAATCCAACTCCTGCACTGATTCCAGTGTTTGGACATATTCTTAATGAAAACTATCAAGAGCCATTAAATGACAACTGGCTAGATGATCTAGTTGCTCCAAATCAAGAAGGGGAAGAGCATTTATTTGATGCTCCAGTTGAAAATGATCCTCATGATGAAGACATTCCTCAACATGCAAATGAAGCAGCACATGATGACTTTGCTGAAGACATTCAGGCAAATGAGCCTTTGCAGGTAGGCACCAGTGCACCGTTAGGTGAAGAGGTTAATGTTGCAAGCGATGATTCAAGTAATGATTCCAAGGAAGCTGAAAATCTAAGGAATTTTGAGCGTGAAAGAGACATTAGAAGGGAACGATTACAAAAAGGCAGCGCAGAACGCTTGGCTTTTCTTCAACGTGCTCGTCAAGAGAAGAGAGCACTTGTAGCTGAAGAAGCTGATGCTGATTATGTTCCGGAAGAACCTCCACGTGCAA
The DNA here is from genome assembly GCA_963921325.1 of Logfia minima. Classification (NCBI taxonomy): domain Eukaryota; kingdom Viridiplantae; phylum Streptophyta; class Magnoliopsida; order Asterales; family Asteraceae; genus Logfia; species Logfia minima. The sequence goes on along the minus strand of OY992763.1, from coordinate 22,723,709 downwards.
GACAACGGAGAGCTCAAATCTCAACTTCTCAAGTGCAAATTACTCAACCAATTCAATCTTCACAGCCAACTACATCTTCTCAACAACTTCCAACTCAGCAAGAAACATGTTCAACTTCTGCTCCAGTTTTAATGACCTAGTTGCTGACGATTATAAATGAATTGAAAGCTTCATTTCTAGAACAATCAAAATTGGTTGAAAAGCAACAAGCTCAGCTCAATGCTCATGCCAAACTGTTTGAAACACAATAAGCAAAGATCGATGCTCAATCCGAAAGGATTGTATAGTTAGAGAAAGAGCTCGAACAACGTCCAAATTCAGTTGTTCACGGGGAGAATCAAGCAAATATAGAAAATGAAGAAGAAGAAGATAAAGATGATGATAATGATGATAATTTTGATTCTGATGATAATTCCTCTGCTGATGATGATTCTGATAATGATAATGATGGTGGAGCACAACCAGAACAGGAAATAATACAGAATCTGAGGCTGGAAATAATGAAGCGGAATTTGCGACCGAACAACAACAACCTGAGCCAACAAATGAAAATCAATTACAAATGGTTGTTTATACTGGGCAAAGTGAAGTTGAATGAGGAAGAAGAATTTCTGAATATAGAACCGTTATCGGTGTCTTTCAATTTTGAAGAAAATCTTATTCCTATGCTAGAGTTTTTGGAAAGAGAAGCTGCTGGAATAAATCAAGATGATTAAGAGGATACGGTTTCAGAAGAACTATCTCATAATCCTTTTGAGATTCCAAGTGATAATGAGATATTGAATTTGAAAGTGTGAACAATGAAGATGATTTGTGTGATGACTTTGTGTTTGAAAAGGATGATCGAAGTGATCAAAGCATTGAAGATGATAGTGAAGAAGTTGACGAAGAAATCGAAGTTGAAGCTAATCCTGAAGTTCCAGAGTGTTCAAGTTCTACTAGACATCAATGGTTCAGAGTACCTACACAAGCACCAATGATCAAGAAGAAACTCTATAAAGTTAAGGGTGAATGTGATGGTCAGATTATAAGTTGGAAATATGATGAAGAACTGAATTTGATTATAGTGAAAAGAACTGGTGGTTGCAATATTTCAAGCGAAGCTTTAAAGACCTCAGCACTCTTCCTAAATGTGAGATATATAAGTTAGCTCAGCTGAATATAAATCACTCAGGTTCAAGTATGGGAAGATATATTGAAAGCAATGTTCAGAAAGATGTGAGATATGGTTTTAATTTGATGAAGCCTACTCTGGGTAAACGAAAGATATATAAGAAGAAGATTAGTGCTGTCTCAAACAAGCCGTGGGTGAGAATTGTGTATCTTCCAGTTGAAGTGTTGAAGAAGATTCCTTTGGAAAGACTGCCAATTGACTTTGTTAAAAATCTAAAATGGTGGTATTACAATGGAACAACTGGAGAGGCCTGCATAAAAGTATTCACAGATGATCAAAAGGAGAAAGTTGAACTTGTCTATGATATGATCAGTTTAATCAACCTATCAAGACAAGACTTACTGAAGCTTAAAGAAAATCATATCATGTTCAACAAGAATGAAGAAAGTGAAGCTATGAAGTTTCAAAATGTGGTGAAGGTGTGTGTTTGAAATGGCATATGTGCTAGCAGTAACCTCCCGAGCAAATAGATTTGAAGCAAGACCAAAAAAAAAAAAAGTGGGGGGGGGGGGGGAGTTTGTTGGTGCAAGATAGTGTCAGCAACTTGATAAAGACTTAGAAAACAGATTTAGTGTCTATGCGACACTAGGTGCGAACTTATTGTTAGTGTCACATGTGCGACTTTATGTTAGTGTCGTAGTATGTTTAGTGTCGCAAGGTCGGTGTCTATAAATAGGTCTGTTTTCATTTCATTTGTAAGGTAACTAGAACGAGAGAGTTTGTGAGTATTGTGATCAATTGTACTTGTGAGCGTCTGTAACATTATCAATCAATTGATTATCAATATAAACAACTTATTTTCATCGTACTGTTCATGTGATTACTGGATTCTGCACATAATCAATTGAAATTGTAATTCGATCAATAGATAAGGCGACCTACAGCGAGTTAATTATATGATTTCCGGTCGCGTTTACCGAGTTACGGTGCGATACGATAAATATTTTGCGATGACGTATGAAATTAAATTTCGTTTGTTTTCTTTGGCACTTTGTAACCTAATTTAATGTTGTTCACGGTCTTATAGTCCGCTAAAATCCTCTAAAACATTACACGATTTCGGTAACTTACGGTTTCAGTACTTAAGGAGTCGTAACCTAGACTTTTCACTAGGATTTTAGAGTGGTGTAAACGTAATTAGAGATACTAGGAATTTAAGTGCGTTAATGACCTGAGTTTTTATTTTTATTTTGAAGGTTGTCACAGAAATGGTTAAAAACAACTCCCATATGGGATGAGTGAATTGGTGAAAATATGAAAGTATAAAATTAGTTAGTTTTTGAAAGGTTTTAAAAAACATATTTATATATCAAATTGTGAAAGATAGTCAGAGATTTTATCACTTCTTGGAATTAAAGAACTAAGTTAACTATTAGTAGCTTACTAATAAGCACGGATTGTCTCTCTAGAAGCGCTCTCTTAGAGTCGAGAGCTCGACTTTTACCTCCCTTGATCAAATAATGGGAGAGGATCCTCAAGGGCGACTGATGGTGCAATTATGTGCCCTGGGCTGTGGAAAAGTGTAGCGCGGACGAAAGATCCGAAGAAAGTGATTGATCATGATCAAATCAGGTGGTTCCATAGTCTTGACTTTGAAGCTTAAGCGATCTGAAGTGATCTTGGAAAGACCCAGAAATCCGTAGGTGATGTAGTCGAGTGTTTTAATGACTATATCATCAGGGTCAGTCATATTGGTCTCAATCACCTCCCTAATCGGATGGCCTTGCTTGATAGAAGCTATGAAAGCTAGGAATTGCAGCTTCAGGTCTTCGAATACCTTTGAGTAAGGATCTCCTCTGAACGTATTAGTAGACTGGCACATGCTTCTAATTAGCTAGTACTGGCGTTGGCTGAAGGGAAAGTTAGAGTCCATCAAGATGAGGATCAGCTTACTAAATATTTCTCAATATCCAGCATGAGAAATGAACTATGCTCTCGAAGATCTCCCCATTAAACATTTTGCATAGGCAAGTTCTCATATAAGTAACAACATCAAGTAGCGAAATATCTAGGCGAACGATAGGATGGTTATGCCTCCTCGTCCCAAGAGGTGTACCTAAGCTCCTCAATTTCAACTCAATATGATGGTCAATAGTGGAGTTGATGACAAATCGATCGTACTATGTGGTACTCAGATGGTCTTCTCTAGTTAGTAGGTTGAGGAATGTCGTGAGATCGTTCAACAGTCTGATGTCAGGCGGAATTTATGGGGTTGTGAGTAGCTCTTTCTATTCGTAATCTTGTAGAACCAAGCAAGTCTCTTTCTCTTGAGGAGTAGGGAAATGTTAAACCCATGAGTGCATCATATACCTTGAAGTATTGAGAAAATGAGAGAATGGGTTGGCCGCCTTAAATCTCTTCTCCATGATATGAGATTTTAGTGCCTTACTGAATGCTTTAACACAATCTCTAAGGATGCATGGATATCGGTTTCCATTGTTAGCGACATGGATAGTGAATTTGGCTTCAACAATCGCTATTAGCCCCCTTTGGTGCAGAGAGTAATTGTTGGTGGAGTCTCTAATAGTTGCTATTATGGTGCATGCGTCATCATCATACTCTTCAATTACGACAATAATCTTTTCATGATTGGAGACGACCAAGATATTGATGATATATGAAGCTGATGTTGGTGAAGCAGGAGGTATGATGGAACGAATATCCAGGGGTATATCAGTGTTAGTACGGATGCTCTGGATCTAATTCGAATCATCAAGTAAACCGTGCGGAATCCGAGTTTAATTGATTTGTGTGATGAACGAGATTGAATCAAATGAATAACTTCTTGTATATTGATATTCAATAACGATTATAAGTGTATACAAAATGATCTCAACTCTCTCTCGATTGAATCTGTTACAAATAAGCTCTCATGTAAATCTCTCTCAAAAACACACATAAAACTAACGAACTGCTGTTGTATTTATACACAGGCACACCTGCGACTTTAACTGCGACTTTACCTGCGACTTTAAGATTAAAGTCCCATAATTCCTTCGAAATTCCGAGTGATAATGAGAATATAGAATATGAAAGTGTTGATGATGAAGAGGAAGTGTGTGATGATTTTGTATTTGAGAGTAATGACCAAGGAGATGATGACAGTGAAGAAATGGATGAAGAGATTGAAGTTGAAACGAATCCTGAAGTTCCAGAATGTTCAAGTTCTACTAAGCATTCGGAATGGTTCAGAGTACCTTCACATGCACCAATGATAAAGAAGAAACTCTACAAAGTGAATGGTGAATGCGGTGGTCAGATAATTAGCTAGAAATATGATGAAGAACTGAATTTGATCATTGTAAAAAGAACTGGTGGATTACAGTACTTCAAGCGAAGCTTTAAGGATCTTAGTACTCTTCCTAAGTGCGAAATTTCTAAGTTAGCTAAGCTAAATATCATCAATCGCACAGGATCGAGTATGGGAAGGTACATTGAAAGTAATGTACAAAAGGAGGTGAGATATGGATTCAACTTAATGAAACCAACGCTTGGAAAACAAAAGATTTACAATAAGAAGATCAGTGGTTTTACAAACAAGCCGTGGGTTAGAATTGTATATCCTCCTGTCAAGTACTTAAGAAGATTCCGTTGGAAAGATTACCAATCGATTTTGCTACAAATCTGAAGTGGTGGTATCATAATGGTACAATTGGAGAGGCATGTATAGAGATCTTCAAGGATGAACAAAAGGATAAAGTTGAATCAGTATATGTCTATGATCCAATCAGCCTAATAAATTTATCAAGACAAGACTTGCTGGCACTTAAAGAAAATCACATCATGTTAAACAAAAATGAAGAAAGAGAAGCATTGAAGTTTCAAAATGTTGTGAAAGTGTGTGTCAGAAACGGCATCTGTGCTGGAAGCAAACTCCCTAGCAAATGGATCTGAAGCAAGACCAAGAACATATCAAGCTACTGACAAGGGGGAGTTTGTTGGAGCAAGATTAGGATGTCAGAATCTTGATAAGTCTTAGAAGTTAAGTTTTGAGTCTATGAGACTTTATCTGCGACTTTATCTGTAAAGTCGCATATGCGACTTTAGCTTATAGTCGCATAACAGTTATAGTCGCATGTCTGTCTATAAATAGGCTGTTATGTTTTCATTTGTACGTAAGCTTAAACGTAGAACTCAGAGCATATTGTAATCAAATATATCAGAGAGCGTCTGTAATCATTCAATATCATTTAATTATCAATATAATCGAGTTATTTAGATTACGTGTTCAATTATATCCGTTTACTCAATTGATTGTAGGATTCCGCACTCAATCAATTGTAATTGTAATCTGATCAGTACGTATATGTGACCTACATGTGATGTTGAAACATGAGCACTCCTTTGCCTAACACGAAGAGGTTCTTCTGGGACATAATCTGCATCAGCAGCTTCAGCTGCAAGTGCTCTCTTCTCTTGACGAGCACGTTGTAGATTAATTAAACATTCAGCACTACCCTTTTGTATTCTTTCCCGTCTTATATCTCTTTCGCGCTCAAGATTCCTTCGCTCTTCGGCTTCTTCTGAATCATCACTTGATTCACTAGAATCATCGCTTGAAACATGAACTTCTTCCCTCAGTGGTGCACTAGTGCCCACTTCCAAAGGCTCATTAGCCTGAATGATCTCAGCAAAGTCTTCATTTATAGCTTCTTCCTCAGCATGTAAAGGCTCATTTTCGATAGGAGCTTCAAACAATTGTTCTTCTCCTTCTTGCTCTTGATCAGCAGGATTATCCATCCAGTTATCATTCATCAGTGCTTGATAATGTTCATCAATGATACGTCCAAACACTGGAATCAGTGCAGGAGTTGGGTTTCGACCAAAATTCTGACAATCAACATATACTCTCTTGGTCTTGGGAACCAGTCGCAGAGTAAACATTCCTTGATTAGGCAAATTCGGAAGAAGATGATTTAAGATCAGCTGAACAAATCTTGGAAACATGTAAAACTTGGTGTGACTAGAGATGCTTGATATCATATTCGCAAACACGTAGCCGGAAAAATTATAAGGCTTGTTCAAAGTAAGAGCAACCATTGCAGAGCCCAAACTCTGACCCATTCCGTCTAATCCACCTTTACGTCCTGATAAGCAAACTATCAAAAAATGCATGAACAATCTCTATATAGGACTCAGCTTTTGCTTTCGATATTGATCTGGAGAGATCTCAGGATACCCGATTCGTTGAAAGAATCTAGAAACTAAGATGGCCGGGAAAAGTATTCTTGAATCAGCATCATCCCCGAACTGAAGAACTGTACGCACTGTATCCTCTGTAATTATGACTTGTTGATCAAGAACAGTGGTAATCAGTCTTTGCACACCATCAACCGTATCATGTGTTGCATTTGACCAGAAATCAATGATGTGATTAGCATAAACGGTTGTTGAAGCAGTTAGTGCATAATGAACTCTGGAACGTCTCAGAAAGTTCAGCAACTCCAGGTATGGTTGCGCACTAGCTAAAGAAGTATCAAAAATAGCTGTTGTGTTGTGCCTCCCTTCAAATATCTTAGGATCAGCCATCTGTAATCTATAAAGAATATAGCAATGTTGCACGATAGATATATTAATTTTACAAGTTTAAAACACTCAGAATCAAGATATAGTCGCCCGTTTAAAGTCTCATTATGAAATCTTTAATTAAAGTCTTAAATAAAGTCTCTAACTAAAGTCTCATAATAAGTTCGTTTAGCAAAGTCTCAGGCTAAAGTCGCATAACACATTTAAGAACAAAGTCGCATGGTATAGTCGCAGACAAGTCTCAGATTATAGTCGCATAATAAAGTCGCGTGTTTTTGACAAGAATAAGTTCGCAGAAATAAGGTCGCACATTATAGTCGCAGAACTAAAGTCGCAGAGACGAACAGTTAGTTTTCAATTCTAAGTATGAAACCCTATTCAAACTTATAATTTCCAATCTAAACACATTATTCAGGCCGTTATCAATCAATATGTACAAGATATACACATTATAACCGTATATTTCAACTATTTAAATGATGTCATTTACTAAAACCCTAAAACCGAATAGATTTCAGTCAATTAATCACAAAATAAGTTGAATCAATGGTTAAAAGTTATACCTTAGTTGAATCTGATAACAACGAATGAATAGCAACTAATTTCAACAGATTCCAACGGTTCAAACTCAAAATTTTGAATTTGAAGTTAAAGTCGCACAAATCCTGTTATAAGGTCGCAGGTAAAGTCGCACAAGCTTAATCAGAAATGATTAAGATAGAGTTGCGAGGTTTAAGTATTTATACTAATCAGGTTATGCGACCTTACTGATAAAGTCGCATATGCGACCTTTCAGATAAATTCGCACAAACAAGTTCGCAGACTCAAACTTGTGATTTTTGCTTTGAACTTTTTTGTTTTTAGGATGCATTACTTAATCAGGATCTAAACGACTTTTGATTAACAATAACACATAATTTAAAATTCAATTTTAAAGAATAAAAGCTACACATCTTTTTGTGAAGGAGATCTTTATTTGATTTGGGATCATATCAGTATGAAACGTGATTGTATTAAGAACATCAAAAGTTCTAAGTTTGATTTATCAGTATTTAATTTATAAGCTCAATGTAAATATTTATAAAAAAAATTTCTGACTTTTAAATAATAACAAACTTGATCTTTGCATTTTAAAAATAGAACCATCATATTTTTCAAATATTCGTGAAAATTATATACGTAACACCACAACTTTTTTTTTTTTGGGTAAAGGGTAAACTACCCGGTAAAATATATTACTCACAAATTAAGTACAAATGGAATGTGGCAGAAAACCACATTAACCTCAAGCTACAAGCTTAAACATCCAAAACAAACGTGTTTATAACATGCCATAAACACAAACAAAATCCTAACCAACTATCTAACCATACTCAAGCATAGTTAGGACATGTAAACTAAAGCAACAAACCAAACTCCAAAGCCATATCATCAGCACCTCATAGGGAGAATAATAATCCAAAAGAGACTGCCATCTTGAACCATCCAACCACAGATCTCTAACACTGAACTTCATCATGAACAAGTAATTTAGGTAATTTCCACTTCTCGAACAGAAAAGTAACATTCTTTGACTTCTTATAGCGAAACGACATAAGTTTAAGACGGACCGTCGATAAAATGACTGCACACACCTGCTCTATGGACCGCTTCGTCTTTTGAAAAAGCCGAAGATTACGCTCCTGCCAAATAAAATAAACCGCAGCAGCGAACACCAACTTGGGGAGAACACCTTTAACCGCCCGAGAGTTAGCTCTAGGAATAAGCCAAGTAAGAATATCATTTAAAATAGGGGATAACGACTCCATGCCAGCCAAGGACCGAACCATCTTCCACACTTGAGACGAAAACCTGCACTCAAAAAACAGATGCTCATGCGAGTCCGGCTGCAACTCACATAAAGGGCATTGAAACAGGTTTAAGTTAGCCATATTACTAACATCCCATTGTCTCAACACATCTTGCGTCTTCAATTTACGTTTAATAACCAACCAAAGAACAAAGGCATGCCGAGGAATACAATGCGCAAACCAAACAACCTTAGCCCATTCCACCTCCACCTCTCTAGACCGAATACAATCCCAAACCATACCAGCTGAAAACACTTGTAAACGACCAGTTCTATCCTTCCATAGAAGCTCATCATGGGTATTAGGAACAAGACCAGGCGGATCAATATTATAAACACCCGGAAAGTGAGCAGCCCATATACTTGGCCATTGCCACGCCCCATCCCGACACAGATCAGCCACTTTGGACGAAATAAGACAGCCACTCCTCGTAATATCACGAATCGATAGAATATTTCTCAAAGGACTTAACTCGCACCAATTATCAAACCAAATGGAAGTCGTCTTGCCATCTCCCAATTTATACCATACAAACTCACGAATCATTGGGCGTAGTTATAGTAATTTTCGCCATCCCCAACTCATGTTTCCACGGGCTGGGAAATCCCAGAAGTTACGACCCATTAACTTATAAGCATGAATCCACTTAACCCAAAGAGATTCCTTTCGGGTTAGAAGACTCCAAATGTGAGAAGTAACCAAAGCAATATTAAAAGCATTTAAACTACGGATCCCCAAACCTCCTTCATTCTTAGGAAGACAAACCGAGGACCACGCAATTTTAGCTTTCCCCTTACGCATATCCCCTTGGCACCATAGAAAACCACTCATCAGCCTTTCAATATCCAAAATAATATAAGTAGGTAAGATGAAACATGAGGCCCAATAAACATGCATAGAAGATAGAACAGATTGAACCAACTACAATCGACCCGCAAAGGAAAGAAACTTGTTCTTCCAATCATTAACTCTGTTCTGAATCTTTTCAATCAATTCCTGACAATCTCTATAAACCAATCTAGTGGAAACAAGCGGCATACCTAAATATTTAACCGGAAGCGTACCTTCAATAAAAGGTAACATATCAAGAATAGAAACCTTAACATGTTGCCGAACATTACAAAAATAAGCAGTACTCTTCGGGATACTTGGAACCAACCCAGAAACCAATTTAAACTCATCAAGAGTATCCTTAATAACACGGACAGAACCAACATCACCATGGGCGAACAGAAATAAATCATCCGCAAAACAAAGATTCACAATGTTTAGTTTCAAACAATTATGATGAAACGCAAAAGCATCCGAATTTCGAACCCCTTCTTTTGATAATAAGAGTTAAGACTTCCATAACTAGAGTAAAAAGATAAGGAGACATAGGATCACCTTGACGAAGACCCCTTCTACCTTTAAAGAAACCATGAAGCACACCATTAATACCAATCGAAAATGAAGTACTCGAAACACACTCCATAATCCAAGCAATCATCTTTAAATGAAACCCAAACCCACTTAAATTTGCCTTTAAGAAAACCCAATCAACCGTATCATAAGCCTTTTGGATATCCACTTTAAACGCACACCTCGGGGGACCACGGTCAAGATGATAATTATGCATAAGCTCTTGAGTCAGAAGAATATTATCCGAGATTCTACGACCCGGGACAAAAGCTGATTGATTATCACTTACAAGCGCATTTAAACCTTCTTTCATACGATTTGAAAGAATCTTAGTGATGCACTTCAACAACACATTGCAGCATGAAATGGGCCGAAAATCATTAATACGAGAAGGAGAAGCAACCTTAGGAATAAGAGCAATAATCGTATGGTTGAGCTCCTTCAGCAAACTCCCATTGACAAAGAATTCTTGAATCGCAACCACAACCTCACTACCAATAGTATCCCACGAGTGCTTAAAAAAAGCAGAAGTATAGCCATCCGGACCTGGAGCTTTATCATCTCCCATCGAAAAAATAACCTCCTTGATCTCATTGCTCGTAACGCCCCGAATCATATTTAAGGCCTGAGATTGAGACAACCTGTTACAAAATAGATCATGAGTATTAAGATTAGTAGTAGTTCCTTCAACACCAAGAAATTGGGTATAATGTGTCACAAACGCTTGAGCAACATCAGCCCCATGGACAACATTGCCATTGACATCAGAAATGGCATCAATACGACTACGAGCAGCTCTACTCTTAACCGACTTATGGAAGTATGCCGAATTAGAATCCCCCACTTTGAGCCACTTAATTTTAGCCTTTTGTTGAAGAAACCGTTCTTCCATAAGAGTAGCTTCAATAAACGAATTCAAATAGTAAGCCTCCTCTTCACGAAGATCCGAATTAGAGGGGTCTAAATCAAGGGCCCTTTGCACTTCATCAAGCTCTTTCCGAAGACACGTAACTCGATCATGTAAGTTCCCATTATTATATAAAAGCAGCCTCAATGGTTTCTTAAGCAATTTGAGCTTCTTGACAACCCGAAACATGCTAAAACCTGAAATGTAAGTATTCCAATTCGAAGCAACAATACTTTTAAAATCAAAATTATGAACAAGCAAGTTGGTAAATTTAAAAGGTTTAGGCTTATGTTTGGATATACGAGGGATACGTAAAACCACCGGAGAGTGATCAGAAATACGGTAAGGCTGAAATAAAGCAATAGCACCCATGTAGGCACTATTAAACTCTATGTTAGCCAAAACACGATCAATCTTCTTTAAAATACCATTATCACCCAAAGGTTTTTGATTCCAGGTAAAATGAAGACCTGTTCTATTGACATCAAAAACATCAATGTTCTCCACACAATCTTTGAACTCACGCATAGAAATATCAATATTAGAAGATCCAACCGACTGATCTTCCAAATTAAGAGCAGAATTAAAGTCGCCCATCAAACACCACGGCTGACCTTGAACTAAACACTTGTGCATACCCAGATTATACCATAATGCACGTCTTTGAGAATACCTATTATGAGCATAGATGAAGAACAAAACAGAATTTTCCTATCAGCTTTAAAGGTAACTTTCTTATGCATTACCTGCTCTGTTTGAGCGATAATAGAGACTTCAACATCATTAGGATTCCACCCCCAAGATAATTCTCGCCCCTTTCAAGCATAGACTCCCATTTGAAGTCCACTTCCAATTCCAAAAAATATTAGAACATAGCTGATTCAATCGAGAATTTGCAACATGTGATTCAAGAATAGCACAAATAGAAAGATTATGTTCAGAAATAACCTGACGAACCTCTTTTTGTTTCGGGGATTGGTTCAAACCCCGAATATTCCAAGAAGCAATATTATACATTAGAAATTTCACAATCAGGAGTGCTTGCCCCCGTCCGCTTAAGATCAGCCATGTAAGCTGCCGATTCATCAAAAATATCATCTAAGTCTTCACTTTCACTATCACCATCATTGCCTCTATGAGAGCTCTCCTTACATGGCCCTTCCGAATCTAGATTCTCATAAAGATTGTCCCCTGAGTTCAAAGTAGCAAAGGAGTTCCTAACATCAACTTGCTTACCCAAGGTTGAAGAGGAATCCACATTACTGTTTTTGGTGTTCTTTTTCGGAATTGGCCGATATACATATGTAGATTTTGGTTTGTAAAACTTCAAACCACTTATTTGTTTTCCACTTGTGTTAGCCACTTGTTTCCCTTTCCCTCCTTTCCGATTAACAACCACAAAATCATCTTCCTTGGGAGCAATAATGTTGGTACGAACAGACTTTGGACAGTGCTCAGTAGCATGGCCAAACACCTTACAATGTTCACATCGCGGGGGCTGCCATTCATACTCCACGCGAATCTTTTCTTTTGTGTATCCCGAACCATCTAGAACTGGAATAGCCATAACCAACTCATCACTCAAACTATGTCCCGAGGTAACTTCAATAAGAGCTCTAGCATAACTAACACGTCCCCAAGATTCAAGACACATGGTACTTGTGTACGAATCAAGCATTATCGGATTCCCGATCTTAGTAGCAAGCATGCTCAAACCATCATCCATAAAGGCCACAATAGGTACATCATGAAATTTTACCCAAATAGGAACACTAGTAATATCAGCTTTGGTTAACGAGACATTAGGCGTCCAAACATTAAGAATAATAGGTACATTCCGAATCAGACATGGACCATTCGCAAGAACCTGTTCCAATCCCTGTTTAGTCGAAAACTTGATTTAACCATTAACCAATGATCACACATTTTTAGATATTTTGTCGTATCATATATATCTATTTTTGAACATAACTAGCAGTGGATCATGTCTGAGCACATTCGAGTGAATAACGTATATAGTTGTTTGGACTTACATGCACATACGGACTCACAAGTCGGCAACTATATACTGTACATTTAGACATTTCACCAAAAGAGCAAAATAAGATAATACTAATATGTACGATTTTTCGTATCTTTTGACTTTTAAGATTTTTAGCACACTTGATTAAGGATTGCAACAATGGACTTACATCCTAAATCAAGTACGTATGTAACTGTTTAGGACTTACATGCAGCGACGGTCTTACATGCCCCAGTTACACACTGTGCCTCTCAAAGTATCATCTTATGTGGCCCCATTGGCTCTTTTTGTTCAAATATTTATACATATATATATATATATATATATCTTTATGTACGATAACTGGAGATTGGTGTGTGAATGTTAAGAATATACTTTCCTTTCTAATTAAAAATAAAAATGATCCAGTCACAATTTTCAAAATGTAGACCCAGATGTTTATCATTTAAAAATCAAAATATAATATTCAAAATTATTTACACGAGCCTACTGATATATCAAACAAATTACTTAGGATTTTCCATTTTTATTCACATTTCCCTGATATACTATAATTTCCCAGATATTTACAAACAAAATCTCCCCCTTTTCTTAAAAATCGGTTTCTTTTTTTTTTCTTTTTTTTCTTTTTTTTTTTTTAAGAAAAAGCAATATAATAAAAAGTGATCTAAGTCAGTTTTCAATCTAGATCAAGGTTTCGCATCCCAACCATTTTAACAAGTTCCTCAAATTGATTTTTCAGAATAGCCTTTGTAAAAATATCTGCGTTCTGTTTTAAGGTGTCGATTTGAACTAGGGAGATCAGTTGCTTTTCATAATAATCCCGTATGAAATGATATTGAATTTCAATATGTTTTGTTTTTGAATGTTGTACGGGATTTCGTGTTATAGAAATGGCAGCAGTATTATCAATATGGATAGGAGTTTTAGTAAGAAGTAACCCGTAATCTCTCATTTGGTGCTGGATCCACAAAACCTGTGAACAACAACTTAAAGCGGAGATGTACTCTGCTTTGGCGGACGAAGTTGAAACAGTTCTCTGCTTCTTACATTGCCATGAGACGAGTCGGTTTCCTAAATACTGACATCCTCCTGTTGTAGACTTTTTGTCCATATTGCATCCCCCGTAGTCTGAATCAGAAAAGGCCGAAAGCTGAATATCTTCATTGTTAGGATACCATAGCCCGAGGGATGGTTTGCCTTTAAGATAGCAGAAGATTCTTTTTGCAGCTTTAAGATGAGAAATCTTCGGACATGCTTGATATCATGAACAAATGGACACAACAAACATTATGTCTGGTCGTGACGCAGTAAGATACATTAGTGAACCAATTATCGATCGATATTCATGTTGGTCTGTATTTTCTTCTTCAAGTAACGACCCTAATTTGTGATTTACTTCTATGGGAGTTCCAGCAATTTTGCAATCATCCATTTTGAATCGGCTTAAAATGTCTTTAAAATATTTTGATTGATGGATAAAAATTCCCTTCTCAGTCTGTTTAACTTGTAAACTTAAAAAGAAATTTAGTTCTCCCATAGAACTCATCTCAAACTTTGACTTCATGATTGTCTCAAAATCTTTACAAAGATTATCATTTGTCGACCTGAAAATAATGTCGTCCACATAAATTTGCACAAGAAGCAAATCTGCATTAGATTTCTTTATGAAGAGAGTACTGTCAATTTGTCCTCTGGTGAATCCATTTTGAAGCAGGTGTGGTCACATGACTAATTCCTAAAAAGCATGTAAAAAGAAACAGGTCAACTATGAAACATAGTTGGTGAGTACACAGGTTTTGTGTAAGAAAAGACCCTTTACAAGAGTTTACAAAGTCTAGTTCAGAAGTTCCACGTTACTACGTGATTAATTCGCAAAAGTAGTATGTTTATTACCGAGGCTCATACAAAGACGATAATCATCCGATAAGTTCTTGAAATCATTTTTTAGGATAGTCAAACGCTATTGCGCTGATAATTATAAAAGTAATTCATTAAAACAAGGCTCATTTAAGAGCGATATACATTTGATAGCTAGATTCACTTGTGAATCGATGTTTTGTTTGCAAAAGAGGTTTATTGAAGAACGAGACTCATTTAGGAGCGATTCCCTTTGAAGCTCAATTAAAAGTCGTGATTCATTTATAAAGCCGCACTCATATTTTCAAATGAATGTTCAATTCACATTTATAAAGCTCAAGATATAGTGTTTAATAAGTTCAAGTTATATTTATAAAACTCATATCGTAATATTTAATAAGTTCAGTTACGTTTATAAAGTCAATGGATCATCAAATTAGTATTAAAATGGTTATAATCTCAACGAATTATTATGTCGAAGTTTATAAGAATGCGAGGCGTTACTATATGAAACCACGTTTTTCATTGTCCAAAACCACAATGATTTATAGTATAAAACTCAGGTTATAAAATCTACGGTTTTATAGAAATATCGTTTCAAATGACAAAGTCATTGTAAAGCTCGGGTCGTAATAAAGTTTCAAAGAAATATCGTTTCAACTGACAAAATCATTGTAAAGCTCGGGTCATAAGATTTATAGTTTCAAAGAAATACGTTTCAAATGAGAAAGTCATTGTAAGGCTCGGGTCGTAAGTTTATAGTTTCAAAGAGATGTCATTCAAATGTCAAAACGTCATACGTTTATAGTCGTTTATGAATTTCTATGCTATTACGTTATAATGTCTATAGTCAAGATGAATTATTATGCTTGAGTCCACAACCAAACCTACAACCGATAAACCTTTGCCCCAAAGAGAGATGCCCTATCGTTAGCATTTAGGATGATGGGATGCACTCACGTGGCCGTGTGAGTGGGGAGGTGGTATCGCTTCCAAATAGTACTATTCATATGCATCATTTGGCTCATATAGAGTTAGGTCGTGTAGATACACCGGGGACTTTAGATACGATAGAAAAACAAGCATATAATCACATTCGTATAAACGGTAAACATTCAAGACATTATTTGTAATCAATACGACATTTTAACCATGTCAAGTATTCGAAAGTAAGCATTGCATGAGCATAGTATTTATAAATTAAGGATAGCATTTGTAAACGAGCATAACATAAGCATAGCATTCGTAAATCAAGTATAACATAGTATTTGTAAAGAAAATATAGCATTTAAATCATATAAGCATGCTTTTCACCCCAAAACATTTAAGTAAAATGTTAAAAGAGGGGATGTGTAACTCACTGTTTGAGCGTGAGCGTACGGATGGATGTAACGCGCGTGTTGACCGGGTATGACTCCTATCCACCTCCTAAGAATACAAGGTTTCTAATTAGTTTCTAACTAATTTGGTTTGTTAGGATTGCTTAGCTAGTTAATTAAATTACAAAGTGCCGTTAAGTTTGGAATTTCCATTTAATTTACGTTGCCGGTAATTGTTCGAGTTGTGAACAAAATAATGGAAATATATGTATACAACATCTAAAAATTACCACACTTGGTATGAAACATGAAAGTTCACAAATTTTCTGTGAAAATTTGGGAATTTTTAGACTTATTGATTATTTATAATCATTTTATGTCTAAAAAGTGGGATAAATATGGGCAAAAATAGTAGTTATTCACGAAAAATTCTGGAACTTTTACCATATCAGTGTTTACCTATTTTTAGGTTTGTGTAAAATTTTCACGTTGTTTTGAGCATTGGAACTTTGGTTCCCAACATTATGCGTTTTAACGAGACGTAAATCGGAAAACGTATCAAAACATTTCCAAAGAGTGTGAAATTTTGAGAATAGTGTCATTTTCAAAGGAAAATGACACTGTAATTTTCCCACAATTATTTGGTGTCCAAAAGTATTTTTCATGATTACTTTACCTTTTATAGGCTTTATTGGCATTAATTTAGAAAAAATACTTATGTTTCACCAAAAAATCCCATTTTTATTTTCAAGACTCTTTTTATGATCTAGTTACTGAGAAAATTAATCCTCAAAATTTTAACACGTTTTATCTAGCACTTATGTATTTTTGAATTATCACAACACAAGTATTTGAAATTTACAAGCTTACAACAATGCATGATGTTTATGCATTTTCTAAAAATAGGAGATCAACAAGATAAATTACTATCTTTTTATTGTACTGAGATATACTTGTTAGGAGTTTAAAAATAATTTTTTTTGAATTTATTGAACACCTTAAGTCCCATGAACATGTATCACAACAAGATTGCTCACAGAAAGGTAGCTGTTTGTGCATCAGTTTTGTGTGATACATTTGGAGGTCGAATACTCCATGGATGTGAGTGAGACCAGTGGGGTTTTAAAGGTAAGACATTAAGCTAAATTCCAGAAGAAAAATCAAGATTTTTGGACCATTATTGACTGAGTTACGGTCGATCAAAGTGGGGTCAAAATCTGGACAGATTACATAGAAGACAAAAGTGATCATTTTGGTGTGTTTTCACTACCAAACGATTTTTAGACCTCATCCAATGATTGAAGCCTTGTCTTTTATGCATGAACATGTGTTTTACATAAACATAAACATATTTTAACAAGGATTAAGATCTAGCCACGAATTTTGCTGCATGCATGTGTATAAGGTGTAACCTACAAACCATCAAACCTTGTATGAGGATTTAAGCTATGAAAAAGGCATGAAATCCATGAAATAAACATAGTAAAAGTAGGAAATGGAAGCTAGGAAGAGTGATTTTACCTCAAAGTTCTTGTATTTGTGTAAATACACTTTTAAGAAGATGATTTAGGGATGAATGTTGGCTGAGATTTAGTGTGTGTTTAGAGAGAATTGTGTGTGTTTTTCTTGAGAGAAAATAGAGGAAATGATGGAAAGAAAGAGTGTGGAAATGGAGAAGAGGTCTTGCATGGAATCTTATTTAGGAATTGTGTGTGTTTTTCTTGAGATAAAATAGAGGAAATGATGGAAAGAAAGAGTGTGGAAATGGAGAAGAGGTCTTGCATGGAATCTTATTTAGTTAGTGGAGAAGTTGAGTGGAAAAGGGGAAGGGGGGGGGGGGGGGGAAGGTCCGGTTTTTGGCATAAAAAAGGTGTGATTATTTTTTTTGTTTTGTTAAAATATCATATATATTATTTGTGTTATTTATTTGTATTAAAATTTCATAATCTTGTACATTTCAAGGCTTTAAATTGTGTTGTTTTAGTGCTTAATATTTGGGTTATAAAAATTGATGTTCTAAATTTCTAAAATACTTCAAATTGTATTTGATTGTTTATAATGGCTGTTCAAGTATTAGTTTGTCGGAATCGAGTTTCATTTATTCGATTCGAGTTGCGTTTACCGAGTTACAGAATTTCGATTAATTCCGATTTTTGAGATATGATAAGTATTTTGTGTTGATGAATGAAATTAGATTTCATTTTTTTTCTTTGGCACTATGTAACCTAATTTAACGTTATTTACGGTCTTAAAGTCCGCTAAGCAATCTCTTAAAACGTTACGCGATTTCAGTAATTTACGGTTTCGGTACTTAAGTAGTTGTAACCTAGACTTTTCACTAGGATTTAAGAGTGTTGTAAACGAAATCAGATAGACTAGGAATTTAAGTGCGTTAATGACCTGAGATTTTTGACAGTTGTCACAAAGCGTATTAGAGCAAATAGATTCCGATTGCTTGGTATAGAACATTGTCACATTTACATTATTGAATAAATAATTTCTCAATAGTACATGTCTTCTTGTTCAAATCTCGGAAATCATATACACAAAAGTAAGTTGCTTGCAAACACAAATATTATGAAGAAATAATAGATGTGTTGTGTGTAACGACAGAGAAGATGAAGAAAAAACAATAACACCATGATCTCAGATTTCATTTATTCACCATTACAAACGATCTATTTCTAAAAGAAAAAGAAAAAAGTGAAAAGCCACTTGCTAGTTGGAACCTTCTAATTTTGAACTAATCTTCTTGTTCTCACCGCAACCGAATGTTATGGACAACTTCTACTACCACCGGCTTCAAACAAATCTTTCTCTTCTTCATTAGATTATATTTTTCTTTTCTGTCTTCGCATCCCAAGCCACCACAGATCTTATCTCGAACGTTACAAATCTAAACATATATAAAATGGTCAGCATAGATCTAAGCAGAAAAACATTATACAAAATAAAAATATATACATATGTACCTTTGAAGAAGATCGGAGTTGAGTATAACATTTGTAAATTGGAGTTGTTTTGTGTTTGCTAGTTTGTGTATGTCTCTTCCAATTTTAAAATGGGTTTTCTAGAAAGATGGAGAAGGGCGTAGAATATATATTTGTTGGTTGAAACCGGATTCTATTCTTTTCAAAAAGAAGCGGGAAACTGTTTCGCGCTTGATTTTTGGTTGATTTTTTGAAAGTTAAATGAATCTGGTTCTTAAAATGAAAGTGGATTTTATTGTGTTGAATAATAGAACACGATTTTTGTATAATAAACCGGTATGCTTGCTTCTAATATAACCCGATTTTTATTACTATAACCGTGTTTTATTATGTATTTTTATATAGATTGCGGTTTCAACTAAATACCAAAGTTCTATTAGTTTGTACATATTATAACCGAGTTCCATTTATTGTTTTGGTATTAAAATCTGACTTTTTGTAAAATTAGATTATATTAGGGGGATTCTATTTATATTTTTCTAGTAGTGTGACTTAACTAATCTTTTGTATAAACCTTTGACCAAAGTACTATATTGAAATAATTGTTTTCAAATCTTATTTGACTTATTTTTTATTGGTTTAAAAATGAAAATGGGTGTAACAATTAGTGAACTACTTGCAATAAACAAACTATTAATGAATTAATGTTATATTAGTGGTTTTGTGGTTTTTGTCTTCCGAAAGTGATCAAGAAGAAAAAAGTTAATGAACAACTCTTATGATACCAACCTACATATACATACAATTACATAATAGAAGTACGAAATGATCCATTTCTATATGAAGATCCAATCCTATGTTGAAAACACATGCATGCGTGCATGATCACATATATGAACATAAAAACATGATAAATCCGACGCCACAAGCATTGGAGCTTCGATCAAGATTCACAACCCTAATGACGGATTTCCAAATATACATGTTGATTTCTCATTATAAAAAATCCAAGTACATTCATTTATTAGAAGTTCTCCTTGTGGAAATCAAAGCGAGTTGAAGTTTCTACTGTAAATTCTTTGGCGAGGCTTTCTAGCGATTTGACGAGCGTTTGGCTCCCACAATAAAACACACCTGTAAATAGCCGGTTATTAAAAGGCTGCCAAGAATAATATGATGAAATAACACACATTATCAGATATTGACATTGGGCGTTTAATTACCAACTCTAGCCGATTCATGGTTGGTTGCCAATGTGTTGAATACCCTCTTCCAATTAGGTCGTGAGAAATGTGTTCTTATCTGTTATGATATATTCATTAGAATTTGAATTATGAAATGTGACAGAAATAAGAAATTTAAAGAAACATACCCGACTTTGAGAGACAACATCAACTCCATTTTTGGCATGTTGCAACGACTGTACCATGGCAATTAGCGCGGATCTTGCATCACCTTCTTCATGAACACATGTTAAGTAGGTATGCATTTCAATTATGTTCTGCAATTCACATCGAAAACTCACATTTAAACAAATGTTTTAACGTAATTGTGCTAAGAGAAACTGATATATGGGTGAGCACTCCTTTTCTTGGTAATAGTACTTACGTTTTTATCATACTCTGCAATATCATCCATAACTCCTTTGAACCATTCGAACGATCCTTGCTCTCTTGTAACCCAATAGAAGTAGGCTCGATCTGGAACTTTAATGTCAAAACCCTAAAAGGAAAATGTTTAGCATACCATACTCATGTTTAAGCTAAAATGGTATATAATTTTAATACTACTTACTGCTTCCCTTTGGTGGTTTAAGAGGTCTTTCAAAATGCTAATGAAGGGAGTTGCTCCAATACCCAAACCAATTAGTAAAAGGATGTCATATTTCCTGTAATCTTGAGCAGGTGCTCCGTACGGTCCTTTGATAATGATTTTAGGGTATCTGTAAGAAGAAAGCTGAAGATCATTAAACAATATATATATATATATAAGAGTATGTTTTGTTTTAAGAAATGATCCAATCTGAACTTGAGTTGACGCTTACATTGCTTGTGCTTCCTCAACAGGAACATTAACATTCGCTTTAGTTTCTAATCTAACAAGGTTTCCTCTTACGGCTCTTGAAGCAGAAGCACCAACTTGAGGTTTTTGTGGTGGAGGCTCACAGGCCTGCATTTCTGTGTTTTAGAATTTAGATTAACAGAAAAAACAACAGGTTGAATTGAAGATGCAACAATTAACGATGACAAAGTTTCAAACAATGGTGCAATTAGAGTTGAAGTAACTCGTTTTACCTTTGCAAATTCGTTTTTAAGGGCTGTTGTCCAGTCTCCTAAAGTGCGAATATGTACACTTAAGTAGTCATCTCCAGGTGCTGAAGTTATGGAAAATGGATGCCTGCGACGAATATCATGTTTTAATTAAGTTTACATAATAATCTTCCAATTCGACATTTTATATAGAAGTGGATAGGATCAACAAGAGTTTTACCACTCGAAACCTGATATATTTGGACATTTGACAAAAAGGTACATCCCACTCTTATACTTGAATCCATTAGGTTTGCTCATATAGAGTGCTAGCACATTTCCAGTGTATATAATAGCCTACAAATACTTATACTTCAGATTTCATCAATTGCATTTGATTTAGATAAAAGAAAAGACGCCATGGACATATCACCTTTACAATGTTAACTCTGTAGTTATGATCGTAGGCAGTAAGAATTCTCTCGGTCGAGTAACACAACATTGGAATGACGAGATACATCCATGTCTGCAAGGTAATTAAGTTGAGCAAAAATCGTATCCAAGAGATTGTATATAAAATAGGAGGGTACGTAATTAAGCGACTTACTGATTTTCTATACCAGAATGTCGCAAAAACTAGGAAGTAACCGTGCAAGATGAGAAAGAAGTAAACGATAATCAGAAGATGATGAGCATACCAAAAAGAAGTAAAACCGGCTAAATGATTTAACGGCCATGGCAAATTAATAACATTCCTCCTAAAAGCATGTGTAGCAAGCAGAAAGCAAAAGAACATCATTATGTCCATGATTATGCCCGTAAAACCTGGGATTGTGAGTACTAAATCCATATATGATGGCTGTGCAGGTAGCAAATTTCCATAAATACGTTGAAAAGTGTCAGGTGGGCATGTGCTTATCCTTATAAAATTGCAAGCCATGTGGGCAACAGTATGAATTACAGTTCCAATCACAATGGCAACAGCGATGAGTTTATGGAAGTTGATATTATCGTCAAAAGGTAAGAGTTTTCCTAGCCACGTTTCTCGTAGTCCAGTCAGAGTTTTTCTGCAAACTGGAAGGAGAATTAAAGACATGTTAAGCTTTAGAGTCTCGCCTGCAGCCTTTGCTAAGCATACGCAATAGCCCATCACTTGGAACGTTGGCAACAGGGTATACTGATGAAATTTCCATCCGAAAAGAGCAACGTTAACCAGGATAAATACGATTACTACCCATAATCTTTTCCAGTTATCTTGTATAAATTCGATCACTTCATTGATGCATCTGCTAACAGGATTGCGATACATTTGTGGGATCATCGACATTGCTAGATTAGTTGTATCTTGATTCTTTTTAGTATTTTTTGCTAATGGGTTTGTCTTATCACCATTGTTCTTTAACACCATGCCAGTTAGGAGTATTTCAAGTTGCCACATCTGTCACAAAACCAAGTTTAGAAAACTAGTAACAAGAAAGGGGTGTTAGAATGTTTATTTTGAATATTCTTTAATAGATACAGACAATCATCAGTAGCAAAACAAGCTACATAAGATAGTATTGGGATATGTTTATGTTGTTTAAAGTTATAAAATTGGAAAGGTAATCATGTGTAGACATAACCTCTATGTAGCCACGATGGTCAGGGTCTAGCTCGTCCATGATTAGAGCTGCATAAGTCCCGGCTTGATTCTTGAAATTCGAAAGCTTGTTTGCAGAAGCACTTATTATAAGTACCTTTAGGAAGAGAAAAAAGAGCACGAGTTGAGCTTCGAGTAACTAAAGGTAAGACTAAATTGGCTATTTCGATATTTTCTTACCTCTTTTACCTCTTCCTCTGATAATATTCCGTCTCCATTCTTGTCACACCTGATATCAACTCGTGCAAAAACTTAGGCTGTTAGATTCTGTTAGATTCTTATTCTAGTTTTAAATTTTACAAAAAGCAAAGCGTACTCTAACAAAATTTTGATTTTGATATTACATATCGAAGAAGATACTTAGCCGAGCATCAAGGTCTTTCTTGGTCATCTCTTCCCAAAATTCTCTCACTTGCTCTTTTGTGAGCCCATCTTCGGCATCTATATTCCGACGTCTAGCCATTGCATCATACAATTCACCTGCAAACTCGATGCTATCTCCCATTCCTACAAACATAAATGAAAGATTTATAAAAGAAGTTATGTATATCACTTGCATTCTTAAAAACATTTTCAAATTGAACCTTTCATACCAACACATTGTCCAAATTTATCTCTAGGCACCTTCCCATCAACGGCGAATTGATGGAAATGTCTCTCAATCGCTCTCCAAGCATCCGTTTCTTTTCCAGTTACGGTTCTATCAAGAAAGCGCAAGCTATTAAGCCCTTTAGCAGCACTTGACGTTGTCCGCCCCATCTTAGGTGGCCCACTACCAGATGGTGGCACGGCTCTCTTTCGAATGGATGTAGTTTTGCTAGAGGTACGGCTTAACACTGGTAGCAATCCACCAGGTTTATGTTCATCATCCTTGATGGTGGTGACACGTTTGGAGGCTCGGTTTTTCATATTTGCAATCAATTTCTCATTGTTGGTATCAATTGAATTTTTTTGACGTATAGATGTTCTTGCGTTACTCCTTGTGGAGCTACCGTCCATTGGGTCGATCTCAACACTCTCAAGATCTGCCCCTTTCATTGTGTTTTTTTGTTATTAACCTATTCGACCATAAATTTAAAACAACAAATGAAAAATATTTTCTTTTGTTTTGCTTGCAGGAAATAGGAATTGAAGGAAGTAAGGAAAGAAAGAGGTTGAAATGTTTAATGGAGAATGGATGGGGGGAATGTGGGGGAGAAAATAAACCACTAAACATGGGAAAAGCTTAGAGGTTGTCAAGTTACTTGTCCAAAATTAGAAAGAAAACAATGTGTTCCTATAGACGTTAAGTTTCACTTAAGTTTGAACCATATCAAGTAGCTAGTCCCAAGTTATAATAACTAATAATATGATTATGATTAATAGTTTTTCGGTTAAAAGTTTGATATTTGATATTCGTTCAACTTGATTTATGCGATCTGACTTTTTCTCTAAATTAACCTTGAAAAACTTATAATTTAATGGAAAATGGGTTTGACCTCTAGCAAGATGTCATTACGTCTACATGGCTCGAATATGCGTGTTTAATTTGTTAAAGTTTTAATTTATTTGACTGTTGTCTCTTTGGCAGCTCGTTGAGGTTATGTCACATTTTATTAGCTTACGAATATACTAAAGTGGTCATTAACATGCTTTCATTCATTATTATGGTGAGACGGATATCATAAGAGCACACTGACCAATTCGGTGTTTAACTCGATATTAGTTTAGCGTTCATTCAACACTGAGTTCAATTACGGGAAGTAGTTCACTGTGCAAAATACATTTCTAAAATGACCTATTGGTAAATATCATTAAATTCTCAAAAGAGATCGATGTTCTCACCTCGGTCAGTAAACATTTTGAGTGAGTCAGGAAAAAGGTACGAAAACACGTTTACCATAGTGGTTCAGTGTGGAGAGTGACCCAAACAAAATTATTTTTGACCAATGAAATTGAAAGGAAAGAGAAAAAAGTGAAAATAAAACTATTAGGACTCACCTTAACCTTTAACACACTATTGATAGCTCAACATTAAGTTTCAAACACCCGACTTTAACCTTAGCGGGGAGTGGTATTCCTGAATGTTGAACAATGTTCCACACCATTTAGAACTCCACTCCGGATGGTCTGAAAACTTAACTTGATTTTTGGGATTGTTAAGGTTGTTATATTTTACATGACCATAAACCCGATCCAAAATTGACAAGAAAATATAAATGAGTTATAGTTGAGATCAATTCTCAACACGTCAACATGCCAACTTGTCAAACCAAAACCACACAACTGTTTAATTATGGGGTTATGTCCGTGACAAGCATCTTGTTAAACCCGAACACTTTTAGAAGTTCCATTTTTTGTTTTTATAATTTCAAACTTGCCAACCCGATTTAACCAAAATTTATATGTGACAGGTTTAACCAAAAATCTACCCCGCCAACCCATGAACCTTTTACCTAAACGAGTTATGTAGGTCATATCTAGATTAGATATTTAACCCGCCAACCCGAACCCTACAACCCTTTTATCAAGGCGATTCAGGTCGGATAATTTCAACTCGTCAATATCAAGAACACAAATTCGTACATGGTGTAAGATTATGCGGTACCACATCCACAACCTATAGTAATTGAAATGTTGTATATCAATATTACCCATTTCGAATGACTAAAATTTAAGTCCTACATATAATCTATAACATGACATTTTTCCCAAATGTAAAAATATGTAAAAAATACTATAGTTATTTGCTAAATGATATTTATATATTATTTCATTTAGGAATGTCACTATTCAATATGGAACAAGTAGTTCAAAGATATTGTGTCAACAATGACTATATCCAATGATAACCTATGTTCTTATCTTTTACCCTCTCTCCTAAAAAATCTTGAAAAAGAATACTTAATCCACTATTTAAAGGGAGGGGGAAGGGGAGTTAGGATCAATGGTTATCTCAGGGTGACACTTTTATAAAATAATTACAAAAATAAGGGCAAATGTTAGAAAATAAAATATAAAATCAATTTTCACTTACACCTCTTCACTCGTTCCTGTTTTTCATTTTCCCCTCCACTTTCTTCATCCCCTCCTTCTTTCTTCCCTTCCAATTCCAACTACCGACTCCAACAACCAGTATATTTGAATTTTATTTTTTTTTAAACTTGTCTTTTATTTCTTCTAACCTTTTTCTAACTTTTTTTATTTTTGTTTTCTATATTTTTATTTTAACCTTTATTTAAGGTTTTTAACTTTTTTTGTTTGTTTATTCTTTTTCTTTTTGAATCTTTTTTTTACTTTTTATGTTTTTCTTTCGTTTTCTATATTTAGTTAATTTTCATTTCTTCTCATCTTTTAAACAATATGTAACAGCTTGCTTTAAGATTTGGATCTTGTTTTTCTATTTTTCTAAACATTAGCAACCAATTTATTCAAACATGATGTACTTTTTTTAAAAGCATGATACACTGTTTTTCATCCAACTTAACGATGATGCAACATGTTTAATTTTATATTATGATGCAATATTTTGTATTCATCGATTGTGCAATGTGTTTAATATAAAAGAATGATGCAATGTTTATTGACCGATGGTGTAGTGTGTTCAATTTAAATTCATGATGAAGTGTTTATTGACTCATTCGTACATTTTATATTAAAAGCATAATGCAATGTAAAAACATGATTCATTGTTTATTGACCAATGATGCAGTGCGTTTAAATGTAAAAGCATAATGCGGTTTGTCTAATTCAAAAACATGATGCAGCGTATTTAACTTAAAAATATGATGTAGTGTTTATTGATCGACGATGCAATGTGTTTAAAGTAAAATCATGATGCAGTGGGTTTAATTTAAAAACATGATGAAGCGTTAAAAGAGAAAAAAGACAAGACAGAGAAAAGAAAAATAAATACGGTCTCCAAAATCTGACGGTTGAAGGAATCTGACGTCGGCAAAAGGTGGTTGGCAGTTGGTGGTGGTGGGTGTAGGGAGGGTGAAATAGAGTAGAAAATTGAAGGGAGTAAAATGAAAAGAAGAAATATGATGCAATCTTGTACTTCAAGGACTACTTATGAGTATAGGTCATGTTACTATTGTGGTGTTCGAGGCCACATTGTTAGAAACTGTTTGTGGTTTTATAAACAAAATTTGAAGAAAATTAAGTTGAAAAAGTTTAATCGAACTATATCTTCAAATTTTGATGAGAAATCTAAGAGTGTTGTGTCAAAATCTAATAACAACATAATTACCAAACCAGTTTCTAAAACAGCAAAAGTTTGGAGGGTGAAAGAATTGGTCAAGGAAGCAAATGCTTCAACCAATGCAAATGGACAACCCAAGGCCATTAAGGCTTGGGTGTCCCTTTCAAACTAATATTATAATTGTTTGTGCTGGAACAGACCCGAAGAATGCAAGATAACATTTGGTACGTCGACAGCGGGTGTTCCAGGCACATGACTAGAAACTTATCTTTATTGAAGGATGTTAAGTCCATCAATGGAGGATATGTTTCTTTTGCCGGTGATAAAGGTAGTCACATCTCAAAAGAAGGAACAGTTGCAAATGATTCACTAAGTTTTGAGAAAGTTCAGTTTTGTGAACAGTTGCAGCACAATCTTCTAAGCGTGTCTCAAGTATGTGATAAGAAGTATGTCACAGCTTTCAGTGATAAGGAATATATGATTCTCAAGCCTGGATTCGTTTTTCCAGAAGAGTGGATAATAATGAGAACTCCACGTCGGAAGGATCTTTATGCTCTCGACATGAGAACTGTTTCAGTGTCTTCGGATCTTACATGTCTGCTAACAAAAGCATCTGAACGAGATTCTCTTCTCCGGCACCGTAAAATGGGACACATCCATTTTCAAAAAATGAATTTTTTGATTAAACATGATCTTGTGGAAGGAGTTCCTAAACAAACTTTTTCTATTACGGATCATTGTATTTCATGTAAAAAAGGTAAACAGGTGAAGAAGTCTCAATGTCAAATAAAGTTAACTCTATTTAGGCTCCTTTGGAACTTTTACATATGGATCTTTTGGGTCCTATTAATGTCAGAATTCTCGCTGGAAAATCATATTGTTTGGTAGTAATAGATGATTATTCTCGATTCTCTTGGGTTTACTTCCTTAAGTCTAAGGATGAAACTTCGGAAATTTTGAAGTTTCTGTTCATTAAATTGGAAAATTTGTGTGGATTAAAGATAAAGATGCTCAGAAGTGATAATGGCACGGAGTTCAAGAATCACAATTTAGAATTATTCTGTTTACAAAAAGGTATACATCATTAGTTCAGTGCTTCGAGAACCCCGCAACAAAATGGGGTAGCTGAAAGGAAAAATCGAACTCTCATTGAAGCTGCCAGGACCATGTTATCAGATTCTAAATTGCCTATTACTTTTTGGGCTGAAGCGGTCAATACGACATGTTTTGTGCTTAATAGAGTGTTGACGGTTTAAGAAACAGCAAAAGACATGTTACGAGTTGTTTAATAATCGGAAATCAAATTTAAAGTTTTCAGAACCATTCGGTTTATACATATAATTACAGGATTCCGCACTTGATTATATGATTTTGTAATCTGGTCGTATTGAAGAGCATTTTGAGGTTGAATGTTTTCGATATTTGGATTCTTCTCAAGGCATAGGACCGGACTGGTTATTTGATTATGATTTATTATTCAAATCATTCAAAATCCCTGAAGCTGTTGATGAGGTTATTGAACTATTTTATGAACAAAATGTTTCGTCTAGAACAAAATCATTCAACCTCAAAATGATTTTGTAATCTGGTCGTAATGATTTTCGTCTAGAACAAAATCTTCTGCACCACCACCTGTTGCTGCTGACCCTACTGATGACCAAATGGCGAATGACAATGAAGAAAATTTTCAGGAGACCACCTAAATTAGAAACTTCGCAAGCACTCATGATGATCTTATTGAAGAAACTTTAACAAACATTGATTCCACAATTGATTCTAATACTGTTCCAAATGTACCTAATCTTCGGGTGCATTCGAGACTGTCTTCAGAAAATATTATTGGAAACTTACAAGACGGCGTACAGACTCGGAATCATATTCAACAAAGCTTAATTGCTAGTTTGGGGTCTTGTTTCTTATCTCAAATCGAACCCAAAAATATAAAAATGGCTTTGCAAGAGCCATCATGGGTTGAGGCTATGCAGGAAGAACTACAACAGTTCGTCAAGATGAATGTTTGGACCCTAGTCAAGCTTACCTAAGGGTGTTCACTCAATTGGTACTCGCTGGGTGTTTCGAACGAAAAAGGATGATCGCGGAGTTATTGTGAGAAATAAAGCCAGACTTGTAGTTCAGGGCTTCACTCAAATTGAAGGCCTTGACTATGATGAAGTCTTTGCTCCGGTTGCACGTCTTGAATCCATTCGCATATTTCTTGCGTATGCGGCATTTAAAAGATTCATAGTGTACCAGCTAGATGTAAAAAGCGCGTTTATGTATCGAAAAGTCCATGAAGAAGTATATGTTTGTCAACCTCCAGGTTTTGAAGACCATCAATTTCCAGATCATGTCTATAAGCTTGACAAAGCCTTATACTCTTCATCAAGCACCAAGAGCATGGTATGAGACTTTGTCTCAACATTTGCTTCAGAATGGTTTTTCAAGAGGACAGATTGACAGTACTCTCTTCATAAAGAAGTCTAAGGATGATTTGCTTCTTGTGCAAATATATGTGGACGACATTAATTTCGGGTCGACTGATGACAAACTTTGTAAAGAGTTTGAAACAATCATGAAGTCAAAGTTCGAAATGAGTTCTATGGGAGAATTAAACTTCTTTTTAGGTTTACAAGTTAAACAGACTGAGAAGGGGATCTTTATTCACCAGTCAAAATATGTGAACGACATTTTGAGCCGATTCAAAATGGTTGATTGCAAAGTTGTTGGAACTCCCATAGAAGTAAATCACAAATTAGGACCTTGTCCTAATGAAGAAGATACGGACCAACATGAATACCGATCAATCATTGGTTCCTTTAATGTATCTTACTGCGTCTCGACCCGACTTAATGTTTGCCGTCTCTATGTGTTCACGTTATCAAGCATGCCCGAAAAATTCTCATCTACGAGCTCCAAAACGGATCTTTTGTTATCTTAAGGGCAAACCATCACTTGGTTTGTGGTATCCTCATGATGAAGATTTTTAGCTCTCGGCTTTTTCTGATTCGGACTATGGGGGATGTAATATGGACAAGAAGTCTACAACAGGAGGATGTCAGTATCTGGGAAACCGACTCGTCTCATGGCAATGCAAAAAGCAGACAACTGTTTCTACTTCATCTGCTGAAGCTGAATACATCGCTGCTTCGAGCTGCTGTTCATAGGTTTTGTGGATTCAGCACCCAATGAGGGATTACAGTTTACTTCTTACTAAAACTCCTATACATATTGATAATACTGCTGCTATTTCCATAACACGCAATCCCGTACAACATTAAAAAACAAAACATATCGAAATTCGATATCATTTATATGGGATTGTTATGAAAAGCAACTGATCTCCCTTGTTCAAATTGACACTTTAAAACAAAACGCTGATACTTTTACAAAGGCTTTTCTCAAAAATCGCTTCGAGGAACTTGTTAAAATGATTGGGATGCGAGATCTTGAACTTGATTTAAAACTGACTTAGATCATTTTTTTCTTATATTGCTTTTTCTTATTCTTAAAAAAAAAAAAAAAAAAAAAAAAAAAAAAAAACCCCGATTTTTAAGAAAATGGGGAGATTTTATTTGTAAAAATCAGGGAAATGTGAATAAAAATGGAATATCTTAAGTAATTTGTTTGATATATCAGTAGGCTCGTGTAAATAATTTTGAATCTTATATTCTGATTTTTAAATGAAAAACACCTAGGTCTACATTTTGAAAATTATGACTGAATTATTTTTCAAATTAGAAAGTAAAGTATATTCTTAACATTCACACGCCAATTTTCAGTGATCATACCAAATGAGATATATATATGTATATAAATTTGAACAAAAGAGCCAATGAGGCCATATAGGTTGATACTGTCGCACCCCCAAGACGCGTGACAGCGGAAGGTATGGGGTGTCATGGGGGCGCCGACCAAATCAAAATATCACAACACAAGAGTTACAACAAACGACCTCTATATGAGACGTTTTCAAAAAAAAAAGTCATTACATTTCAAACTTCAAAGTGTTTACATAAAAGCTAGGAGTTCGCATCCGATACGTAGAATTACATAACTATTATTACAAAATATAGTAAATGCAATCTAATTCCTTGGTTGTTTCAAAATATGCGACTCGAGCTATTGCTTCCAAAGCATCCTACTGCGGCTGGTTACCTGAGAATACATACTAAAAGAGTCAACATAAAGTTGGTGAGTTCATAGGTTTGAAAACAGTTGATATCACATCGTATGGAACGTGTGGAACACAAGATTTCCTGTTTGTATCATCCAACAATGATAGTAATGTATTACAAAAATGTAAAAGAGGTGTATATTGTTGCCATGAGCCCATAGTTTGAGCTTAACTGTGGTGTCGGGTCACAATCAAGTGCCACGATCGTGGTGCCTCCCAGCGAGTGCCTAATCCAACACTCGTAAGAACAAATGATAATGCGTCCGTTTGACCAGTTAGCGCGACTAACCCGGACGGGGGGAGTCAATCCCAAATAGTACTATTCATTAACATTCACGCTATAACGATACTAACAAACTATGTGTGGGGGACTTTCAGGATTAGTTAAATAACTCATGCAACCAATATATCGTGTTTTATACTTGCGTTCACATAAAATAGCAGTTGTTAAAAGCAGTTGTATGTATTCTCACCCCTGAGTGGAAATAGTAGAAAAAGGGGCTATGAAACTCACCTGAGATTAGTATGTTATTTAACAAATAACAGCAAGCAATTTGTGTTCCCAAGAGTAATCTTCTAACGCCCTAGACGTATAAGATTGTGTAAGTAGATGTCTCAAAAGACCATCTATAGTGATTGTATAAGTGGAGGGTTAATGTCCACTTAAGCCAATCATGTAGGTGGAGGGTTAATGTCCTCCTATACGCTAGTAGTTCACTTAACTAGTATGTCCATTCTTGTTTGCTTATTTGAAAACGTGTACGACCCGTTGGTGAAAGTTTGTGAAAACATAATGTTGCTTAGTGTGGGAAGTGGGTGAAGCCCACGAATGACGGGGGTCCGGGGGCAGCGCCCCTGGTGGCGGGGTCCAAGGGGCAAGGCCCCTGGCTGGGGTCGACTTATATTTCTTTAGTAAAAATGTTTTGATTTTTGGTCATCAGCTACACAAGGCTTGTGTCGCTAATGTGGTGTTGGCGACACAATTTTTGTGTCGCAGAGGTGACAGTTCAAATGTTATAGCGACACAAGGGTTGTGTCGCAAATGTGACTAGCGACATAAGGGTTGTGTCGCAAATGTGACGGTTCGAATGATAGAGCGACACAAGGGTTGTGTCGCAAATGTGACGGTTCACTTATTATAGCGACACAAGGGTTGTGTCGCAAAATGTGACGGTTCAATTATTATAGCGACACAAGGCTAGTGTCGCTAATGACTACTGGGCTTCTGCGACACAGGGTCAGAAATAGATCAGTTTTGTAGATTTTTTTTCGTAATTCAAATGTTCGAGAAAAAAATCCAAGAAAAATATATGTTGTTCCTTAGTATGTTAGGTACTTAAAATAATTTTTACAGAATTTTTAGACAAGTTTAAGTATTTATTAAAATTGTAAGTTTCCACAGAGGACAAAAAGTGGCCAATCAGGAGACATTAAAGGAGATTGAGTTTCTGGGAAAAATGCGTGCACATTTGGGACAAAGTCATCTCTACCACTATTATTCTTAACAAAATTTCTGAAGTTTTGGCGTTGGTTTCAAGTCGTTTGGACATGTAAATCTCGAGTTATGACTAAAACAATAAGGGACAAGTTTTCTGCCTTTTTCCCAGCCCGTCTACATGATTTTGTAAAAATTATTTCGAGTATCAAACGAGCTCCAAAAATTATGAGACCAGTGGAAAATGAAAGCTAACTTCTTAAACTTAGTTTTAGCGTTTTTAATCGTTCATTTTGGTTAAGTTTTGAGGGAGATATCACCTCCCAAAGTCGGACTAATTTTCTGGCCAGATTGCATGTAAGGTTCTTGCATGTTTTAAGTTCTCTAAAAACGATTTTTGTGAAATCTTTTGGTCATATCTTTGTTAAGAGAGCATTTTAACATGTTTATAGATGTGTTACAAGTATTATGGATGAATTAGATGTTCTTACAAGCTTGAAGAACCGATCGAAATGGAGAGGAAAGTGAGGAAAGAGCTTGATTCTTGACTTTTTCTTGAAAATGTGATGGCGGCTCGTGGTGGTGGAGTGGTGGTTGATGGTGGTGATGAGGTGGTTGATGGTGGTGGGAAGGTGGTAGTTGATGGCAGATTTTAGAGAGAGAGGGAGAGTAGAGAGAAGGAGGAGGGAAATGTGTGGGTTGTGTGTGTGCAAAATGGGGTGTAGGGAGGTGTTTTTGTGGGGTGGGCTTGGGCTTATTTGGGTGGGCCTAATTGGGGTGGCCTCTTGGACCAGCCTAGGCCGAGTTGGGCCTGGCCCAAAGGTGTTTCGGGCTCGTGACTCGTTTTCTCAACTTCGTGTTTCGTTCCCTGTTCGTTTAAACGTTAATTTGTGATTTAAAAAGTTGATAATTTACGTTGAGCTTTTGTTTATATTTTTAATTTGTGAATAATATTCGGGATAAGTAAGTATTCTTAAAATACTAAATTGAGTCACAAAAGTATATTTCGGGTGTTGCTCGGGTGTCGGGCTCGGTTTGCGCGTTTTCGCCGCGTTTGTTACGTTTTAAACAAAACGTCAAAGTTTTTCGTGTATTATTATTTGAAATAATAATATAAGGTATATAACCACTATTTTAACTATAAAATATGATTACGTTATCTATGAAAAGTTTTCACCAACGTCGTATAAATAGTCGGACCACGTCCGGTTGTTTCGCGAAATTACGAATAATTACGAAGGTGTAATTCAAACAATTACGTAAGTGTATATACACATATATACAAATAGTTGCAAATAATCACAAGTACTTAGCCTAATAAAGAACTAAATACACGAAATTAGAGTTCTAGTTTAAGGTAATCATTACCCTAAAGTGTCGGGTGTCACATGATACTTTGAGAGGCATAGTGTGTAACTGGGGCATGTAAGACCGTCGCTGCATGTAAGTCCTAAACGGTTACATATGTACTTGATTTTGAACATAAGACCGTTGTTGCAGTTCTTAATCAGGTGTGCTAAAATCTTAAAAGTCAAAAGATACGAGAAATCGTACATATTAGTATTATCTTATTTTGCTTTTTGGTGAAATGTCTTAATGCACTGTATATAGTTGCCGGCTTGTGAGTCCGTATGTGCATGTAAGTCCAAAACAACTATGTACGTTATTCACTTGAATGTGCTTAGACATAATCCACTGCTAGTTATGTTCAAAAATAGACATATACGATTAGGAAAAATATTTCAAAAGGTATGATCATTGGTTAGTGGTTAAAATAAGTTGTGATGTCCAGTTTATAATTTTCAGGAATTTTTGAAAAATATGATGGTTTAATTTTTAAAATGCAAAGATCTTGTTTGTTATCTTTTAAAAGATTAGAAAATTTGTTTTATAAATGTTTACAGTGAGCTTATAAATTAATTATTGATAAATCAAACTTAGAACTTTTGATGATCTGATCCCTAATCAGATATAAATCTCCTTCATAAAAAGATTTCTTTAAGTTTGTATTTTGTATTCTATGTTATTTTTGATCAAAAGTCGTTTAAAGTCTTGTTTGAGAAAAGCATCTGGAAAACGAAAAGTTCAAAGTGATAAAAGTTTCACAAGTTATAGTCTGCGATTTTATTTACGCGATTTTATCAGTAAGTTCGCGTGTGCGACTTTAAAGATAAGTTCGCATAGCTGATTAGTATAAATACTTAACCCTCACGACTGTATCTTAATCATTTCTGATTAAGCTTTGCGAACTTGTCCGCGACTTTACTCCAGCGATTGTACGACTTTACTGAAAAATTAAAATTTTTCAAGTTTAAACTGTGGAAATCAGTTGCAATTTGTTTCTATTTATGCGGTATTATCAGATTAATTTTAAGGTAATCATTTTAATCTCTATTTTCATTGTATTTTATGCTTAGTTGATTGAAACTTCTTAGGTTAGGTTTTTATTCAAATGACGTCATAATTTTCGATTGAAGTATTGGTTAAACTGATTTACGTTGTTTACCTTCGATAAATGCGGCCTGCACGTAATGTTTTTGCTATCAATTATAAGGTTTGAAAGTGATTCGTACTTAAAGTTCAAAATTGAATTGACTGTACGTCACGCGAACTTGTTCTGCGAACTTAGTGCGCGACTATATCCTGCAAACTTATACTTGACAGCTTTCTGTGACTATAGACTGCGATTTTACTTTCTGCAAACTTATGCCTGCGAACTTAAGTTTAGAGACTTTAATTCTGAGTACTTAAATTCTGTGAACTTAACTAAGCGACTATAATTTCTTAGAAATTTAAAATCTGCGAACTTGTTCTGCGAACTTATCCTGCGATCTTATTCTGAGAACTTATCATGCGACTTTAAGTTTAAAAGACTCTATGCGAACTTAATAAGAGACTTTATCATGCGAACTTGTTCAGAGACTTTAGTCTGAAACTTTGTTATGCGATTTTTGTCTTAAAATTATCATGCGAACTTAGAGTGAGACTTTAATTAGAGACTTTGTTACGAGACTTTAATTAGAGACTTTATTCTGAGACTTTAAGTTGGTCATGATATTTTGATTCTGAGTCTTTTATCTATTAAACTTAACATATCTATCGTGCACAAAAATTGCTATATTCTTTATAGATTACAGATGGCTGGCCCAAAGATGTTTGAAGGAAGGCATAACACCATTGCACTGATCGATACTTCCTTACCAAGTGCTTAGCCATATTTGGAGTTGCTGAATTTCCTACAGAGGTCAAGGATTCATTATGCACTCACTGCATCTACAACTGTTTATGCCAATCACATTATAGACTTCTGGTCTAATGCTACTCATGACATGGTTGATGGAGTACAACGACTGGTTACCATTGTCCTTGATCAGCAAGTGATTATTACTGAGGATACAGTGCGTACAGTGTTGCAATTCGGGAATGATGCTGATTCGAGAATAGTTTTCCCTGCAACGTTGGTTTCTGGATTCTTTCAGAGGATAGGTTATCCGGATATCTCACCAGACCAATACAGGAAGCAAAAATTGTGTCCAGTATGGAGATTGTTTATGCATTTTCTTATTGTGTGTCTTTCTGGACGCAAAGGAGGATTAGATGGTATGGGTCAAAGTTTGGGATCTGCTATGGTTGCCGTTACATTGAACAAGCCCTACAATTTTCTCTGGTTATGTCTTTGCCAAACATGATCTCAAATATATCAAGTCATACAAAGTTTTACATGTTTTCAAGATTTGTACAATTGATTCTCAATCATTTACTTCCAAATCTACCAAAACAATGGATGCTTACTCTACGGTTGATTCCGATGACCAAGAGAGTGTATGTTGATTGTCAAAATTTTGGCAGAAATCCAACTCCAGCACTAATTCCAGTGTTTGGACACATTATTGATGAAAACTATCAAGCACCGTTAAATGATAATTGGTTAGATGATCAAGAGCAAGAGGGAGATGAACATTTGTTTGAAGCTCCTGTTGAAAATGATCCGAATATGGATGATGAAGCAGTCAATGAAGATTTTAATGAAAACATTCAGGCAAATGAGCCTTTGGAAGTGGGTACTAGTGAACCACTAAGGGAGGAAGTTCAAGTTTCAAGTGATTCTAGTGAATCAAGTGATGATTCAGAAGAAGCTGCAGAGAAATTAAGACTTGAACAAGAGAGAAATGCTAGAAGAGAAAGATTACAAAAAGGTAGTGCTGAAAGATTAGTTCAACTTCAACGTGCTCGTCAAGAAAAGAGGGCACTTGTAGAGGAAGTTGCTGATGCTGATTATGTTCCTGAAGAACCACCTCGTAGAAGGCCAAGACGACAGGTTCAAATCTCTACTGCTCAAGCACAAATCATACAACCAATTCCATCTTCACAACAACCTACATCTCAAGATTCAACTTCTGCACCAGAATTAATGACACAGTTGTTAACAATTATGGAAGAGCTGAAAACTTCTTTTGTAGAGCAATCAAAATTAATTGAAAAACAACAAGCTCAGCGGGACTCTCATGCTAAACTGATTGAAACTCAACAAGTTATGATCGATGCTCAATCTGCAAGGATTGCAGAATTAGAAAAAGAGAGAGAACGATATCAAAATTCTGTTGTTCAGGGGGAGAATGAAAATGATGAAGAAAATCAAGAAGAAGAAAATCAAGAAGAAGAAAAAGAAGAAGAAGAAGAAGAAGAAGAAGAAGAAGAAGAAGAAGAAGAAGAAGAAGAAGAAGAAGAAGAAGAAGAAGAAGAAGAAGAAGAAGAAGAAGAAGAAGAAGAAGAAGAAGAAGAAGAATGAGGGAGAAGAGTTTCTGAATGTTGAACCGTTATCGGTATCATTTAATTTTGAAGAAAATCTGATTCCTATGATAGAGTATTTGGAGAGAGAAGCTGCTGGGATTAATCAGGATGATTCAGAAGAAATAGTTTCTGAAGAACTACCTTTTGAAATTCCAAGTGACAACGAGAATGTTGAATATGAAAGTGTTGAAAATGAAGATGAAGTGTGTGATGATTTTGTCTTTGAAAGAAATGATCAAGCTGATGAAGATAGTAATGATAGTGAGGAGATGGACGAAGAGATAGAAGTGCGGAATCTTGTAATTATATGTATAAACCGAATGTAAATTGAACGCGTGATGTAAATAATCGATTTCTATTTATTATCAATTGATTGAACTAGTACAGGAATGATTACAATGCAAGTGACAACAAATCTCTCTGAAATCTAGATATTCAGTTTCGTCTAAATGACGAACAAACACAGCCTATTTATAGACAAGCTATGTGACTCTAACTACCTGCGACTATAACAAAAGTTCTGATGTCTAAGTCTTTTAATCAAGTTTCTGACACTGTACATGTATCAACAAACTCCCCCTTGTTAGTAGCTTGATTTGTTTTTCTTCGAGCTTCAGATCCATTTGCTTGGGAGGTTGCTTCCAGCGCATATTCCATTCCTTATGCATACTTTCACCACATTCTGAAACTTTAAAGCTTCCTTTTCTTCATTCTTGTTGAACATTATATGATTATCTTTGAGTATCAGTAAGTCTTGTTTTGAGAGATTGATTAAGCTACCCGGATCATAAACAAAGACTTGTTCAACCTTTTCTTTTTGTTCATCTTTGAATATTTCAATACACGCTTCTCCAGTAGTTCCGTTGTAATACCACCACTTTAATCTTTCAGCAAAGTTAATTGACAGCTTTTCCAATGGAATTTTCTTTAACGCTTTGACCGGAGGATAAACTATTCTTACCCACGGTTTATTTGTGAAATCACTAATCTTCTTCTTGTATATCTTTCTTTTTCCAAGAGTAGGCTTCATCAGGTTAAATCCATATCTCACTTCTTTTTGGACGTTACTCTCAATATATCTGCCCATGCTTGATCTTGAGTGGTTAATGATGTTTAGCTGAGCTAATTTGTGTATTTCACACTTTGGAAGAGTACTCAAATCTTTAAAGCTTCGCTTAAAGTATTGCAATCCACCAGTTCTCTTCACCACAATCATATTCAAGTCTACTGATCTACTTCCAGCTTATTATCTGACCATTACACTCACCGTTTACTTTGTAAAGCTTCTTCTTAATCATTGGTGCATGTGTCGGTACTCTGAACCATTCCGAATATTTAGAACTTGAACATTCTGAAACTTCAGGATTTGCCTAAGCTTCTATCTCTTCGTCCATCTCCTCACTATCATTACTATCTTCATTAGCTTGATCATTTCTTTCAAAGACAAAATCATTACACACTTCATCTTCATTTTCAACACTTTCATATTTAACATTCTCGTTGTCACTTGGAATTTCAAAAGGTAGTTCTTCAGAAACTATTTCTTCTTAATCATCCTGATTAATCCCAGCAGCTTCTCTCTCCAAATACTCTATCATAGGAATCAGATTTTCTTCAAAATTAAATGATACCGATAATGGTTCAACATTCAGAAACTCTTCTCCCTCATTTTTCTTCTTCTTCTTCTTCTTGATTTTCTTCATCATTTTCATTCTCCCCCTAAACAACAGAATTTTGATGTTGTGCTCTCTCTTTTTCTAATTCTGCAATCCTTGAAGATTGAGCATCAATCATAACTTGTTGAGTTTCAATTAGTTTAGCATGAGAGTCAAGCTGAGCTTGTTGTTTTTCAATTATTTTTGATTGTGAAAGTCCCTTTGCACGGATCCAAACGGGATTACAAAGTGTATTAGATTGCGGAATGGTATAATACACAATAACCAACAACAAAACAAGTAAATGCAAGTGTTAAGTGTATAAGTTCGTAGGTATTCGAAGATAGCACTGTATATTCGAATATAACTGATTTCAAAAAGCTCTGTAATGAAATATTACAACTTAGTTTTTATACCCAGTAAGTTCGTACGAACTTACTGGTCCTAGGTTCGTACGAACTTACATGTTCGTACGAACTTCCTAGGTTCGTACGAACATATAGGTTCGTACGAACATACAAACTAAATACTAAAAAGGCTAAGTTAATAAACAAATTACATTATTAACTACAAAACTAATAACAAAACTAACTATTACAAAATACGAGCTGTTGTCACCAAACGTGCACCAACAGACTCCCCCTTGACAATAGCTTGGTCAGTCTTCAGTCTTCTGGCTCTGTCGAATCTTGATTCTTGATCAACTCTGTCGACTCTCAGCCCATAAGCCTTTCTCAATGCACACATTGACGACCCTCTGATATTTATGTCCTTCATGTCTCCAGTTGTCTCTATACAAGATCTTGTTTACATGAAGTTTCATCAGATCGTCTTTAGACAAGTTTACCAGATGCAAACTGTCATACACTCTTAGTAGCACATTTTCCTCAGCATCTTCCATCACAGCTTCAGCCGTCTTGCTGTCAACGTACCACCACTTAAGATTTGCAAGAATGTTTTGTGGCATTTTCTTCAAAGGAACTCTCTTCATGCACTTGACCGGTCTATAGACCATCTTCATCCATGGCTTGTTAGTGAAAGGGTCAATCCTGGTCAGATCTGGAACTCTTTTACCCGGTTTTGGCTTTAGACTTTCAAACTTATTGGATCTTCCTTCACGTTTTAAGATTCTTTCCAAAGTACTAGCGTAAGGATCATTGTCAATATTTACTAAGTCTAACCAGGCAAGCTCCTTCAATTCAATCTTCGGCAGCGAGCTAAAGGTCTTCAGTTTATTTTTCAAGTACTGAATCCCATCATATCTTTTTAATATGAACAGTTTAAGATCACTGTCATAAAACCAACTTATGATTCCACGCTTTAACCCGCCCGATCCTCTGACCCTGATATCACCTTTATATTTAATCTCTGGTTCCTTTTCAACCTTTTTAAACCATAACCTCTTTAACTCTTCTCGAGTTGGTTCAACTTCTTCTGAATCTGAATCAACTTCAGGAGTTAAGTCATGCTCCAAGTTGATCACTTTCTCGCCAGCTTCACTCTCCACCACAACTTCAGTAACAGGTTGTGTATCTATCACGAATTCGTCCACATCTGCATCAGCATCAGGTAGGACCTCTTCATCTGATTTCCAATCAGCAACCTCTTTACTGAGGATCTCCCCTTCTTCTAATTCTGACCAATCACTATCCGGGTCATCTAAACCAAGCAATGCCTCGATAGTATCAGTCTCAGCAACAGGGGACTCTTGTGTTTTACTACCAGCCTTCTCAGCTTCATTTTCATTCTTCTTTGTACCCCATTCTGAGATCTTGCTGCCACCACCTTCTGCCGCTGCACCAACACCAGACCCTGATTCTGTTCCCCAACCACCTTTCTGATTCGTTTTTTCTTCGATTTTCTTGCTCCAGTCTGACCCTGCTGCTTGTGCCTCACTGGACTCTTTGTTCCACCCTCCAGATGGTTCAGTCTCTTCTTGAGGCTTTGAAGCACCTTGTCCAGATCCGCTCACACCAGAACCTTGACCAGACTCCCCCTGAGCTATAACTGCACCTTGCACTCTAGATGAAGAGCCAGGCAGCTCACCTCCTTTGGGTGCACTTGGATCATCGTCACGGTCATTATCAGCTTTGAGTCTCAGCTCATCTTCCTTGCATCCTGGTGTCTTATCCCCCCTGAGCGACTGGCGCTTCATTTGGAAGACAGTGACCTCATTGAGCCTTACTTGATCTTCTACCTTTTCAAGTTGCTTTACTAAGCGCTCATTAATAGCCGTCAGATTTGTGACTCGAACTTCCTGGCTTGTAACCACAGCAGTCAAGGCAGTCACCATATCCATCAAGCTAGTGATCCGGCCCTCAAGATAGGTAAACTTATCCGGATCTGAGAGAAGAGCAGCCGGGTTGGGAATAGATCGTGTGGGTTGAGTAGTAGGTGGAGCAGTAGAAGGTGTGGGTGGTGTGGTTGTAGATGCAACTGGTGGTTGTTGTACTGTTGATGGAGCAACGGGTGGTGGTGTAGGTGTGATAATCGTAGGAGCAGAACCACCCGCTCCAATAACCACACTAGTTGGACGCTGGCGCTTGCGTGCCTGCAACCGGAACTGTTCCGGTTCTGATTCATCATCGGAGTCCTCGGGAACATATTCATCATCAAACTGAACCTTTCGCTTGCCCTTTTCCTTCTCACGGGCGGCCTTAGGGTCAATCAACACCCCCTTGGACCCATGAAACCCAATCATAGGGCGGTCCTCGTCATCATCATCATCATTACCATCATCATCATCATCACCATCATCATCAGCATCAGATTCTGTAGCCTCAGAATCAAGAGCTGCATCCTTATCAGTTTCAGCAGCAGGTGGAGACCATGTGTCTCGGGCTACAGAGTAGTCATCAATGTCCTTGAAGAGATCATCAAAAGTGGGCTCAGAACTGGGCCCTGCTTCGCCCTGAAGAACTTCCCTAACCAACTCAGCAACAACATCAGCGTCAACACGCTCTCCCTCAGCAGGGTGCTCTATCTGGTGCAGGAGTTCTTCAACAATCTCCTGCTGTGGCTCATCAGCAGCCACCTCAGCTCGAGCCGGTGCCGGCTCTGGTTCTTGAGCTTGAACCTCAACAGCTGCCTGGGGCACAGGCACATCCAACCAGCCATTATCTGGTGGAGCCTGATAGTTTGCATCAATAATTGCCCCAAACAAAGGCACATCTTGTGGCCTATCAGCAACTGCACGTCTCTTGTTGTGGCTGAGACAGTGCCCAAAGATCTTCTTGTCGACCGGCATCAAATGAACCACCGGGTCGATAGCTGGAAGATTGGGAATGAGAGCATTGAGCAGCATCATGACAAAACGAGGATAGAGAATAAAGTGCTCCTTCACACTCCCCTTTATTTGCTGAACCATCTCATCAAAGAAGTACTAACTGAAACAGTAGGGCTTGTTGTAAACAAGTGAAATCATCCCAGACTGTAGCTTATGGTTCATTGTATCGAAACCCGCCTTCTTTGGCCGGAATGACACCAGCAGGATGTGCATAAGATAGCGCCACTGGCCGTATACCAGACTCTTGGTGTATTGGGTGTGGACAACATCTCCCACATAGCCCATGCGTTGAAACGCGCCAGCACGCATATTAAGAGAGAAAGAAGTTGGGCCATTTTCCTGTTCTTCAGTTCCCAGATGCAGAACCTGCCTCAGAAGGTCGGCAGAAAACTCGATGTCGACCCCATTGACGGTAGCCCTTATGACCGGAGGCTGAGGCTCACAATCATGAATCGCCGTTGCCCAAAATTGGCTAAGATATGGAAAATATAGCGTTGGCGAGTGAGTAAGAGCATAAAACACCCGTGAGCGCATGAGAAACTCCAGCATGCCTCGAAACGGTACGGTCGCCGGATTGGCAAGATCAAAAGAAACTGCTACATTGTGCTTGTTGTGAAACTCACGCACAAGATCAGCCATTTCTGCAAAACAAACACAAACACGCCAAAAGTAAAGAATAATAATGTTAGTCATAAGACATAATTAACATCGAACCCTGCAAACAAGATTCTATGATTAGAACAAGTCAAAAAAAAAATTCAAAGTTCAAAAGATAGTAGGTTCGTACGAACTTACTGTTTGACCAAGTCAAACTTAAGTTCGTACAGATGAACTGAGAAACTAAGTTCAAAATTTTTTCGCCCAAAAATGCAATCAATCCATGGAATAAGTGGCGCCTAGGTTCGTTTTAGCATAAGGAACCATAACACACCAATTTTAACCATTAAAAGTTACACAATTTTGATTTTAAGTTTGTTTTTCACAAAACCTAACTTAAATCCGAATGTGTTGATGTTTAGCGTTTTAAATCATGAATAAATCACTTACAAAGATTAGGAATATGATAGTGAAGAAGATTATCGGTCAATAGAACAATAACACAGTCCCAAAGTGATTTTTAATTCGAAAAAATATAAGCCGCAGGTAAGTTCGTATGTAGGTTCGAAGGATCGCAATAGGTTCGTACGAACTTAGGGTTTCTGAAAATGTGGGGTTTGACCCTGAGTTGACCATTTTATACCTCAGTATGTTCGTACGAACTTAGCTTCGAACATACCCTCTAAGTTCGTACGAACTTAGAATTTTAAAATTAAAAAGCTGAATTTTTTTCTATTTTAAAACGCTAAACACTTAGACATTCAAAAAGCAATGACCTAAATACTTAGACATTCAAGTGAGCAAGGTTTGAACAATTAATCAAACAGAATGTAAACATTTCCCAAAGACAAAGAACTTTTATTCATTTATTTATTTAAAACACTTCAAAAATAACATAAAATGAAAATTGCAAATATGAAATTGTTCATATTATGAAAAGTACAATATTTTTGAGAGAGTCACAGATACAAAGATCGAATTAGCCATGATGAGAGCAATAAACAGTTAGGAATTTTCATTTATTCCTTTGGTTATTATTGTTGTAATTGATAGAACACAACGATTATTGGTATAGTCGTCCACTTAAGCATTCGACATTCAGAATGTTCAAGTACATATAAGATTATTGTACACGATCTCTTGTGAATCTTACATTTGATATACCCTTAAGATCTAGACAGTCATGAACAACATGTAACGGATATTTTTCATTTTTATTTCATCTTTAAAGTCAAGTCTATTTGCTTTATCAGCAATGTACATAGGTACGTGTTTCAATATTATGACAAGACTAAGGTTAGAAACAAACAAATCTAAAATCAAACCAGAGGTGACAGGTCTGTACTTTCGTACAACAGAGCGACATAGTTTGACTAGAGACCTTGAAAACGGTATTCTTGTTTCGCGGTCGAGTTTGTTCTAGTTTTTTAGGATACACTGGCTGATTCTAGGTCAACATATTTCTAGATGAAGCAGAAGAACCAGTCAGTGAACCCCCCAGATGATTTAATGTTATTGTATATCCAGTAACAAGCATTCAGGAACGGTCCATCTCCTAAGAATTAAGACTTAAGCCGTACATCAACATAAAGATAGCACAAAAATCGTATTATTTATTATAGATTAAGTGCTTGAAAACCGTTATGTCGTATGCCTACCAATACATCGTAAAGTGAAGCTATCAAATACGTTTGCATTTTTAGGTACATGTACTGTGAGTGTTCTGCATCTTAGAGCCACACATATAAAATGTTCTAGGCATGAGTAAAAGATTCATCATTTCTTTGCAGTTAGTACAGTGACCCTCTAAATTTTTATTGGTTTTGCAAAGAGAAAAGGTAAAATAAACTAA
This sequence comes from Logfia minima, assembly GCA_963921325.1. Classification (NCBI taxonomy): domain Eukaryota; kingdom Viridiplantae; phylum Streptophyta; class Magnoliopsida; order Asterales; family Asteraceae; genus Logfia; species Logfia minima. The sequence goes on along the minus strand of OY992763.1, from coordinate 22,678,858 downwards.
GGAATAGAAATAAAAACATACTAAGATCTTTGAGAAAATATTTACTCAGGATTACTCATCCCATTAAGTTGGAGTAAGAGCTCAAACCGAGACCGATCAAATGCCTTTGTATAAAGGTCAGCCAGATTGTCATCAGAAATGACCTTAACTAATTTAATCAAATGTTTTTCTGCACAGTCACGAATGAAATGATGTCTTATTTCAATGTGTTTCGTCTTACTATGCTTTACAGGATTATTAGTTATAGACATGGTTGACTGATTGTCAATCATAATAGGAGTGTTAGTGAAATTCAAACCATAGTCACGTAGATGTTGTTGTATCCACAATACTTGTGAGCAACAACTACCGGCTGCCACATACTCAGCCTCACAGGTTGAGATAGCGACCGAGGTTTGTTTCTTACATTGCCAAGAGACAATGCGACCACCCAATAACTGACAACCTCCCGTGGTAGATTTCCTATTCAGGTTACAACCTCCATAATCTGAGTCAGTATAAGCAACAAAGTCAAAATTGCCTCCCGAGGGATACCAAAGACCTAACTTAGGTTTTCCCTTAAGGTAACGCAAAATTCTCTTTGCTGCTTTCATGTGTGATTCCTTAGGCGTAGATTGATAGCGCGCACACAAACAGACTGCAAATGTTATATCTGGTCTAGAAGCTGTTAGATACATGAGAGAACCAATAATGGCCCGATATAGAGTCGGATCCACATCTTCAGTACTTTCAGAATCTGGTCCAAGATTGTGATTCAATTGAATCGGAGTACCATATGACGAGCTTTCAGTCATCTTGAAACGCGTGAGCATTTCATGAACATACTTCGTCTGATGGATGAAGAATCCATCTTTCTTTTGATCAACTTGTAATCCTAAGAAGAAATTCAATTCCCCCATCGCACTCATTTCAAATCTTCGCTTCATAACTTGTTCAAAGTCTCTGCACATTTTCTCATCGGATGATCCAAAAATGATATCATCGACATACACTTGAACAAGTAGGAAATCCTCCTTTTGCCATTTGATGAACAGAGTACAATCTATCTGCCCTCTCTTGAAACCATTTTCCAAGAGATAAGTAGATAGTGTCTCATACCATGCTCTAGGTGCTTGATGCAGCCCATACAGAGCCTTGTCTAATTTATAGACTCGGTCTGGATGGTCTAAATCACTGAACCCCGGAGCTTGTTGAACAAACACAAGTTCCTGAACTTTACCATGTAGGAAGGCACTCTTTACATCAAGTTGATAGACTCTGATTCTTTTATGTGCAGCATATGCCAGAAACAATCGAATTGCTTCCAGCCTTGCTACAGGTGCAAACACCTCTGTATAGTCTATCCCTTCCTGCTGATTAAATCCTTGAACTACCAATCTGGCTTTGTTGCGAGTTACAATACCCTTGTCATCACGTTTGCACTTAAACACCCATTTGGTGCCTATTGCGTATTCCCCTTTTGGTAGATCAACTAGCTCCCATACTTTGAGCTTCTTGAACTGATCAAGCTCCTCTTGCATAGCCTCTACCCAAGAATTATCCTTAAGAGCCATTTGTACATTTTTGGGCTCAATTTGAGAAATGAAACAACTAAACAGGCACTTATGCATGATTCCAGTATCTTGAATCGATGCATATAGACTGTTGCTTTCTGATATTTCTCTGCGAGTCTTTACTCTAGAACTCGGATCACCAATGATATTATCAATCGGATGATACTTGTTCACACGAGTTGAGACTATAGAGTCAACCGGTAAGTCAGATCCTAGATTTGATCCAATCTCCCTTTGAGGTGATACTTCATCCTCTGCAATTTCATGCATAGGATCTGTAACCTTTGAGGAAGATGGAATGTTATTCAGATTTGAATCACTATCCGCAATAGGATCGACAGTAGTTTCTTTCCCTTTATCATTTGCATCTTCCGAACTTGGAATGCTAGATCTTGGTGCAAACGCATTGATTTCACCATCATCTAGCACAACATGTTCTAGCCCCAAGGTGTCAGCTTCACTTAAGAATGGAAGATTGAAGGATTTGAAGACAACATTATAGTCAAATAACCATTCTGGTCCAGTTTGTACAGCTGGAGTATAAGATGTGACTTGTATATTATATACAATCTCAACTCTGCCAGTTGTCTTATTATAGACCCTTTTGTTTGGAGATCCAGCTTCATAACCTAGGAATAATCCTTCGTCAGCTTTCTCACCAAATTTTGATTGATGTTTGGTTTTTAAGAAGGTACATTGAACACCGAAGGGTTCAAGACCAGTCAGGTTTGGTTTTCGACCATTAAGGAGCTCATAACATGTTTTATTATGCTTCTTGACGGTTAAAACTCTATTGAGCACATGACAAGCTGTATTCACTGCTTCTCCCCAAAAAATGACAGGATGTTTTGAATCAGCCAGCATTGTTCTTGCTGCTTCAATCAAGGTACGGTTTTTCCTTTCAGCGACACCATTTTGTTGTGGCTCATAAGGTGCACTGAACTGGTGTTTAATTCCTTTACTTAAGCAAAAGACATTCAATACCGAGTTCTTGAACTCTAAGCCATTGTCGCTTCGTATCTTCTTGACTCCTCGACCAAATTGATGTCCAATCTGGGTAAAGAATGTCATCAGCATTTCTGCTGTCTCATCCTTTGATGCCAGAAAGAATACCCATGAAAAACGAGAAAAGTCATCAGTGATAACTAGACAGTAATGTTTACCACCTATACTCCTTGCGTTTACAGGACCAAATAGATCCATATGAAGAAGATCAAAGGTTGAGGCAATGGAATTTTGAGATTTTGACTGATGAGGCTTCTTGTGTTGTTTGCCTTTTTGACAAGGTACACATTTATCCTCTAGACCAAAACTCTGTACTGGAACACCTAGCACTAGTCCATTCTTGACTATATAGTTCATCTTTCTAAGGTGTAAGTGTGCCATTTTCCGGTGCCACAACTGTGAATCGAACTCAGATGCGGTGGATATAAGACATGTCGACTCCGGGAAAGATTCAGTAACACTCATGTCCAACACATAAGTATCATTCCTTCTGGGAGCCCTCATGATTATCCATTCATCCGGAATGACAAAACCAGATTTTAAAATGAGTGCATCTCTATCCGTAAAATGGACAGGATGTCCTTTGTCACAGATCTGAGATACACTCATTAGGTTGTGCTTCAGCTCTTCAACATATTTGACTTGCTCTAGCTTAAATTTTCCATTTGTTATTGTACCAAATCCTGTGATTTGTCCACCTTTTTCACCAGCGAAGTTCACATATCCTCCCTTCTTGTGTATGAAATCCACAAGAAGCTGCCTTTCCCCCGTCATGTGCCTTGAGCAACCGCTATCCACATACCACCAGTTGGCAACACGTCTGATTAACTCCTGCACACATAATAGAAAAGATTAGTCATCAAGGGGGACCCAAGCCGTGACGGTCTTGGGTCTGCCATTCTCATCCACGAATGTAAATTCCTTTAAGTATCCATTACTCTTTGGCTTAGAGGTGGATGCTTTGAGAGTCGCATTTATTTAAGTATGGGAGGAACTACTACTAGACTTTCTTTCCGGAGACTTCTGAAAAAGTCTCGGATTTACTGGTCTGGGGTTGGACGTAGATCTTAACACATTGGGGTAGTTATAATTCGAATTGTGATAATTCCTATTATTACTATTTGTGTTAGAAAAATGATTATTTGGAATGTTAAATCTCTGTGGAGTTCTAGACCTGGATGACTGTCCATGGAACCCTTCTCTTGAAGGAGTATTGTTCCTAGACACATCATTTGTCGTAAACTTAACAGTTTTCTGAATAGGTCGAGTTTTCTGAGTGCTTAATGTTCTCTTATAACCCAAACCAATTCTTCCAGAGGAGCTAGCTTCATGTGTATTCATTGTTTTAGAGAACCAGCTAGCCACTCTATCACTTACACAAGTCGTATCAGGAACAAGAGTTTTCTTCTCCGGAGACGAAACAAATTTTTCAGGTGATTGGTCCTTTTTCACCTGAGTCTTTCTACTTTTGCCCTTTGTTGGACAAATACTTGCAACGTGTCCCTTTTCATGGCACACGAAACAAGAACGCTTCACTAAGGCCTTTTTCGGGGCCTTCTGAACTGTTGATTTATCTAACTTTGGCAAACTTGGAAGTATGATAGTTTCCACCTGTTTACCCTTTTCTTTTTCAGATCTGGGTAAAACAGATTCAATTGTGGTCTGTACCTTCTCTGTGACACTTTCCTTTTCACATTCATCCACTGGTATAGTATTTAATTTTAGTTCAGAGATGGATGACTTTAAAGTGTCAGAAGATGTTGATTCAGTCACGGTAGTAACCTCAGCTTCCTCAGATCTCACAAATTGAATGAAACCAGGAATGGTTGAGTAAACTACAGAATCACTAGCAGGTAACTGCTCAGATTCATCAGGTGAAGAAGTATAGTTATGATTAAAAGGAGGAGGTGACTCAGTATACCCCATTCCTCGAAGGTCTCTTGGCTGTTTTTGTGAGCTTAACATATTATCCAAAGTTTCGATTGAGAATTTTCTTAATTCAAGTTTTTTATTTAATTCTGCAATCCTAACTTTTGCATCGGCAAGCTCCTTTTCCTTTTCAGAGGACTGTTTTGTTATATCAAGAACATGTTCATGAGCCAAGTCAATAATCTGACTTTGCTCATTAACCCTTTCTTTCAACACCCTTAAGTCCTCTTTGTCAGCCTTGACCTTATTCAAAAGCTCAACATTTCTTTGTTTTAGAATAGCATTTTCCTCTTTTACAGAGCTTAGCTGAGCTGATATCGAGTTGGATGACTCGATTAATTCCTCAGCTTTTACCTGAAAATTAGTACATAATACACAGGCTTTAACAACTAAGTCTAAATTAAGAAATACCTTTTGCTTTTCAGCATCCAGATTGGCCATGTAGGCGATAAAGTCTTCTGAGCTCATGTTTTCAGTGGACTTCAATTTTACCTCTCTAGTCTCTTGAGCAGGTGCATCTATCTCCATCTCTGTAGCTACTTCCTTTTCTATATCAGATTCAGCATTGCTTTCCTCCTTTTCTTCAGTGATGGAGGCCATGAATGCTTGTGATTCCTCAGACTTTGAACTCCAATCATATGCTCCATCTTGAGTTTGAACCACCAGAGCTCTAGAAGTATGAATACTTCCTGAGGTCTGATTGTTCTCAGAGGAACCTTGACTGTGGTATCTTGATCCGTTCTGACCTAAATTTTTATCTCTCTTCGGTCTCTGACATTCTCTAGCAAAGTGCCCAAAACCATTACAGTTATAGCACTTCACTTTAGACTTGTCGAATCCCACTTTGCTACTCATGAATTTTCTCCCGGTTCTGTTCATAAATCGTTGAGCTCTTCTTGCAATCATGGCCATTTGCCACTGCAAGTCCATTTCTTCTAGGTCATCTTGATCCAATTGGTCATAATCTTCGTTGATTAGTTCAGGATCAGTGATTTTTCCCTTAATGAAGTTCTCACGGGATGCAATGAAAGAGGCAAGCATGGCCATTTCCTCTTCTGCAGACTTCATGCTCATGGGCATTGATTTAAAACCGCTTGAGGTTCCAGTTTTCGGTTTTCTATCGACCCCTTGATCATCTGACGAAGTAATATGACAGACATTGCTATCAGAACTTCTGATTACCGAGTCTGTTTCATCCTCGATAGTATAAAAAGCTGCAACACCACTACTTGTAGATGCAATGGAATCAGTTCGTTTACCATGGTAAACGCTGGGATCTTGAACCTGATCAGATCCCGTCTCTTTCCTCCGCATGTTTAAGTCATACACACGCAGCTTTCCAATCACATCATCGAGAGTCAGAGCGTCATACCCTGTACTCTCCTTGATCATCAGAGTATAAATGTCCCATTTTGGTGGGAGAGATTCAAGGAGCTTATTGCTCTTGACAGTGTTGGTGAAGGATAGACCATTGTTGTCTAGTTCAGTCATAAGATGGTAGTATCTGGTGATAATTTCCTCTAATGACTCTCCCTTCATATGTTTGAAGACATAGAACTGTTTGGTCAGTAAATCAGCTCTACTCTCTTTGATCTTATTGTTTCCATCAAACCGCTTTTCTAACGCTTCCCAAAGCTCTTTTGAGAATTGGTATCGTTTAAAAGTATGCTTGATCTCCTGAGGGAGACACATAGTAATTGCTGACAAAGCTTTATTCTCAGCCTCGTACATCTTTTTGTCTTCATCTTTCATGAAAGAATATGTACAGAACTTAGTCTTTCCCTCAAATTCGTAAGTGGGTAAGTCATACCCATCTTTAATGCATATCCACATACGGATATCGTGAAATCTCGCAAACGATTCAAATCGATCTCTCCACCAAAAGTAGTCCTCTCCTTTGAGGAGCTTAGGTGGTGAGGCTGACTTACCAACCTCGTGATCCATTTCTAACAGTTTATTGAGATTTGTCATCACCAGAAAAAGTCAAACCAAGTCAAAAGCGTAAAAACAGAAAAGTCAACAGAAGTCAACAGCCCTAGGTTCGTACGAACTTAGATTACTTCGAACTTATAGGTTCGAAAACTATCTAGGTTCAAATGGTCAACCTTCTGGTCAAACTTGACAGAAAATTCAAACATTCGAACTTATAGGTTCGTACGAACTTATAGGTTCGTATGATATTTTGGGTAAGTTCGTACGTAACTTTCTGACTTGTACGAACTTGCTGTTCAACACCCAAAATCGAACAAAAACTTAGATCTACAGAGATTCAACCGATGAATTCGAATGAAACTTGATAGATACGAACCACAAGAGCTTAAGGAATCCAAGAGTACAACTTTTATCAACTTAAACACTTAAAATCTTGTTTTCTTTGTGATTAAAGCAATCCCGAACCCAACAATGACTTGTTGCAGCTCTGATACCAATTGAAAGTCCCTTTGCACGGATCCAAACGGGATTACAAAGTGTATTAGATTGCGGAATGGTATAATACACAATAACCAACAACAAAACAAGTAAATGCAAGTGTTAAGTGTATAAGTTCGTAGGTATTCGAAGATAGCACTGTATATTCGAATATAACTGATTTCAAAAAACTCTGTAATGAAATATTACAACTTAGTTTTTATACCCAGTAAGTTCGTACGAACTTACTGGTCCTAGGTTCGTACGAACCTACATGTTCGTACGAACTTCCTAGGTTCGTACGAACATACAAACTAAATACTAAAAAGGCTAAGTTAATAAACAAATTACATTATTAACTACAAAACTAATAACAAAACTAACTATTACAAAATACGAGCTGTTGTCACCAAACGTGCACCAACAGATTGCTCTACAAAGGAAGTTTTCAGCTCTTCCATTATTGTTAACAATTGTGTCATTAATTCCGGTGCAGAAGTTGAATCTTTTTTAGTTGGAATAGATTGAGATGTAGGTTGTTGTGAAGATGGAATTGGTTGTGTGATTTGTACTTGAGCAGTAGAGATTTGAGCCTGTCGTCTTGGCCTTCTACGAGGTGGTTCTTCAGGAACATAATCAGCATCAGCAACTTCCTCTACAAGTGCCCTCTTTTCTTGACGAGCACGTTGAAGTTGAGCTAATCTTTCAGCACTGCCTTTTTGTAATCTTTCTCTTCTAGCATTTCTCTCTTGTTCAAGTCTTATTCTCTCTGCAGCTTCTTCTGAATCATCACTTGATTCGCTTGAGCTATCACTTGATTCACTAGAATCACTTGAAACTTGAACTTTCTCCCTTAGTGGTTCACTAGTACCCACTTCCAAAGGCTCATTTGCCTGAATGTTTTTAGCAAAATCTTCATTGACTGCTTCATCATCCATATTCGGATCATTTTCAACAGGAGCTTCAAACAAATGTTCATCTCCCTCTTGCTTGTAATCATCTTGATCATCTAACCAATTATCATTCAATGGTGCTTGATAATTTTCATCAATAATATGTCCAAACACTGGAATCAGTGCTGGAGTTGGATTTCTGCCAAAATTTTGACAATCAACATACACTCTTTTGGTCATCGGAATCAACCGTAGAGTAAGCATCCCTTGATTTGGTAGAGTTGGAAGTAAATGATTGAGAATCAATTGTACATACACTCTTTTGGTAGAGTTGGAAGTAAGCATCCCTTTTGGAGGAGGAACGTTATGATACCCAATGCCAGACTTAGATTTTGTATCTTTATTCTGTGCATTCAAAATTGTATCAAGAACCATGGAAGAGGTTGAAATATTTGAAAATTTACATTTATACATCAAGATTTCACTTTGATGATCAGCCAATTCTTTCTTTTGAGAATCCATTTCCGTTAGATAGACATTTATAGTAGCTTGTTGATTGAAAATTTTGTTTTTCAACAATTGAATTTCATCATATGAAGACTTAGATCTTTCTTCATATAATTTTTCGTTTGTTTTCAAAAGTCTTTTTGCAAATTTAAGCTTTTCAATGTCATCTAACAGATTTTGATTTTGTTCTTGATATAATTTGAGCTTTGATTGAATTTCAATACAAGATAAGCAAGCAGTCTTAAATGGTTCTGAATCGACCTCAGTTGTCGGCCATAAATGCAGATTGATTCAGTGAATAAGCAGCTTCTTTAGCATGATTACTCCAATCATAATGATGATCAGTAGTAGATACTAGAGCAGATGAAATTTTCCCATTATCTTGCTGTGTTGAATTGTTGTTGCTAGAATAAGACCTTGATGGACTAGGCTTGGTATATCCAAAAGCAGGTTGCTTAGCCTTTTCACATTCACGTGCGAAATGACCAAGATTCTGTTAGTTATAACATCTAACTTTGCTCTTATCAAAACCAAGTCCTTGCTTTGAATTATTTCCAACTTGAGCTCGCCAGTTCTTTGTAAGAACTTTTTCACTCGTCTGGTCAGCATAGCCATATTCCATTTCAGATCCATTTCCTCCAAAGATCAAGATTCATAGCTCCGGATAGAAAGCTTTCATATGAGCTCAGAAAAGCATGAAAGACACCAAGATGATCTTCCACTGCTTTTGAAGTTGAAGTTGTATTTACCTGTGGAATAAAAGAAGTTTTGTTCGAACATTGAACACAATTAGCACAAGAATGAATATTAACTTCCTGTTTCTCAGTTGCTTAAGTCCAACCCCGATAACAATGCGATTCCACCTGTTTCCTTGGCAGCGATATTACTGTACAAACTTGGATCTTGTACAATGTTTACCCCTGTTTCTCTAGTCTACATATCAAGTTCATATGCTTGAAGCTTCCCAATCAGCTCATGTCAGACAAGAAGGTATTTTCTTCTAGTAGTATAACCCTGACTTCCCACTTTTTCGGCAAAGCGTGAAGTAGTTTCTTGTTAACCACAATATCAGCCATGGTTACATCTACTTCTCGAAGTTTACAAATCAAAAGAGAGTACCTAGAAAGAAAATCATCAAATGTTTCGTTATGAAGCTGGGAAAACAAATCAAATTGTTTCTTAAGCAACTCCTGACGGCTTTGCTTATACTGATCATTGCCTCCAAACCTAGTAGCAATGGCTTCCCATAACTCAAACGTTGTCTGCTTCTTTTTAAACAGCATCATAACTTCACGATTCAGACACATCGTAATAGCTGCATACGCTTTCTTCTCTTTTTCATAATCCTTCTTCTCATCTGGTGTCATCAAGTCTATAGTCTTTACGTGACTACCAACTCTTCCAGTTCCAGTTCCTTCAACCATAGGTGCTACATACTTCTTTGTCAAGCATATTAGCAACTCCGGATCATTAAAAGCAATGTAATTCTCAAAACGATATCTCCAATTAGCATAATCACTTGGTTTTAGGAATCTGGGTGGTTTATTAGGCGTACCGGTTTCATTATCAAATTTAATCATCGCGCTCATATTATAAGACATCATTTTTCCTTTTGATACCAATTGAAATTAATTTGATTTAAAAATGATAAAGTCTCAAAGATTTAGTCAAGCAAACTTACTCTGCGAACTTAAGAGTACTCGAACTTATTTAAGTTCGGTAGCAAAGTATGATAATAAAGTCGCTGAACAAAGTCTGAAGATAAGTTCGCTCAAATAAAATCGCACAAATACAGTCTCAGACTACGATTGCAAGAAAAACAAGTATGAGATCTTATAGTTAAGTTCGCAGGAGTGCTCTTAAAGTCGCAGAGCGTACTGTAACTTTAAATTTTTTGATGAAATACGAGTTTAAAGCTTGAATTGATTATACCACAGTATGTAGGTACTACTAAGCAATGCACAGCAACTGTAGTAAGTTCGCAGAAGCTCAAAATCGGATAATCAATCTTCAACCGAAATACGTCCAATATTGAAATCAAATTTAAACTTGAATTTGATTCAATCAATTTATGAAAACAGATATACTGATAAAAACGAAGCACTATGAGTCATATTCATCAGTCTTCAATCGCCAAAATTTGAAAATTATCAAAATCCGTATAATCTAAATGTGACGTCACTCCGTGATCAAGTATTCAATCCTTGAATTACACCGTGTAATCGATAGAATTAATTCTAAATAGTCTTCAGAAAACAATTCTTCAATCACAGAAATCCAAAACAATCACAGTCAATCGAATTTGATAATTTCTTCAAATAACCAAATATTCAAACGCTTAATTCATTCAGTACATGATTGTAAAACCTAAATCAGCTCTGATACCACATGTAGGTCGCCATGTCTAACTGATCAGATTACAAAATCATATAATCAAGAGCGGAATCCTGTAATTATATGTATAAACCGAATGTAAATTGAACGCGTGATGTAAATAATCAATTTCTATTTATTATCAATTGATTGAACCAGTACAGGAATGATTACAATGCAAGTGACAACAAATCTCTCTGAAATCTAGATATTCAGTTGCGTACAAATGACGAACGAAAACAGTCTATTTATAGACATACTACGCAACACTAATTAAACCTGCGACTATAACTATAAAGTCGCATACGCGACACTAATCATAAGTTCGCACATTAAAGTCGCGTAAACAAAAGTTTTGATGTCTAAGTCTTTTAATCAAGTTTCTGACACTGTACATGTATCAACAAAATGGATGAAGAGACTGAAGCTGAAACTAATCCTGAAGTTCCTCAATGTTCAAGTTCTACTAAGCATTCGGAATGGTTCAGAGTACCGTCACATGCACCGATGATATAGAAGAAACTCTACAAAGTAAATGGTGAATGCGGTGGTCAGATAATAAGCTGGAAATATGATGAGGAACTGAATTTGATTGTTGTAAAGAGAACTGGTGGACTGCAGTACTTCAAGCGAAGCTTTAAGGATCTTAGTACTCTTACTAAGTGTGAAATTTCTAAGTTAGCTCAACTAAATATCATCAATCACACAGGATCAAGTATGGGAAGATACATTGAAAGTAATGTACAAAAGGAGGTGAGATATGGATTCAACTTGATGAAACCAACGCTTGGAAAATGAAAAATTTACAAGAAGAAGATAAGTGGTTTTACAAACAAGCCATGGGTTAGAATTGTATATCCTCCGGTCAAAGTACTTAAGAAGATTCCATTGGAAGGAGTGATAATGGAACGGAGTTTAAAAATCATAATTTGGAACTGTTTTGTTCACAAAATGGTATTCATCACCAATTTAGTGCTCCAAGAACCCCACAACAGAATGGGGTTGTAGAAAGGAAGAATCGGACCTTAATTGAGGCAGCTAGGACACTACTCTCTGACTCGAATTTGCCCATTACTTTCTGGGCAGAGGCAGTCAATACAGCATGTTATGTTCTGAATAGAGTGTTAACGGTTAAAAAGCAACATAAAACATGTTATGAATTTCTAAATAACCGGAAATCAAATCTAAGGTGTGGATATTTTCTTGGATATTCTGTTAATTCACCAAACAAACGTGTATATGATACATACATGGATAAAGAAGGCCGAAAGGTGATGGGCTGTTGGATGATGGGTTGGAGCTTAATATTGGGTTTGAAGCTGGTTTGGGCTCAATGACCCATGGAGTGTGCATGGTGCAAGTTATGGTGAAAGAATTTTCAGTTTTAAAATGTGGTTTTATTATGTTTTTATTAGTCTTAAATTATAGTTAAAGTCCCCATTATTGTAAGGCTCTTGGAGTTTTGTAACCGACAATTTTGTAGGCTTTTGTTTAGCCATTTTCAGTTTGGGGAATCAGATTTTTAAGAAAAGAAAAGAAAACTCTCTTGAATTATTGTTATAATTATTTTGATTGTCATCTTGGGATGTGTTCCTGATTTTGGCTGGATTCAAATCAATAGGTCTTGATTTGCAATATGTTTAGCAAATTATAGGTCTAATTTGTTAAACACATATATCCTACACATTAGTTCCAATTTAATCCGATCCATATACGTATCATTTGTGGTATCAGAGCCATGAATTTCGATGATCCAGATTTCCTACAACAACTCCGTGAGGCTTTAAGAGGCTTGCAAGAAGAAGGACAACGGCTACCTATATGGGGGCAGCCAAGATCAAAGGAGGAGTTTAAGGTGAACGAATTGCCTGAATTTGCCGGGGGTACGGATCCAGAAAAGTATTTGGAGTGGGAGAGAAAGATTGAACGTATGTTTGACTTCAAAGAACTTGACGATGAGAAGAGGTGCAAATACGCAATTCTGAAATTGAGTGGTGGTGCTTCTTTGTGGTTCGAAGGGCTTAAGGCCAAGAGGACACGAGAAGGCAAAGAAAAGATTTCGTCTTGGGATTCTCTCAAAAGAAAGCTGAAAAAAATGTTTGTTCCCATAAATCACCGGATTACCACTTATAGAAAAATAGCTGAATTGAAACAAGGCAAGATGAGTGTGGCTGAATACATTGATGAATTTGAAAAATTAACACTAATGGGTGATTTAGAAGAAGTGGAGGAGCAGAAATTGTCTCGATTTTTGCGTGGTTTGAATACGAATATTGCAAATGTTGTGGATTTGTACCCATATGCTGATTTTGGTACACTTTGTGGGTTGTGTATAAAGTTGGAAAATCAGGGGAAAACAAAGTATGTAGGGGGTTCTAATGTGGATTCTATGAAGCCTAGACCTTCGGCTAAACCTGAAACTACCACACCTAGTCACGTTTTTGTGACTCCAATCAAGGAAACAAGCCTGTCCAAGGTTCGTTGTTTCAAGTGTCAAGGGTTTGGACATTTCCAAAATGCATGTCCAAATAAAAGAATAGTGACTTTAAGGGAAGCCCTTGATTGCCGTGAAGAGCTGATCGAAGAAGAGGAAAGGTTGGGTGACGTTTTTGTGTTTGGAGAGAAAGAGGAGTCCGAAGAGGAGGAAAGTTATGAGGCACCGTCTTATGACACGACTTTGGTTCTTAAAACATTACAAACTAAAGTTGTGCATGCTGATTCCGATCAAAGAGACCAGCTTTTCCATACCAAATGTCTCGTCAAAGACAAATGGTGTAGCGTGATTATTGATGGGGGAAGTTGCACTAATGTTGCTTCTAGTGAAATGGTGTCAAAATTGGGTTTACTCACTATAGCCCATCCTAAACCATATGCACTACATTGGCTAGATGACGGCAATAAGGTGAAGGTGTCAAAACAGATTAGGGTTGGATTAACTATGGGTTCATATAAAGATGAAATCCTTTGTGACGTGGTTCCCATGGATGCTTGCCATGTGTTGTTGGGACGTCCTTGGCAGTTTGATAGGGACGTGATACATAAGGGGAGGAGCAATTAGTATGAGCTGAAGGTTAAAGGCAAAAAAATTGTGTTGAAGCCCATGTCCTGACAAACAGTTCATTCGATAAGTACCAAACAAAACAAAAACCCAAATCTCACCATGTTGGCTAGTGAACGGGAGGTTGAACAAGCTCTTGATTTTAGAGAAGTGGTGTATTTGCTGGTGTCCAAGGAGAATTCTATGGAGAACGTTAATTTGACAGAGGGCAGCCCCATTGCTGATTTGTTACTTGAATACCAAGATGTGTTCCCCGATGACTTACCTCCCGGTTTGCCTCCTATCCGTGGCATTGAACATCAGATAGATCTTATTCTGGGAGCACCATTGCCTAATAAGGCTGCTTATCGGTGTAATCCGGAGGAAACAAAGGAGTTACAAAAACAGGTTGATGAGCTTGTGAGCCAAGGTTATGTGCGTGAAAGCTTAAGCCCGTGTGTTGTACCTGTTTTGCTTGTACCTAAGAAGGATGGAACGTGGCGAATGTGTGTTGATAGTAGGGAGGTGAATAACATTACCATCAAATATCGTTTTCCAATCCCAAGGCTGGATGATATGTTAGATGAGCTCCATGGATCGGTGGTGTTTTCAAAAATTGATTTGAGGAGTGGTTATCATCAGATTCGAATGCGTGAAGGGGATGAGTGGAAAACAGCCTTCAAGACCAAGCATGGGTTATATGAGTGGATCGTGATGCCCTTTGGTCTCACGAATGCTCCTAGTACGTTTATGAGGCTGATGAATGAAGTCTTGAAGTCGTTTCTTGGCAGGTTCGTTGTGGATTTTTGAATACGGAAGAAGGATTTTTGAATATTGAACCGTTATCGGTGTCATTTAACTTTGAAGAAAATCTAATTCCTATGTTGGAGTTCTTGGAAAGGGAAGCTGTAGGGATAAATCATGATAATTCAGAAGAAATGAATTTTGAAGATTTATTTGATGATTCCTTCGAGATTCCTAGTGATAATGAGAATATCGAATACGAAGTTGTTAATAATGAAGACGAAATGTGTGATGATTTTGTATTTGAGAAAAATGATCAAGGAGAAGGTAATGACAGTGAAGAAATGGATGAAGAGATTGAAGCTGAAACTAATCCTAAAGTTCCAGAATATTCAAGTTCTACTAAGCATTCGGAATGGTTCAGAATACCATCACATGCACCAATGATAAAGAAGAAACTCTACAAGGTGAATGGTGAATGCGATGGTCAGATAATCAGTTGGAAATACGATGAAGAACTGAACTTGATTATTGTAAAAAGAACTAGTGGATTACAATACTTCAAGCGAAGCTCTAAGGATCTGAGTACTCTTCTTAAGTGTGAAATTTCTTAGCTAGCACAACTTAATATTATCAATCGCACAGGATCAAGTATGGGAAGGTACATTGAGAGTAACGTACAAAAAGAGGTGAGATATGGATCAACTTGATGAAACTAACGCTTGGAAAAAGAAAGATCTACAAGAAAAAGATCAGTGGTTTTACAAACAAGCCGTGGGTTAGAATTGTATATCCTCCTGTCAAAGAACTTAAGAAGATTTCGTTGGAAAGATTACCAATTGGATTTGCTGAAAATCTTAAGTGGTGGTATTATAATGGTACAACTGGAGAAGCATGCATAGAGATCTTCAAATATGATCAAAAGGATAAAGTTGAATCTGTCTACGTCTAATATCCGATCAGCTTAATAAATTTATCAAGACAAGACCTGCTGGCACTTAAAGAAAATCATATTTTATTCAACAAAAATGAAGAAGGAGAAGCAATGAAGTTTCAGAATGTTGTGAAAGTATGTGTCAGAAATGGCATTTGTGCTGGAAGCAATCTCCCTAGCAAATGGATATGAAGCAAGACAAAGAACATATCAAGCTATTGACAAGGGGGAGTTTGTTGGTGCAAGATTAGAATGTCAGAATCTTGATAAGTCTTAAAAGTCTAGGTTTTTGTCTATGCGACACTGTCTGCGATTTTATTCATTAAAGTCGCAGGTGCGACTTTGTTCAACATAGTCGCATAACAGTAAAGTCGCATGTCTGTCTATAAATAGGCTGTTATGTTTTCATTTGTACGTATGCTTAACTGTGAGATTCAGAGAGTATTGTAATCAGATATATCAGTGAACTTTTGTAATCATTTGATTATCAATATAATATGTTTATTTAGTTTGCGTGTTCAATTCAATCCGTTTATTCAATTGATTACTGGATTCCGCACATAATCAGTTGTAATTGTAATCTGATCAGAGCGTATATGTGACCTACAACTTTACTATAAAAATCAGTAGATCTCATGTATTCAACTATAAATAAAGTATTAGAACAAGATCAAAATTGTTAAACCTTAAATCACCAAAGTTTTTGGTGTTAAAAATGAGATAAATGGAACTATAAGGACTAAAGTGCAAAATACGTAAATTTGAGGACTAAAATATTAAAATCAGTAAGTTTAAGTGAGATATAGATAAATTCATGAATTAAAATGTTAAAACCAAGACTTAGACATTTAAATGTGGATTAACCCTAAACTGTGAGCTAGAAACTATAAAATATGAAATTTAGGGACTAAAGGCGCGAAATTCATAAGTTATGGGTCTAGATTATGAAATCAGTGAATTTATATGTAATAAAGTTTAACCCATAGCTTAAAGTGTTAAGAACGAGACATGTACGGCTAAAACCCGATAAACCCAAAATTTGGGTTAAAAACGGAATAAATGGAACTTTAGGGACTAAGAGGTAAAATTAGAAAGTTATGGACTAAAAACTCTAAAAACAATAACTTATGAGTCCTTGAAAGAAAACCCTAAGAAAGGATGACGAGAATATAAATCGTACGGTAAAAATCGAGGAAAACGGCATTAAAACAACTTAGACGATATTATAACGACAAAAGTTTAAAAAGTCAATTATAAAACTTATAACAACATTAATATATATATATATGTACATAAATGAGTATATATATATATATATTTGTCAAGTATCACAACAACGGATAATTATATATATATGTGCCTATGAGTATATATATATATATATAACGTCTAAGTATTATAACGATATTGAAAATATATATATATATATATACCTATATGAGTATGTATATATATATTGAATAAATGACATAATGATAAGTATATAAACGTAAGGTTCCTGATCAAACAAACTAATCACGAACCTTGAATCAAATGTCATAAAAATGTATATATATAGATATGTGAATATATGTATATATATAAGAAATCAACAATTCGCGTTAATTATATAATGCGTATACAAAGGTATTATAACGTTGACTTAAACGAGTTTTAATGTTTTGAAAACTATTAAGGATCACAACGTGTCGTTTTCATTTGAAATAACGTTACATGATATTCAAGCCCGTCGATGGCAATATATAAACCTAGTTGAGTGAACAACTGGCATAGACTGACTATTGAGTCGTCTACATATATTGATATAAGAGACTTTGTTTGGACAATTATATAAAACTGTTTTGCTAGCACGCTCGGACTCAGGTGAGTTCACAGCCCCGCTTTTAATGTTTTACTGCTTTTAACTTGGGATGAAAAACATATAACTGAATATATGCGATTATTAAAAACCTGACATTGTATCCTTATGAGGGACTAAGTTGGATAAGTTGTAGTGCCGAAGGCCTAACATGCAATACTATAACCATTAGTTAGATGACTCTAACCACTGAGTATACAGATAGTACTATAGGGTCTTACAAGCCTATCCCAGTTTGTTTAAAGTTAGTTGCACTAACCTAAGACTTTGTTTGCGTGTTCTTTGGGGATTAGTTTACTTAACCGGTCCAGGCAAATGTTCCGATCTATTGTTGTCTTGTGGTTTGGTTATAGGCTTAGTTTCGGCATATTAACTCATTAGACTTGCAAACCTGATAGGGGATTACAGTCAGTGAATTTAATTGATAATAATTGTATTTGGGCCTTTGTTGCCATGTTACTGAATTATTGATGAAATGATTTATAAATGATGGTTTTTGATCGAGACATTAAACCTGTGAATTCACTCAATGTTATGTTGACTTTTTAATAATATGTTTTTCAGGGAATTAGCCACGCCATAAGTTGAATGAATGTAGGGACCGTTCCTGCCACGATGATTAGGATGCCATCTTTTGAAACTATGGAAACGTATTTAACTAATTTAATGTAGTTTGTTATTGTTTCCCTGGAGACTTATCTTTTGAATTAAAAACGATGTATTTGTTAACACCGATACTTTAACGGCCTGATAAGCCGAGTTATTTGTAAAACTATAATGGCATCTTAATATATATTGTTCTGCGATAATCATATGCTCTCGATATATTGTTATTCGATCATTGTCACGCCCCGAAGCTTCTGCATGATTAACTGTATGTATTTCAAATTTGGGGGTGTGACACAATTCATCTTCATTCTCAACATTTTCATATTCAGTATTCTCGTTGTCACTTGGAATCTCAAAGGGTAGTTCTTTTGAAACTATTTCATCTGATTTTGAAACTATTTCATCTGAATCTTTTTGATTGATTCCAACAGCTTCCCTTTCCAAATACTCTATCATTGGAATCAGATTTCTTCAAAATTAAATGACACCGATAGTGGTTCAACATTCAGAAAATCTTCTCCCTCATTCAAACTTCCATCACTTGGTCCAGTATATACAACCATTTGTAATTTATTTTCACTTGTTTGCTCAGATTGTTGTTGTTCATTCACAAATTCTGGTTGTTCATTTGCAGCTTCAGACACTGTGTTTTCCATTTGTGGTTGTGCTCCAACATCACCTTTATCAGAATCATCATTAGCCGAATCATCATCAGAAGAATCATCTTTATCATCATTTTTGTCTTCTTTTTCTTCTTCTTCTTCTTGATTTTCTTCATCATTTTCATTCTCCCCCTGAAAAACAGAATTTTGATGTTGTTCTCTCTCTTTCTCTAATTCTGCAATCCTTGCAGATTGAGCATCGATCATAACTTGTTGAGTTTCAATCAGTTTAGCATGAGAGTCCAACTGAGCTTGTTGTTTTTCAATTAATTTTGATTGCTCTACAAAGGAAGTTTTCAGCTCTTCCATAATTGTTAACAACTGTGTCATTATTGCTGGTGCAAAAGTTGAATGTTGTTGAGTTGTGTTGATACATATCTGTGTGACAATCAACTTGTTTAGAAATTAGCTTGAGTTTATATAATTGCGTGACTTTAATTTTAGTGTCTCAGACTTCCAATATGCGACTTTAATATGACTTTAATATTAAAGTCGCAGGTATAGTCTCAGTTAAAGTCGCAGGCATGTATGTAGTATAAATACAGAGCAGCTCCTCAGTTTTGTGTGTGTTTTCATTTACACGAGTTTATTTTACACACAGTTAAGAGAGAGTTGAGAGCTTATTGTAAAGTATTTCTGTATATATATTAATACAAGAAATCATTTGATTCAATCTCATTGTTCATCACACAAATCAATTAAACTCGGATTCCGCACGTTTTAATTGACGATTCGAATTAGATCCAGAGCAAACGGACTAACACGGGGTATCAGAGCCTATAGGTAATTCGAATTTGTGATATATCAAGCTTCAATTTGAAAGAAAAGTCAAAATGGGTATTTGAATGAAAATGGCGGTAAATTTCAAATAGAAGGAGTTTGAGATTGAATCTGATCAATTCAACTGATCAAAGTATTCTACTAGTGTTGAGGAACATACAGGAATCAATTCAGGTTCAAATTTCAAGTTTTGATTCAAGCTCAGATATTGTGAAGACGATGAACAGTACCTTCTGCGACTTTACCTCCGCGACTTTAACTATAAGGTCGCATTTCAGCTTCTGAGACTTTTTTCTGCGACTTTATTGTGCGACTTTATTTTAAGTTCGCATAACAGTAAGTTCGCATTCTTATCAGAATTTAAAAAAAAAAAAAAAAAGGCCGGAAAATTTAGCCATTATCAAAATTTGCATTTAAGCTTCCCGTTGACTAATTCTAGTCTGAGAAAATTTTCATTGTACTCGAGCAAAATTTCGAAAATTTTGGAGGGAAATTTTAATGAACATGGCCTTTTCGAATTGGAACTCAATACTGCTGAAGAAGGTAAATGAGATCGTCATCAAACCACTAATATTTGCTAAACTAAGCGAATACGCAAATTGGCGTTATCAATTTGAAAGTTATATTGCCTCTGATAATCCGGAATTGCTTGTTTATCTAACAAAGAGGTATGTTACTCTACCGATAGCTGGAACTGATAGGGGTGGTAACTACAATAAGTATGTTGATTTAATGACTCTGAAAGAAAAGATGGATTATGAAAAGGAGAGAAAAGTCTACGCGGCAATCACTATGTGTCTAAATAGAGACGTATTGATGTTGTTTAGTAAAAAGAAAACAGCTTTTGAGCTTTGGGAAGCAATTGAAGACAAATTTGGAAAAGATTATAAATTGAAGAAAAGTCAAGACGAAGAGATAGAGTTGTTGAAACATCCTTCAATAAAGATAAGTTTCCAGTCATGGCCTGGAACACCCGCTGTCGACGTTCCAAATGTTATCTTGCATTCTTCGGGTCTGTTCCAGCACAAACAATTATAATATTAGTTTGACAGGGACCCCCAAGCCTTAATGGCCTTGGGTCGTCCAACTGCATTGGTTGAAGCATGTGCTTCCTTGACTAATTCTTTCACCCTCCAAACTTTTGTTGTTTTAGAAACTGGTTTGGTAATTATGATGTTATCAGATTTTGACACAGCACTATTTGATTTTTCATTAAAATTTGAAGATATAACAGATGCTATGAAAGATTTTCGATTAAACTTTTTCAACTGAATTTTCTTCAAATTTTGTTTATAAAACCATAAACAGTTTCTAACAATGTGACCTCGAACACCACAATAGTAACATGACCTATACTCATAAGTAACCTTCGAAGTACAAGATTGCATAGGTCTGTTAGAAAAACAGCATGAATGAGTACATTTCGGAGAATGTGAAGTTGTTTTTGATTTATCTTTGATAACCTTCACATTTTCCGACTTAGCACAAACCTTTGGTTTTGCTGTTTGAGTACTAATTTTCAATGCTTTTGGATTAGAAGATTTAGATGAGCATGATTGTGAATCTGAAGTCTTAGATGGTAAGACTTTATCAACCTTTTCTCAGACTTTTTGAGCTTCTTAGTATCCTTTTTCAGCTTTTTACCAACCTCTTTTGGTTCTTGATCAATCTTTTTTGTTTCTTTATCAACCTTTTCTAAATCCTTTTGAGAATTTATTTTTGAAAAGTATATATCATCAATCTCAGTTGTAGGTCGCCATGTCTAACTGATCAGATTACAAAATCATATAATCAAGTGCGAAATCCTGTGATTATATGTATAATGTGACAACCGTCAAAAATCTCAGGTCAACACCGAAATTAAAACCCTAGTACTTTTAATTACTTTTACAGCACCTTAAGATCCTAGTGAAAAAGTCTAGGTTCGACTCCTTAAGTACCAAGTCCGTAAGTTACCGAAACCGCATAACGTCTTAGAAGATTGCTTAGCTAACTTTAAGACTTTGAGTAACATTAAATTAGGTTACAAAGTGCCAAAGAAAACAAATGAAATTAAATTTCATAAGTCATCACAAAATAATTATCATATCGCAAAAATCGGAATTTAACCTGAAATTCCGTAACTCGGTAAACACAACCAGAAATCGGTTAATTAACTCGCGAATGTCAATTGTAAGCGAATCTAATGTATTTTGATGAGAATTATAAACTTAGAAAATAAAATTTTATAACTCCAATTTCAACCATTAAAACATCACAATTAAACATTTCAATATGTACAAACTTATACCAAAACAATATGTAACATTTAAACCTTTAATTACTTAACATTAAAAAAAAAAAAAAAAAAAAAAATTTTTTTACTCCCTCCCCCCCTAAAAACGGCCAGCCCCTTTCCCCCCCCTTTTTCTTGACTACCCCACTCCCCAAAACCCCAATTGATTACATGCACACTCCACCACTTCCCCACACTTCAATCATTCATTTTTTTCTCTCTACTTTCTCTCAAGAACATCACCATTTCCAGCCCTTTTTCAATCAAAAATCGCCATCTTCAAGTGTTCTTACATCTAAATACAACATCAAAGGTAAAAACCCATCACCTCTAACCTTGTTTTTCTTCATTTCCTCACTTTAAATCTTGTAAATGCAAGGGTTTTATGCCTTTTCATGGCTAAAATCCCTAATAAAAGGTTTGAAGGTTTGTAGATTCCCTTACACTTGTTTAAGTGTTAAAACAAAGGGCAATCCATGATCAAACCGAAATCAAACCGAAAAATCATCTTTTTAGTGTTAAAATCCATACTTGTGTGTTCTTGATTTGCTTAAGGCATTTTTATTATTAAAAATCATTACTAACACATCTTGGATGTATTTTAACACCAAGAATGTGTTAGATCAAAGATTTAAAGGTATATATAAGATCTAGAACTTGGTAGCAAGTGGTGTTCTTGAAAAAGAACCCAAAAACCCAATTTTTGGGCTTGCATGCACCATTTTCGTATCTAGATCTTATTTTATGTTAAAGTATATTTTATTTCTGTAAAAGTACTTATTCATGCATATGAGAAAAAGCCTCAATCATTGGATGAGGTCTAAAAATAATGGGTTGTGGAAACACACCAAAAAGATTTCTATTGTCTCATATGAATCTGTCCAGATTTTTGACCTCACTTGAAACGACCATAACTCAGTGAATAATGGTCCAAAAATCTTGATTTTTCTTTTGGAATTTAATTCAATGTCTTACCTTTAAAAGCCCACTGGTCTCATTCAAATCCATTGAGTTTAAGACCCCAAAATGTACCAAACAAAACTGGTGCGCAAACAGTAATTTTTCTGTTAACATCATGTAATGATATTTGTTTAAGGGTCTTAAACTATTCAAAAGCATTTGAGAAAATTATTTTATATTGCTAACATATATATCTCAGTAATATAAAAAGATAGGAATTTATTTTGTTGATTAAGTATTTTTAGAAAATGCATGACTTATATGTATAATCTTGGCCTTTTAAATGTATGAATGATGGTGTTGTGATGAATGTAAAATACAAAAATAATAGGTAAAACGTGTTTAAAATTTGGGGGTGATTTTTCTCAGTATCTATGTCTTGAAAAAAACCTTGAAAATAAAAATGAGAATTTTTGGGAAAACTAAAGCATTTTTCTTGGTTTAATGCAAATAAAGTCTCTAAAAGGAGAAAATATTCATAAAAAATACTTTTTGACATCAGAAAAATATGGGAAAATTACTGTGTCATTTCCCACATAAAGTGACACTATCCTCAAAATTTAACACCCATTTGAATTGTTTTGATATGTTTTCCGATGTACAATTTGTTAAAACATATACGATTGGGAACCAATGTTCCAGTGCCCTAAATGGCATGAAAATTTTACACAAACTCCGTAATGAGTTAAAACTGATCTAGTAAAAATTTCGGAATTTTTCAAGAATAATTACTATTTTTCTCATATTTACCCCACTCTTTTGGTCAAGAAATGATTAAAAATAATCTGTAAATCTAAAAATTCCCAAATTTTCACAGAAAATTTGTGAATCATTTTCCATGTTGTATACCAAGTTTGGTAATTTCTGGAATCTGTTTTCAAGTGATTACATTATTTTAATCACAACCCGAGTGATTACCGACAACGATAAATCAAACTTTAACGGCACTTTGTAACACAAACGACTAACTAAGCAATCTTAACAAGCCATCTTAGCCAAGAATCTAATTAGGAACCTTGTATTCGTAGGTCTTGGATAGGAGTCACTCTTGGTCAAAACGCGCCTTACATCCATTTCCGTACGCATACTAACAATTGTGAGTACTCAGCCCCTATTTTAACGCTTTATCTAAATGTTTTGGGGTGAAAAGCATGCATGAATGATTTGAATGATTTATATACTTGAAAATGATATGTTTTATAATGCACTTAAATTACAAATGCCATGATATGATTATTATGCTGTGCTATGCTATGCTAAATTTCAAAACAATGTCGTGAATGCTTATCGATGTTACATGATTATATGCTTGATTTCTATCGTATCTAAAGTCCCCGGTATCTCTACACGACCATTAACTCTATATGAGCCAAATGATGCATATGAATAGTACTATTTGGGAGCGAGACCACCTCCCCACTCACGCGGCCACGTGAGTGCATTCCATCATCCTAAATGCCAACGATAGGGCATCACTGTTTGGGGCAAGGGTTTATCGGTTGTAGGTTTGGTTGTGGACTCAAGCATAATTTAAGCATCAATTTCATAAACAAAATGTAATGGCATAGTGATTTCGAAAACATCTATTAACGCAAGGCGCTTTGACACGTAAACGACGTTGCTATAAAACGATAAACTCGCGACTCAAATTTTATAATGACATAGTCATTCGAGATGAGGTTTGTTTATGAATTATCAACTTAGGGCCGAGCTCTACAATGACATTGCTCTTTGAAGTAAACTTCCTTTAAAATCTTAAATATCACAACTTGGACGTTTATCTTGTCATGTAATTCGAAACGCTACTTCATTAACCATACATATATAACCGGAGTTATTAAATCATAAATCATTGTGATTTTAACAATTAAAGATGTAGTTTCTCATGACATCACGTTTTCTTATGAAACTAGATATAATAATTCGTCTAAATGACGAATGGTTTTTTTGAAAGAGGGCAAGCCATTAACTTTATAAAACATAACTTGAATTTATAGAATAAGATTTACATACTTAATCAAACACACCATATCGTGAGATTTATAAACTTCGAATATTCCTTTTAAAATATGAGTATGGTGTTATAAATGAACTATGACTTTTAATTGAGTTTCTAAAGTATCACTTTTAAATGAGTCCCATATTTAAATAAATTTCATTTACAGTCAAGATATCTATTCACAAAGGAATTTAACATTCAAATAAATATCACTCTTAAAAGAGCTTTAAGTAAATGAATTCCTTGTATAACTACTGTGAAATAACATTTGACTATTATTCAATGTTCATTTTAACTGGGGATCGGTTGATTACCTTAGTCGTTTGAGCTCGGCACTAAACAGATTATCCTTGTAAACTAATCACACATAACGTGTAACGTTTGAACCAAACTTCATAAACTTTTAAAGGAAGTCTATCATTTTACCAAACCTGAGTACTCACCAACTATGTTTCATAGTTGACCTGTATTTTTACATGCTTTTCAGGAATTAGTCTCAACTTGTCTATTGAAGCTAAACCCGCTAGATGACTTATGCTGTTGTTGTGTTACGGAATTTGTATCTTTTGGATGTAATAGTGTGTTTAGATTATCCACTTCGTGCTGTAAACGCTTGTAAGACATAATGTTATGTATTATTGTAGACCGTTGAACGGTGACGTTTTGTAATTTTCGATTATGAAATCATTGTACTGTTACATCTCGTGTTTCCGCTTTAGCGGGGTGTGACATATAAACCGAATGTAAATTGAACGCGTGATGAAAATAATTGATTTCTATTTATTATCAATTGATTGAACCAGTACATGAATGATTACAATGCAAGTGACAACAAATCTCTCTGAAATCTAGATATTCAGTTGCGTACAAATGACGAACGAAAACAGTCTATTTATAGACATACTACGCAACACTAATTAAACCTGCGACTATAACTATAAAGTCGCATACGCGACACTAATCATAAGTTCGCACATTAAAGTCGCGTAAACAAAAGTTCTGATGTCTAAGTCTTTTAATCAAGTTTCTGAGACTGTACATGTATCAACAACTTATAAATTTTTCATTGATCATAAATAGAATTACAATCAATCTAAGATTCCAAAAGTCTTATAACATCAGAACATTAATTAAATTTAAACATCAATGTATTGTGAACAACAATGATCACCAACCATTTAAGCTTTACAATTAACTTGTCAATCTTACGATTCTCAAGTCTAAAATGCAAAGATTATAGTAAAAGTTTGACCGCCGATTTAAATCAGGACACGCCACGCGACTATCTATAAGTCGGTAGACTTTCGATCAAAATTTTACATATCCTTAACTGAATATTACTTAAAACTTATTTAAAACATATTTAACTTGTAATTAATCTCAAGTCGAATATATTACAAAATAATTCTAAGTTAAGTTACAATGTTTTAAATATTACAATCAATCTAAATTAATACAAGCTTCACCTTCACTGGCACCACCATCTTTAGTACCAGCACCACTTCCACTTGCACCAGCAGAGTCCCCCTGAGTTATAGGAAGCTCACTAGTCGTTGAAGGACCAGTCGGCTCTCTATCTTTCTGTGCATAGGGATCTTCATCTGTATCATTACGCCTTTTCTTTAGTAACTCATCATCTTTGCATAAGTCATGTCGCCTTTTCTTAATTAGTTCATCTTCTTGACGAGCCTCATTATATAGCAATATCTCCACCTGAGACGGCTGTCCTTTCAACAAACTGGCGACAAGGCGTTCTAAACGATCAAGTAGTCGCTGCTGATCTTCAGATTCGCAGAGCAATAGCATGTGAGACCGCAATAGATGAGTTTTTGCTTCGGTTTGAGTGGCTAACTGTGTAACAAGGATAGTATTATGATTTTCCAAAGTCTGAACCCGAAGTTCCAGATTAGAAATCCTCTTGGAAGCTCGAACAAGAACAGTAGGCGGTGGAGTAGGTGCAGGGTCAGATCGAGGAAGATGTTGTTTAATCTGAGCAGCTGTTGATACATATCTGTGTGACAATCAACTTGTTTAGAAATTAGCTTGTTTTAGTATTTTGCGACTTTAATCTTAAGTTCGCAGAGCTGCAAAATGCGACTTTAATATTAAGTTCGCAGCTAAGGTCGCAGGTATAGTCTCAGTTAAAGTCGCAGGTGTTGAGTAGTATATATATAGCAGCAGGTTTTCAGTTTTGTACGTGTGTTTCTGTGTGCTTTTGAACGATTTTATTTTTACACACAGAGTTGAGAGAGAGTTGAAATACACTTGTAATCGTTATTGAATATCAATATACAAGAAGTAATCATTTGATTCAATCTCGTTTGTTCATCAGATAAATCAATTAAACTCGGATTCCGCACGGTTTAATTGACGATTCGAATTAGATCCAGAGCATACGGACTAACAAGTGGTATCAGAGCCAAGAGGTGATTCGAATTTGTGAATGAATCGAGCTTCAATTTGAAAGATGTTAAGACATGACCACTCCTATGATGATTTCATGATGACAATAACTCCATGAAGACACAAGTGTTATGGGATTACTTATTTTCAGCAGCAAAATACGTTTTGGATATAAAGTCTTCTGTATGCTGGCTGCGAAGGAATCATTGTTCATCAGTTCACCCAGCAGACAGAAATCTTGAAGAGCAACCAGCTTTGAAATATTCAAAGTCTTATATCATATACATGTTTAAGTATCCTTCAGTTAAGCTGTGGAGACCTTCCTTGTTTGTCAAGATCAAGTTTGAACATTGGAATGAAGACCCAGCATAGAGTTCATTATTCCAGTTCACCCAGCACTGAAACTGAAGAACACTTGAGTTATCACAAACTCAAGTGATCATGCTTTTAACAATTAGGGAATGTATGTGTATAACAGAATGGCATCTTCAGAGGTTATACTCAATGTATATACCTGATTATCTTGACTGTTTATGCACAGTATGCTTCCTTATCATGGTCAGCCTACAAGACAAGAATGCAGTGTACTTTCTGACAGACTGCCAAACCTGATCGTGCAGACTTCATCAGAACACACAAGCAAGCATGTCTGAAGTCAACCAATGAAGATAAAGACATCTGGAAAACATTCATTGGCTGATCAAGTTTCAAGCATCACACAAGCTCTACTATAAATATCAGACTTGGGTTACAAAGCCTAAGTGTGTGTGCGTACACGAGTGAATCAGCAAGATTTCTTAGTGAATCAATTATAGTTCATAGAGCATTTGTGTTAGCAGAATTGTATTGCTTGTAACCAGCTTAGAGTCTGTTCTCAGCTGATCTTAGTGATAGGATTATGTATTCAATTAAGTTAGAAATTCCGCATCTAACTTGTAATTCTTTGATTTATTAAAATAAAAGAATTATTTGAAAAACCTCTATATGTTCTTATTATACAACTAAGTCTGATTCACAATTTCAATTAAGAAAACGAAAAAGTTGTATTCACCCCCCTCTACAACATTGTTGTTAACATTTGGGACCAACAACTGGTATCAGAGCAGTTAAGATTATTCAAATCTTAGATCTGTTGAAATGGCCACTTACAGCTCAAACTCTGCTTACCTGGAAAATGGTTCTGCATCCAGACCCCCTAAGTTTGATGCAAAGGAATTCCAAACATGGAAATGAAGGATGATGCTACATTTTGAATCAATTGATTCATTAATGCCAAGCATTGTCTTAGAAGAACCATTTGTTCCAACCACCACCATTGAAGTTCCTGCTTCTGGAACTACTCCTGCAACATCTAGGGAGGTAGTTAAAGCAACTAATCAATGGTCTGATGAAGATAAAAGAAGAACTGGCTTGGATGCTAAAGCTAGAACTCAAA
Organism: Logfia minima; assembly: GCA_963921325.1. NCBI lineage: Eukaryota > Viridiplantae > Streptophyta > Magnoliopsida > Asterales > Asteraceae > Logfia > Logfia minima. Next base: position 22,650,493 of record OY992763.1, on the reverse strand, counting down.
TAGCCATCTCTCTTCCTAACTCTGTATACAACTCAGTATGCAGGCTCTCTTCTGCCCAGAAAATGTGGGATGCTTTGGATATAGCATATGAAGGAAAGGAAGAAGTCAAGCAGAACAACATTATTGCATTAAAAAGGCAATATGAACTGTTCTTCTGTCATAAACGAGAATCTCTGGTTGATATGTACACCAGATTTACTGCTTTGCTGAATGACCTAGCAGCCATGGAAGTTCGCATCAATGTCTTTGAAGTTACCAACAAGTTTGTTGACTCCGTACCATCTTCTTGGGAATCTGTAGCTACATCACTTAAAGTCACTCATAGTCTTAAAAACTTTGATCTGGCTTCACTCTATGGTGCTCTCATGAATCATGAGAAAACTAAGGCTTTGCATGACAAGAACATTAAAGAAAACTGGAAGCATCTTGAGCATTCCAGTGCTGCTCTTGTTGCTGCTGAACCAAAAAGAAAGAGTTCAAAAGCTATGGTTGTGTACAAACAAAAGGCCAATAAAGAAGAAGCAGAAGTCAGCTCAGATGAACAAAGTGAAGATGAAGACTACTTAGATGATAGCTGTGATGAAGATGATGTAGAAAGCTTTGCTAATGGAATGGCTATGCTAGCTCAAAAGTTCAGGAAATTCAATAGAAGAAAAGGAAAATCTGGTTTCAGATTCAGTAAGAAAGCTAGCCCAGGGAACTCTGGCAAAACAAGAATGTTTGCCAAAGTTGAGTGTTACAGTTGTGGCAAAATTGGACACTTTGCAGCTGACTGTGAGTTCAAGAAACCATTTACTCAAGCTGACACTTACTCAAAAGCAGCAAAGTACAAAGCCAAATTTAAGGCAATGAAGGCTGAGATGAAAGCTGATTCCAAAGGAAAGAAGAAACCTGAAGTCAAGAGTTTGATTGCTGAGTCTCATGACTGGGATGATTACAGCTCATCATCTTCATCCTCATCAAGTGAGAGTGATGATGACTGTATAAAAGGAGGTAGACATGGAAAATGTCTGATGGCCAAAGAAGATTCTGTAGAGGACAAAAAGGATAGCACATTTCTGAATGATATGAGAAAGGCTGATGTAAAGATGCAATCAGAAGAATGGAAAGCCTCTATGCTGTATAAGGTAGAAAACTTCAGATCTTATACTGATGATGAAAAAGCAGAAATGTTTGACTATCTTAGAATTGATCTTAATATGGCTTGCAAAAGGGAAGATGATTTTAAAATAACAATTGAGAATTTAAAATCTCAATTAAATGTTTTAGAACTTGAAAACAAGTGTCTTAAAAATGATAAGCTTGAACTTGAATCCAAAATCTATGCTTCCCAAGTTTATTTGCAAGAGTCAGCAGACACCAAAAATCAATTAGTTAATCTCAAAAAGGTTGTTGAATCTTGGTGTCACTCTGCTCAAAGAACAGCTAAGTGTGTTCAAGAGCAAGTGCCACACCAAGTAAAAGCTATTTTAAATGGAGATTTTGAGTCTGCTGCTGCCATAGCTGAAGTAACCATGATGGATCCAATACTTGAACCAGCAGAGATCTTACCAGAAACCTTTGCTAAAGTTGTTGCTGGTAAAAAGATTTTAACAAATAAATTTGTAAAACCTGTTGCTAAAGCTGAATCCATGGTTAAGATCATAGAAGAAACCAAAGTTGAAGGATCAAGTAATTCAATAAATGAATTTACTAAATCCTCAGCATCTGCCTGTGTAGCCACTAACCCTCTTTATGAAAACACTAGAGGAACATCCTCTACTATTTTCAAAGCTGACAATGCTGCAAGCCTGAAAGCTGACAGCATTGTAAAACCCAATGCTAGGTTAACATCAGTCATTGAAAGTCAAACTATCAATGTTGGTAAGGCTAAAAGAAACAAGACTGTTACACAAAGAAAGAATGTTGAGCTAAATACTTCCAAGGGTCTGCCTGCAAATGGCAAGGGTAAACAAATGAGAGCTGGTTTAACTGAAACTCAAGTATTGGCTAGTAAGCTTGATCAGCTCACAACTCAGATTCAACAATTGTTTGCTATTAGCAATCAGCAGTTGAATCAGAGTAACACCCAGCAGTCAAGGGTTGTTCCACCTACATCTAAAAGGCAGAATAACAGGAAATGTTACAACTGTGGTGAGAGATCACACATGTCTCATCAATGTAAGACAGATTACTATATGATTCCCAGAACTCTGTTAAGTCAATTGACAATACAATCAACACAGAACATCTCTAGTGAAGTAAATGTTAAAACTAACAAGAGGAACACTAGGAGGACATCAAATCTTGATATCAGTCCTCCAGAACCCATCCCTGGATGGGTTCCCAAAATGAATTAAACTCTTGTGATTGTGCAGGGCATTCAAAACAAACAAATCTGGTACTTGGATAGTGGATGTTCAAGGCATATGACTAGATGTAAGTCCCTGCTGCTGGACTATAAGGAGAAAGATGGTCCAGCTGTTACTTTTGGAGATAATTCAAAGGGCTATACTAGAGGTTTTGGTACTTTGAGTAATGGGAATGTAACCTTCAAGAATGTTGCTTATGTGGTTGGATTAAAACATAATCTGATTAGTATAAGTCAACTTACTAGAAGAAGGAAAGTAGTTCAATTCAGAAAGAATTTTGGAACTATATTTGATCTAATGGGAAAACCACTACTGACTGCAAAGAGACATGAAAGCATGTATCAAATTGATATGAATACTGCTGTTACCACCAGTGACACATGTTTCTACTCCAAGTCAGCAGACAACCTAAAATGGTTATGGCACAAGAGGCTCTCACACCTTAATTTCAAAGATATCCATAAGCTAGCCAGCAGAGGATTAGTGTCAGGGTTACCCAGCATGACATATGTCAAAGATAAACTATGTCCAGGTTGTGAAAAAGGCAAGCAGCACAGAGCTTCATTTAAGTCAAAACAAGTCTCATCCATTATGCAACCACTTCACATGCTTCACATGGATCTATTTGGTCCTGTAAGCACTCCAAGTTTGGGTGGAAAGAAGTATACTCTAGTTATAGTTGATGAGTACTCAAGGTATACATGGGTATTCTTTCTAAAGCAGAAGGGTGAAGCAGCAGAAGAAATCATCAACTTTGTTAAGAAGATGGAACTTCTAAATGGACAACAAGTGAAGCAGATAAGAAGTGATCATGGTACAGAATTCAGAAACCATGTGTTGGAATCTTTCTGTGCTGACAAAGGAATTTCACAAAACTTCTCTGCTGTGAGAACACCACAACAAAATGGTATTGCAGAAAGAAGGAATATAACACTTATTGAAGCTGCAAGATCAATGATTGCTGAATCAGGACTAAAAAGTCATTTTTGGGCTGAAGCTGTAAACACTGCATGTTTCACTCAAAACAGGTCTCTGATTGTAAAAAGGCATCAAAAGACTGCCTATGAAGTGTTGAAAGGGAGAAAACCAAATATCAGTTTCTTTCATGTTTTTGGAAGTCCATGTTTCATTCTGAACATAAGAGATCAACTTGGAAAGTTTGATGCAAAAGCTGATGATGGTATATTCCTTGGATATTCTACTCTGTCAAAAGCATACAGAGTATTCAACAAGAAAAGAGGATGCATGGAAGAATCTATTCATGTCACATTTGATGAGAATACATTATCTGCATCATCTCTTCCCTCAGAAAATGAGGATACTCCACTGAATTTTAAAGAATTAGCAAACTCTGCTCCTACTTCAGTAACTCCAAATGATGATCAAACTGATCAGCATGTGGAATCCCCTAAATCCAGTGAAGATAGGTCAATTACATCTCCCAGTACTCCAATACTGGGAGTTATGCTCAACATTGAACCTATAAATAACTCACTTGAAGAATCAGAAGATGATACTTCAAACTGTGATACAGCTAGTGAAGGCAGCTTAGAGAATATAGAAGATGTGTTGATACAAGATCAACCAGCACAGGTTGCTACAATCAGCAATGCTGATTCCACTAATCATCATAAGGATGGTAAAGCATCTGAACCACCTGTATATGCTAAGAAATGGACAAAGGCACATCCTATTGAGCATGTTATTGGTGATCCAAATGCTGGTGTCAAGACAAGAAGACAAGCTACAAGCAATTTTTGTATGCATGTAAATTTCGTGTCAAATATTGAACCCACAAAGATTGATGAAGCACTTACTGAACCAAGCTGGGTAGGAGCTATGCAAGATGAGCTCTCTCAGTTTGAAAGAAACAAAGTGTGGACATTAGTCCCTGTACCACATAACAAGACAATTATTGGTACAAGATGGGTATTCAGGAACAAGATGGATGAACATGGGGTTGTAATTAGGAACAAAGCAAGACTTGTTGCTCAAGGATTCAGGCAAGAGGAAGGACTGGATTATGGTGAAACATTTGCCCCTGTGGCAAGATTGGAAGCTATCAGGATATTCCTGGCATTTGCTGCTTACAAGAACTTTAAAGTATTTCAGATGGATGTGAAGTCTGCATTTCTCAATGGAAAGTTGCAAGAAGAAGTATATGTCAAACAACCTCCAGGTTTTGAATGCAGTAAATTTCCTAATCATGTCTACAAGTTGGACAAAGCTCTCTATGGCCTAAAGCAGGCACCTAGAGCTTGGTATGAAACACTTCACAATTTTCTAACTGAATGCAAATTTAAAGTTGGGAAGATTGATACCACTTTGTTTATAAAAGAAATAAATGGTGATATCATTCTAGTGCAAATTTATGTAGATGATATCATTTTTGGGTCAACAAATGAAAAACACTGTCAAGATTTTTCTAAACTTATGTCTGATAAGTATGAAATGAGTTTAATGGGAGAATTAACATTCTTTCTTGGTTTACAAATTAAACAACTTGATGAGGGTATTTTCATCTGTCAAGGCAAATATATAAATGACTTATTAAAGAAATTTGCCTTTGCTGATTGTAAAGTCATTGGAACACCTATGCAACCTTCTATCAAAATTGATGCTGACTCAAATGGTAAAACAGTTGATGTCACATTATATAGAGGTATGATTGGTTCCTTGTTATACTTAACAGCCAGCAGACCAGATATCATGTTTGCCACATGTCTGTGTGCAAGATATCAAGCTTGTCCAAAAGAGTCTCATCTAGTTGCTGTCAAACGAATTTTTAGGTACCTCAAGGGTACTCCAAACCTTGGTCTTTGGTATCCCAAAGACTATGGTTTTGATCTAATTGGTTATTCAGATGCAGACTTTGCAGGATGCAAAATTGATAGGAAAAGCACTACTGGTGGTTGTCAACTACTGGGTAGCAAATTGGTCAGCTGGACATCCAAGAAACAAAATTCTGTTTCAACATCAACTGCAGAAGCAGAGTATGTCTCTGCTGGCAGCTGTTGTGCTCAAATTTTGTGGATGCAGAATCAGCTCAAGGATTATGGAATGCATTTCACAAAGACACCTATCTATTGTGATAATACAAGTGCTATTGCCATCACCAATAACCCTGTCATGCATTCAAAGACCAAGCACATTGATATCAGGTATCATTTCATAAGAGATCATGTTATGAAAGAGGATGTAGAGTTACATTTTGTCTCTACTAATCAACAATTGGCAGATCTGTTTACCAAGCCCTTAGATGAAAAACGTTTTAACTATCTCATCTCTGAGCTGGGTATGCTTGAAATATAAAAGAATGTATTGTCTGAGCTGGTTGCACTATTTCTGCCCAACCAGCATAGAACAACATTAGTGATCAACCAGCACAGACAACTCTTAACCAATTGTATCAAGCAGCTTATCTGATAAATCATTTCTGATTTAATCTCCTTTTCTAATTACTCTTTTATGAAATAAATTGAGGATAATGTTTTCTTAAAATGTGTAATCACATTAATTTGATGTGATTTAAGATAATGTTTTAGAAAACACACTTTCTTAATCTTGGCCGTTTGAAAATAACGACCAAAGCCTCCTGCCGCCTTCTGAACACTGTAGCACTGTAGCACCATATCTCTGAAAAGTTTCTGACATTTCAGAAACATGTCACTTTCAAAGAGATTATGTCTTTCTTTTTCCTACTATAAATAGTTGTCACCCCGTAAGCGTTTATGTTACCGTTTCCATTTCCATTTTTAACTAAGAATATAAACGCTAACTCTGTTCATCTTCCTCACTCTGTTCTAACCTAAAATCAATTTCACACAAAATCAATCATGTCGTTTGCATTTGAACTAAAGGAAAACATGAAACAAGGACCAAATTCCCCAGATGCTGAGGAAATCACTCTCAACAACAATAACTCTGCCACAAGTCTTGCAATTCCAAAGAATTATAGAAATGCAGGTTATCGAAACATGGTTGTTTATTTCAAAAACTCCCCAATTTCTTATGCTTTAACAATTGTTCCTTGTCAAACCTTTCCTCAAACACTCATTGAATTTTGGTATACGTGTGTTGTTACCAAATCTAACCTAGGTTCCACTTATATCTCTGCCACTGTGGGAAATGGCATACCCATAGTGATTTCAACAGAGCACATTCGTAGATACCTTAAATTGCCAGAAGAACCATTTGTTGATCCTCCATCACCAACTGATTGTAGACATGAAGTGTTAAGCTTCATTAGATACCCTGATAACTTCAACAATAGTCCTAAACGTGTTAAGATGAATGGATTCTGGAGTTATTTCTTTGGTGTTCTTATCTGGTGTATGAGTCACAAGTTTGGAAGCAAAGATCAGTGTAACAATTTTGAGTTACAGTTAGGACATGCTCTCATTTTTGGGAGAAATATTGATTTTGCTGCTCTCATTTACACTGAATTGAGAGAAAAGATTGAAAAGAAGAAAAAGGAAAAGAATGTTCCATTTCCTAGATTTTTAAGTCTGATAATTGAAGGCATACTTGGTGAGAAATACAAGGACTTAGAAGATTTAGATGCTGGAGATGTGTTTATGGGCGACAAAATGTTCCATAAAGTGATTGAGAAACCTCATCAAGGTCTTTCTCCATCTATGCTAGCTGCTATTCCTCCAGAAATCATTCTGGATGCTGATCCTGACATTGCAGTCACTGATCCTCAACCCACTGATTCATCAAGTTCAGATGATGATGATAATGATGATGATCAGCCAGCAGCAGCAAAACCATCAAGCCAACCAGCACAGACGATAGTCTCCAAACCTGTACTGAAGACTAAGTCTACCAAGACCTCAGGTACGGATACTAAATCATCTTCTTCCTCCCAAATTTCAAAAAGGGATGCCAAGAAGTCAAGTAAACCCACTTCTTCTAACCCAGCATCCACTACCAAGTTTTCAAAATCACAATCTTCAACCACTCTTGAGCAGGCTTCACAGCCAGCACAGGATGATCAATCCCAAACTCAATTGTTTGAAAAGTGCACAAAAGTGAAAGCTGACACTCAGCCACTTAAGGCATATGCCAAAAAGGCAATGTCAAAAGCGCCCAAGGCTGGATTGACTTCTAGTCGTGTGAAGTCAACCCCAGTTCTTGATCAACCCTTAACCAGCTCAGATGTATCTTCTCGAAAAGATACATTGTTGAAAAGAGATAAGCCGTTATCTGGACCAACCTCTCGAAAGGTGAAGTCCATTGAAAGCAAGAGGGACATCTCACCTCATACTGAGTCAGTGAGTCAACCCACTGAACCTGAACATTTGTCCACATCCCAAAATGTTGACATCTTACAAAGGGAAACCACATCTACCAATATCAGCTCTCAGGAGTTAGATATTGAGAACCCAGCCCAGGTTCGAACTGGTCTCACACATACTTCCACTCAGTCAATACCTCTTACACAATCTGAGTCTGCACATGCTGTCAATGAGTCAGCAGATACACAGCTGAACTTACAGGCATCAACTTCTGTTTCCAATGATGATGAAGTCAAATCACAGACTTTATCTGAGGAACCCAAACTTTCACCTTCTATGCCCATTATTTCATTCATTCATCCAGCTGCAGCCAAGATTCTCAACCAGACCTTATACTCATTCTCTGCTGATCCTGTTGATGTTCCATCTGATGATGAAGATATCCAAAATCTACAGCCTGAGGAAGAAGAAGATGAAGAAATGCTGAATACTTCTCATGGTGCTTCACCAATTCACATTGATATTCCAGATTCACCTCCTCCTGAACAACCAGTAGACACCAGGGATTCTTCTCATCATCAATTCACTGCTGATACACCTTCTATTGCTGACATTGTTAAACATGTCATGGCAGCCTTGATTCCTGTTCTGGAATCTAAGTTCAATGGTATAGGTACACTTATGACTCATGTTGATGAGATGGTTACAGAATATACCTCTGCCCTTCAGGAGTTTGTCTCCAGATTTACTCAGCTCATTGCTGCTGATGAACAAGCTCATTCTGATTTCACTACTACTTTAGAAGAGCTCAGACAAGACTCTTTCTCTGCTGCAAATCAATTGAAGTTAATTGCATTTCTCAAAAGACTTCATAAGGAAATGGATGAACTCAAGCAAAAGTCCAAAGAACTTGACCAAACCATGATCACTCATCAAGATCATGAGGACTTGTTGCATCAGTTGAAGACTCTTAAGAAGGAAAATGCTGCATTAAAGAAAGAAAATGCAGCTCTCAAGGCTCACTCCATTCAACCTGAAGAAAAATCAAGAATTTTCTCTGAACTCCAGCAACTTCACAAGGCTCAAGCTTCCAATGTCGCTGCCTTTGACAAGTTTACTACATCACTGGCAGTTCAGGACTTCATTAAAGCAGCCAACTTTACAAATATAGAGCGCAAGCTCTCTCAAATTCTGTCTCATTATCCTACTCCTTTGCAGACTCAATCTCCTGCACCTGCTGCTGCTACCTCCACACCTGTTGCTGATGACAAAAAGGGGGAGAACAAGAATAAAGCTCAAGCTGAGGGGGAGCAAGCAAAGAAGCAAGAGTCTGATCAGAACAGATCAGAAACAATTGAATCTATTATACAGAGAAAGAGAGAAAGATATGAAGCCAAGAAAAGAAAGAGAGATCAAGCTTTTGAACAGAAGCTTGAAGATTCTAAAAGAAGAAGGTATGAAAAGAGGAGTGAAAAGATCAAGAAGATGGAAGCTGGTGGCAGTTCCAGTGTTAAAACCAGCTCATCCTCATCTGAGGGGGAGCAAAACCAACAAGTCAAGCCAGCAGCTGTTCCAACAAAGAAAAGATCAAAGAGAGTTAAGATCATCCCAAAAAGAAACATCAAGAAGTCGAAGTATGTGGTTGACTCTGAGGATGATGAGTATGTCATTGGCAGTGGTGCTGCTAGAAAATTGAGGTCTGATGATGAAGAAGATGAGGTAATTGAAGTTGAAGTTGAAAAGTCTGCAACAACCTCTGAGCCTGCTCCACAAGAAGAACCAGCTCATGATGATACGCCAACAGTCAATGTACCTGGAACTTCAAGCTCAAGAAGTGTCCAGATGCTTTCTATTCAGCAAACAGGAGAACCAATGATTGATCCATTCAAAAATCCTGAAAAACAACCTGCTGTAGAAGAAGAACCTTCAAAGAAGAAGAAGCCCAAGTCAACAGGTTTTAACTATCCAGAAGGCATGTCTGATGAAGACAAAGCTCTATTTAGAGAAGCATTACAACTGGGTATTACTGTTGAAGAGCTTAAGGCTGAAAATCAACTCAAGCAGGATGCTTACATTCAGCTAGTCAGAAGAAGCATCATACCAGAAGACCAAGAAGATTCCATAGCTGCCTGGAAGCTTAACATGTCCTTGGAAGACTATAGGTCTGTTGCTGGTATTGAAAGAAAGAAAACAAAGGAAGAGATGCTGATTGAAGAAGCCAAAAGCTTTGGGTTTGAATCTATTGAAGATTATCTCAGTAATCGTGATCTTCAGAAAGAGAAGGAAAGGACATTGAAAAGAAATGAAACTGCTACCAAGAGGCTGGCCAAATCAGAAAATGTTCAAGCTCTGAAGGATGAACCAGCTATCAGGATCATTTCTAAAGTCATTCCAGCTGAAGCATCACAAGCAATAGCTTTTGAAAGAGTAAAGTTGATTGCTGAAACTAAGAAGACAGAAGCAAAGGGAGCTGAAGATATTCATGAACCACAACCAAGATCAACAAACATTGTTGATAGCTTTTATCTTCCCAGAGAGCTGGAGAGATATAAAGACTGTGCCAAGAGAAGAAAACATTCTGCAAAGATTGTGAAGGTTAAGAGATGCACTGATGAAGTGATTAACATCACCAGATCAGATGATACTGTAGAGAATGTAAGACTTCTCAACTTATACAACTTTGGCTTCTCTGAATGGTTGGAGATTCAGGAGTATTATCAATCAAGAAGTGGAGTTACCAGAGATGCAGTTATGAAAAGACTGCAAGAGTTATTCAATAAAGCATCCAGACTAGAAGGCACACCAAAAAGGGATGTTTATAAGTCAGCTGCAAAATCAAAGCAGAAGAGGGCTAGAACCATTGAAGAAAGCTCTACTATCTCAGGTCCAACTCATTTCAGGAAGAAGGTCAATATTGACCAACTGATGAGTGTAACTGCTGCTCCCATTCCTAGTATTGGATTTCCTCCTCTGCCATACTCAATCCCAGGAAATACTGACCCACCAATGGGTGTTCAAGGATATCATGGATTTCATACTGAATATCCTGAGCATGGTATCTATTTCCTAGATGGAAATATTCTGAGGTTTCAGAGAACTTCAGAATTAAGTTTGGTCAGCATTCAGCATTTGATCAACCTCAGATCTATGGCACTACTGGCTGCTGGAGCTGGTATGTATTCAAAAGAGATTATGAAGGAGATGATCAGAAGAGGACTGGATCCTGATGGTCCAGGAATGTTAAATGTTGTGAAGGAAGAAGAGGAAGAATTCTGAAGACAATATGTTTGTCTAGATAGATTGTTTGTAATTCACTCTATCAAACTTCTGTCATGTAATCAGTCTTGTAATTTCATTTTTCAAAATATATGATTATAAGATCTGATATCTTTACTTAAAAGATGTGATATAATCGTCTCTGAAAGGATCCCAGTTGAATGAACAAGGGACATGTTGCTACTCAGCTCTGAGCAACATGCTATACTGAATTATCATAAGTCTTTTGTATGCTGGTACACTCTAAAGTTTTGTCATCATCAAATAGGGGGAGATTGTTAAGACATGACCACTCCTATGATGATTTCATGATGACAATAACTCCATGAAGACACAAGTGTTATGGGATTACTTATTTTCAGCAGCAAAATACGTTTTGGATATAAAGTCTTCTGTATGCTGGCTGCGAAGGAATCACTGTTCATCAGTTCACCCAGCAGACAGAACTGCTAGTTCACCCAGCAGACAGAAATCTTGAAGAGCAACCAGCTTTGAAATATTCAAAGTCTTATATCATATACATGTTTAAGTATCCTTCAGTTAAGCTGTGGAGACCTTCCTTGTTTGTCAAGATCAAGTTTGAACATTGGAATGAAGACCCAGCATAGAGTTCATTATTCCAGTTCACCCAGCACTGAAACTGAAGAACACTTGAGTTATCACAAACTCAAGTGATCATGCTTTTAACAATTAGGGAATGTATGTGTATAACAGAATGGCATCTTCAGAGGTTATACTCAATGTATATACCTGATTATCTTGACTGTTTATGCACAGTATGCTTCCTTATCATGGTCAGCCTACAAGACAAGAATGCAGTGTACTTTCTGACAGACTGCCAAACCTGATCGTGCAGACTTCATCAAAACACACAAGCAAGCATGTCTGAAGTCAACCAATGAAGATAAAGACATCTGGAAAACATTCATTGGCTGATCAAGTTTCAAGCATCACACAAGCTCTACTATAAATATCAGACTTGGGTTACAAAGCCTAAGTGTGTGTGCGTACACGAGTGAATCAGCAAGAATTCTTAGTTAATCAATTATAGTTCATAGAGCATTTGTGTTAGTAGAATTGTATTGCTTGTAACCAGCTTAGAGTCTGTTCTCAACTGATCTTAGTGATAGGATTATGTATTCAATTAAGTTAGAAATTCTGCATCTAACTTGTAATTCTTTGATTTATTAAAATAAAAGAATTATTTGAAAAACCTCTATATGTTCTTATTATACAACTAAGTCTGATTCACAATTTCAATTAAGAAAACGAAAAAGTTGTATTCACCCCCCTCTACAACATTGTTGTTAACCTTTGGGACCAACAACAGAAAACTCAAAATGGGTATTTGAATGAAAATGGTGGGTAAATACAAATAGAAGGAGTTTGAGATTAAATCTGATCAATTCAATCGATCAAAGTATTCTACTAGTGTTGAGGAACATACAGAAATCAATTTCAAGTTTAAATTTCAAGCTCAGATTTGGTGAAGACGATGAACAGTAGCCTCTGCGACTTTATCTCCGCGACTTTACTATAAGGTCGCATTTCAGATTATGAGACTTTAGTTTCTGCGACTTTATATCTGCGACTTTATTGTGAGACTTTATTGTGCGACTTTATCTTAAGTTCGCATATCAAGGTCGCACAACAGTAAGTTCGAAAATTTAGCAATTATCAAAATTTGCATTTAAGCTTCCCGTTGACTAATTTTAGTATAAGAAAATTTTCATTTTACTCGAGATATTTTTCGAAAAATTTGGAGGGAAATTTTAATGAACATGGCTTTTTCGAATTGGAACTCAATACTGCTGAAGAAGGTTAATGAGATCTTCATCAAACCACCAATATTTGCTAAACCAAGAGAATACGCCAATTGGCATGCTCAATTTGAAAGTTATATTGCCTCTGATAATCTGGAATTGCTTGTTTATCTAACAAAGAGGTATGTTCCTCCACCGATAGCTGGAATTGATAGGGGTGATAACTACAATAAGTCTGTTGATTTAATGACCCTGAAAGAAAAGATAGATTATGAAAAGGAGAGAAAATTCTACGCGGCAATCACTATGTGTCTAAATAGAGACGTATTGATGTTGTTTAGTAAAAAGAAAACAACTTTTGAGCTTTGGGAAGCAATTGAAGACAGATTTGGAAAAGATTATAAATTGAAGAAAAGTCAAGACGAAGAGATAGAGTTGTTGACAAAGATGGAAAAAGAGATTAAATCCTTCCAATTACAAATACTTACCATGGAGAATGAACGTGAAGCTATGCGTTCAAAAATCGTCGGACTTGAAAAGCGGATTTTAGAGCTTGAGAATCAACAAACAACGGTCAATAAACTTCAAGAAGATCATGAACTTTCATTAAAGATTATTCACGATCTTCGAGAGCAAATTATTCAAGTGTCTCTCTCAACTGAAACACCAGTCAAGGTACTTCAAGCGAATTACCCGGACAAATCTTCCAAACCATTTACAAAACTGGTTTGTAAGAAAAGGATTTCACAGTTGACTAATTATTCTATTCAAAAGAATAAGAAGTACTCTGAGAAATTACACTTAACCAGAAATTTTGATCATCAAAAGGTTGATTGTTGTGATTACGTAGCCTTTGAGCGAATCAAAAGATCGGTTTCAAAATCTCCAAAGTCAACAAAAGTTTGGAAACCAACACAATCGGAATCTGGTGAAACATGATCTTTTGTATATTCAAGACAACAAATGTTTGCTCTTGCACCCTCTCGTCGTATGGTGGTGAAAATACAAAGAGATCTTGTTTCTTTCTCCCCAAGAAGAATTCTACACACATCGGTTCCACAACGAGTTTTTAGATATTAAACATCGCGTTTCAATTTCAGATGGAACTCAATGTCTTTGGATTATATTGATACAACTTACAAATGGCTTTCGAAAAAGGAGAGACCCATTGGCATGGTGCTCAAATAGGTTCCTAAAGTGGTGCTTGAATTAAAGGATCAAGGGGAGAAAAGGTAGAAGAAAAGAAAAAGAAGAATTCTGCTGTTCAGGGGGAGTAATTATGAAATTTGGTGAACAGGCAGATTCTTATTTTTGAAGGGTCGCAACTTTCAAAAGAAAAAGTTGCTGATACCTGTGATAAAGAAATGGAAGACAACTCTCTCTCATTGAAGATGAAGATTACTCAGATTAATCAAGGATGAAGATTACTCTTAGACTACTCTCTCATCAAGCCGAGGATGAAGATTACTCTAAGATTACTCTCTCATCTAGCTATGATTGAAGATTAATCAAGATTAAAAGATTTCTACAAGTTGTTGTCAAGGGGGAGTTTGTTGATACATATCTGTGTGACAATCAACGTGTTTAGAAATTAGCTTGTTTTAGTATTTTGCGACTTTAATCTTAAGTTCGCAGAGCTGCAAATTGCGACTTTAATATTAAGTTCGCAGCTAAGGTCGCAGGTATAGTAGCAGTTAAAGTTGCAGGTGTTGATTAGTATATATATAGCAGCAGGTTTTCAGTTTTGTACGTGTGTTTCTGAGTGCTTTTGAACGATTTTATTTTACACACAGAATTGAGAGAGAGTTGAAATACACTTGTAATCGTTATTGAATATCAATATACTAGAAGTAATCATTTGATTCAATCTCGTTTGTTCATCAGATAAATCAATTAAACTCGGATTCCGCACGGTTTAATTGACGATTCGAAATAGATCCAGAGCATACGGACTAACAGCAGCAACATATGCCAAAAGTAAGCGAGCTGTAAGACGACTAGCTTTAGTAGTTGGAAGAATAACAAGCACAGATGCAGTAGACTCTGGCACAGTAGAACGTGGCAAAGTAGGGCATGCTGACGGTGGTGGTGTATCTCGAACAACTGGACGAGATAACTCGCTAATAGTCAGTTGAGCAGTGGAAGAACGGATTCGCTTGCGGCGTTTAGTTTGGAGTGGTGTAACATCTTCATCCTCAGATTCTTCATCAAGCAAGCAATAATCAGGATCTTGATCATCAGCTTTACGAAGGCAGGATCCATGATTAGTTTGGAACCCTTTCGAATCATGCCAGCCGGAATACCCGAAGAAGAAGGAGGAGGAATACCATCATCAGTTTCCTCATCATCAGAATCAGATGCAGTGGCCCCATCCTTGCTGAAGGCACCAGAAGGCCCAGCATCTAAAGTCCCTTGATCCCGTTCACCCTTAGGTTGAGCAACCTCGGGGTCGACAGCTTCAGAAGCCTGAAAATTTTCCACCTCATTTAAGAGTGGGTCGGTGGCATCATCATTCTGAACAAGTACCTCATGTAGCACTTGAGCAGCAATAGCAGGATTAGCATCCTGATGTAGCACATCTTCGATAAGCTCTTGTGGCTCAGGATGTGGGGCCACAACTACTTGCGGAGCTTGAACTTGTGCATGAGGTTGTGGTGGAGCTGGAGGTTGAGCACCGGCAGCCAACCAACCGTTATCCGGTGGAGCAATATAGTTTGCATCAAGAAGATGCCCAAAAAGATCACAAGCTTCCGGCTTGACCTGATCGGGACGACGAGAGGAATGAAGAAAACATGCATTGTATCCTCGAAGTCCAATCCGATCATCATGCAAATCTGGCTGAATATTGAGGAGGCCAGGAACTCGGTGACGAATAATAAGCATGCAGAAGCGAGGATAGATCATAAACTTGGATCTAACCGCACCAGTCACATGACCAATGAACGAACCAAAAATATGAGAAGAGAAACTGTATGGTTTATTATAAACTAGGGATAGTAAGCCAGATAAAAGCTCAGGGCTCAACTCATCATAACCGCCCTTCTTGTTCCCAAAAATAGTAACCAGAAAATGGAACAAGAATCGCCATTGCCCAAGAACAAAGGCCTTAATAAATTGGCGACCTCTCTTAGGACCAGAATATCCCATACGACCAAGTGCACCCTCAATGAAGTCCGAGGAGTACACAGAGGGACCAGCTTCCTGCTCGACTGTACCCAGATGTAGAATCTGTCTCAGATCGTTAGTAGAGAAGACAAGTGGATGTTGATTAACCCTAGTAAAGCGCTCAGCACTACGCTCATTGACGTCCAAATTCACCAAGATATTGTGAGCAGAAGCAAAAGATCGAGCAGCCATATCTGTAATCAGAAGAGTTACACAAATGGTAAATAGCTCATCTAAATAGGAAAACTTAACGAACATTAATTAATGTTAAACATTTATGTATTGTGAACAAAAATGATCACCGAACACATGTTTACGATTAATTATTAACTTAATTTACTGAACTTAATTGAACGATTAAGTATTCGAGACTTAAATTTCAATTATATTCTCTAAATTATATACAGTTCGTAAGTCATGAAGTATAATCTGAAAAATCATACCGCCGATCGAATATCGGAACACGCCGCACGACTACATATGAGTCGGAAGTCTTTCGATATGAGAGAACAAAATATATATATATATATATATATTATATAGATAATACGTATTTTACTTATAAGCAGAAGCTCGTAAGTCTAAACGTATAACGAATAAATAACAAGGCCAGACTCATAATTTATTTGTAAACATAAAGCGCTCAAATCGAAAATAAGTCTAAACATGTTAAAATCTAAACAGGTCAATCAAAAAATCAACAATTCAGGCAAGTAAAGTCAACAATCCATTTTGCTTTGTAAGTCAATGACAGTCAACTTTCAGTTCGCATCGCAGGCAAAACAAATTAAAATTCAGTTCGCCAAGGTCACGATATTGGGTTCGCTTCGTAGAAGTCAACCAAAGTCAATAACTTGGGTTCGCTTCGCAGAAGGCAACCTAAGTCAATAACTTAGGTTCGCTTTGCAGAGTCAATCAAAGTCAACCATTTCAGTTCGCATCGCAGGTCAATAAAAGTCAAAAATCAGTTCGCACCGCAGTCAGTTCGCATCACAGGTCAAACAAAGTCAAAAGTCAATTCGCACCGCAGTCAGTTTGCATCGCAGGGGCGTACCCAGACTCACTTCGTAGGAGTGGGCTGCGAACTGAGATTAGATCTTAGTTCGCAGGAGCAGGCTTTAAAGAACAAAAGTTTTGAAAACGATGATCGAACCATTTTTTTTGTGCAATTAAATGATAATATCATGTTTAGTATATGCCGATTAACAACTTCTAATAGTTTTATGCTTTCCTTTTCATCAATACCGAAGCAATCTATGAAAAATGAAGCCCAAATATTCAAAAACCGAATTTGTTCGATTAAACATAAAATAATGGATGAAATTGAATGAATCTAACCTCAAAGGATGCGTATTTGAAAGATGTAAAAGATCTATGGATTGAAAAATCGTTCCTTGTGTTGTATAATTCAAAACTCAAAGAAAAAAATTGCTCGTTTCGCAAAGGTTCAGATCGCAGGAGGGGTTTCGGTTCGCAGGAGAGTTTGGGAAAGTGAGAGTTGGACTCGTTTGACTTTTTCTTTTATATAGAAAAACTCAGATCGCAAGATTTGGGTTCGCAATTGTTGGGTTCGCAGTTGTTGGGTTCGCAGGTTAAGGTGGAGGTCGGTTCGCAGAAGATTTGACTTGTTGACTTTCCCTTTCATATTCTAAACATGTAAGATATAAGCTTATAACTGATTATTAGATTAGTAATCAACAGTTCTTAAGCTGTAAAGGAAACTCATTGCAGTTTTGTCACATTGAATAAACACATAATGATAAATTGTAATTTAATTAAATTCCAAAGGATTAAAGACATAAAATTAAAACACTTACTACAACGATAATATACATACGACAAAGTATTAACCGAATGAAAACACGGGTATCAAGTACCATTTTATTAATGAAACAGATAAAATAAACTATACATATTTTTGGCGTTAAGGATTTATCTGCTTAGGGATCATATTAGAGAGAATACGATGTGCCTTATCATTTATTCACAAGTCTAAGAAGATTGTTAGTATACATACCTCATGAAATTCACAATAAGCTACAGAATAATCACAACTTTATCCTTTCTCAACTTATATTTATGAAATTATAGCTTGTTTACCTTTATCCACATCATATAACACATTGTAAATTAATTGAGAACGTATGACTCAACAAAGTGAACGTTCAATTTTCATAGACAGTTCAAGACGATTACTGATATTATGATCCACATAAATACAATTTACACTGATTTCCAAGCAAACCTTTATTATTGGTATGCATATTACCTAATGTGATCCAAAATACGCCATACTGATAAATCAAGTTGAACACATATCACTGTATCTTCCAGATTCAAGGTAGAGGTTACTAAATGATGTTCTTTTCGAAGCATATAACATTCCCTTGAGTTATTTTTTAAAGTTTTGACAAACATCAAACCTATTTTGAAGATACTAGTGGTTCTAGGTCTGTACTTAGTACAACAGAAGATCCCTTAGTATAATCAAAATAAGTTTGAGACCATTGGCAAAACTAAAAGTTTCAGATCTGTACTTAGTACAACAGAGTCACCAGTAGTTTTGCTAATAGCCATAATTCTTACTATTTGTCTTGACATATGTCACACCCCGCTAAAGCGGAAACACGAGATGTAACAGTACAATGATTTCATAATCGAAAATTACAAAACATCACCGTTCAACGGTCTACAATTAATACATTACATAATGTCTTACAAGCGTTTACAGCACAAAAGTAAATATCCTAAACATGCTATTACATCCCAAAAGATACGAATTCCGTATTCTAAATGCAGCATAGATCAAATAGCCGGTTTAGCTTCAATTGATAGATGGTGACTAATTCCTGAAAAGCATGTAAAATACAGGTCAACTATGAAACATAGTTGGTGAGTACCCAGGTTTTGTGTAATGATAGACCCTTTTCAAAGATTCATGAGGTTTAGTTTTTAATGTTACACGTACTACGTGATTAATTTGCAAAGTTATTTTTTTAGTGCCGAGCTCATATGACTAAGATAATTATCCGAAACCTGGTTAAGATAAACCTTTGATAATAGTCAATTGCTATTGCACGGTAATTATAAAAGGGACTCGTTGACCCAAAGCTCATTTAAGTGTGATATTTATTTGCATGTTAGATTTCTTTGTGAATCGGTATCTTAATTGCAAAAGAAGTTTGAAGAAAGACTCATTTAGAAGCGATACTTTAGAAACTCCATTAAAAGTCATAATTCATTTATAACCCCATACTCATATTTTAAAAGAAACATTCAAGGTTTATAAAACTCACGATATAGTGTTTGATAAATACAAATTTAGTATGTAAAACTTATTTAATAAATTCAAGTTATGTTTTATAAAGTTAATGGTTTGTCATATTTCAATCAAACCGTTCGTCATTTAGACGGATTATTATATCTAGTTTCATGAGAAAACAAGGCGTCATTTAAAACTGCGCCTTTAATTGTCAAAATCACAATGATTTACAATTTAATAATTCCAGTTATATATGTATGGTTAAAGAAGTAACGTTTCAAATTACCTATCATAATAACGTCTAAGTGGTGACGTTTAAAATTTTAAAGAAAGTTTACTTCAGAAACAATGTCATTGTAGAGCTCGGCCATAAGTTTATAGTTTATAAAGAAACCTCAATTCGAATAACTACGTCATTATAAAATTTGGGTCACAAGTTTATCGTTTAAAAGAGACGTCATTTTCATGTCAAAGCATCATACAATAATAGATGTTTGCGAAAATCACTATGCCATTACATTTTTGTTTATACAATCGATGATTTAATTATGCTTGAGTCCACAACCGATAAACCCTTGCCCCAAAATAGTGATGCCCTATCGTTGGCATTTAGGATGATGGAATGCACTCACGTGGCCGCGTGAGTGGGGAGGTGGTCTCGCTCCCAAATAGTACTATTCATATGCATCATTTGGCTCATATAGAGTTAATGGTCGTGTGTATATACCGGGGACTTTATATACGATAGAGTACAAACATATAATCATGTGACATCGATAAGCATTCACGATATTGTTTTGAAATTTAGCATAGCATAGCACAATAATCATATCACGGCATTTGTAAATCAAGTTCATCATAAACATATCGTTTGCAAGTAAAGAAATCATTCAAGTCATTCATGCATGCTTTTCACCCCAAAACATTTAAATAAAGCGTTAAAATAGGGGCTGAGTACTCACTATTGTTAGTATGCGTACGGAAATGGATGTAAAGCGCGTTTCGACCAAGAGTGACTCCTATCCAAGACCTACGAATACAAGGTTCCTAATTAGAGTTTAGACTAAGATAGCTTGTTAAGAGTGCTTAGCTAGTCGTTTGTGTTACAAAGTGCTGTTATAGTTTGATTTGACGTTGCAGGTAATTACTCGGGTTGTGATAAAAATAATGTAATCACTTGAAAACAGATTCCAAAAATTACTAAACTTGGTATACAACATGGAATATAATTCACAAATTTTCTGTGAAAATTTGGGAATTTTTAGATTTACAGATTATTTTTAATCATTTCTTGACCAAAAGAGTGGGATAAATATGAGAAAAATAGTAATGATTCTTGAAAATTTCCGAAATTTTTACTAGATCAGTTTTAACCCATTTCTAAGTTTGTGTAAAAATTTCATGCCATTTTGGGCTCTGGAACATTGGTTCCCAATCACATGGGTTTTAACAATTCGTACGTCGGAAGACATATCAAAACAATTTCAATGAGTGTTAAATTTTGAGGATAGTGTCATTTTATGTGGAAAATTATTTTTCATGAATATTTGGCTTTCTAGAGACTTTATTTGCATTAATTCTAGAAAAATACTTAAGTTTTTCCAAAAATTCTCATTTTTTTATTTTCAAGGTTCTTTTTAAGATATAGATACTGATAAAAATCATCCTCAAATTTTAAACACGTTTTATCTATATTTTGTGTATTTTACATTCATCATAACAACATCATTCCTACATTTACAAGACCAAGATTATGCATGTTATTCACGCATTTTCTAAAAATACTTAAGTAGCAAAATAAAATCCTATATTTTTATGCTACTGAGATATATGTGTTAGGAATATAAAATAATTTTCTCAAATGTTTTTGAATAGTTTAAGACCCTTAAACAAATATCAATTCATGATGTTCACAGAAACATTACTGTTTGCGCACCAGTTTTGTTTGGTACATTTGGGGGTCTTAAACTCAATGGATTTGAATGAGACCAGTGGGCTTTTAAAGGTAAGACATTGAACTAAATTCCAGAAGTAATATCAAGATTTTTGGACCATTATTCACTGAGTTATGGTTGTCTCAAGTGAGGTCAAAATCTGGACAGATTCATATAAGACAATAGAAATCTTTTTGGTGTGTTTTCCACAACCCACGATTTTTAGGCCTCATCCAATGATTGAGGCTTTATCTTATATGCATGGATATGTGCTTTTACAGAAATAAAAATATACTTTAACATAAAATAAGATCTAGATACGGAAATGGAGCATGCAAGCCCAAAAATCGGGTTTTTGGCTCTTTTTCAAGAACACAACTTGCTACCAAGTTCTAGATCTTATGTATTTCTTTAAATCTTGGATCTAACACATTCTTGGTGTTAAAATACATCCAAGATGTGTTAGTAATGATTTTTAGTAGTTTAAACATTTTATTCCCAAGTAAAACAAGTAAATGAACATCAAAACATAGAAAAGACGATTTTTCGGTTTGTTTTCGGTTTGATCATGGGTTGCCCTTTGTTTTGACACTTAAACAAGTGTAAGGGAACCTACAAACTTAAAAACCTTGCATTGAGGGTTTTAGCCATGAAAAGGGCATAAAATCCATGTTTCTTCAAGATTGGAAGCAAGAACCTATAAGAATGGAGACTAAGGATGATGATTTTACCTTTGGATGGTTGATTGAAGTGGATAAATACCTTCAAGATGAGATTGTTATTTCAAAATATGGCTGGAAATTTGGAGAGTGTAGAGAGAATTTGTGTGTGTTTTCCTCGAGAGAATGAAAGAAATGATGAGGGGTGTTGGGAAAATGGGGAATGCATGTTTTGGGAGTGGAGTAATCAAAGAAAATGAGGGGAGGGGGGGGGGGCTGAATTTTAAATTTTTTTTTATAAATTATGTTATATAAATGTCTCAAAGTTTATATAATTAATTTGTATTAGTTTTGTGAGTTTATAGATGTTTAATTGGGATTTCTTTGCGGTTTAATTTGAGTTATGAATCTTTATCTTTATAAGTTCATAATATTTATTATATGTATTTGTTTTAATTACAAATGATTTTCGCGAATTAATTTACTGATTTCCGGTTGTGATTACCGATTTACTGAAATTTTTCAGTTAAATTCCGATTTTTGAGATGGGTAAATATTTTGTGATGGCTTATGAAATTTAATTTCATTTGTTTTCTTTGGCACTTTGTAACCTAATTTAATGTTACTCAAAGTCTTAAAGTTAGCTAAGCAATCTTCTAAGACGTTATGCGGTTTCGGTAACTTACGGACTTGGTACTTAAGGAGTCGAACATAGACTTTTCACTAGGATTTTAGAGTGCTGTAAACGTAATTAAAAGTACTAGGAATTTTATTGCGGTGTTGACCTGAGATTTGACGGTTGTCACAACATATATGCATAGATCCTTGATAACAGTGTATGGTTATACTATCATTTAACAATTAAGACTTATGTCATACATCATATATCAGATCACACTAGATAACACATAGGAGAATTATTACTTATTATATGCTCAGAAATCATAGCAGAATATGCCTACCAGCAAATTATATTGTGTGGAAACAGGTGTATAATAAAATAAATATAAGTAAAGGCATGGTTTTAAAGATGTAACGTTAAGGTAACTTATTGGAATCTACTAGCATATCTAACTTAAGACTTATAGTTATTATTATTAAGCATATTCTCCTAATGTACTATCATTTCCCAACAGATAAACACTTAACCCCTTTTTTTTTTTTTTTTTTTTTTAAATAACACAGAAAACGAAAAGTAACTACTAACTATTACATACTCCCTTGGAGGACAAGTTATTATGGATTCCTCATGCCGTTAAGTTGAATCAATGTCTCAAAACGCACCATGTCGAAAGCTTTAGTATATAAGTCTGCCAAGTTATACATTGTGGGAACTTTGACTAACTGTATCAGCTTTTTCTCAGCACAATCTCTGATGAAATGATGACGAATGTCAATGTGGTTCGTCTTGCTGTGCTTTACAGGATTGTTGGTAATTGACATGGTGGATTCGTTATCAATCATCATCGGAGTATTGGTCAAATTTAACCCATAATCTCGCAGTTGCTGTTGTATCCACAATACTTGTGAACAACAGCTGCCAGCTGCAACATACTCAACTTCACATGTAGAATTGGCTACTGAGGTTTGCTTCTTGCACTGCCAAGATATAAGCCTTCCGCCTAAGAATTGACATCCACCAGTTGTAGACTTTCTATTCTGATTGCATCCTCCATAATCAAAATCAGTGTAAGCCACAAAATCTAAGTCTCCATCAGTTGGATACCAAAGTCCCAGCTTCGGCTTCCCTTTGAGGTAACGTAGAATTCGTTTAACGGCTTGCATATGAGACTCTTTAGGATTAGCTTGATATCTTGCGCAGACACATACTGCAAACATTATATCAGGCCTCGATGCAGTAAGATACATTAGTGATCCAATCATGGCCCTATAAAGAGTAGGATCCACGTCTCTATCACTCGATGTATCAGGACCAAGTCCATGAGCTTCCGGAATAGGAGTGTGATAAATTCTGGCTTCATCCATCTTGAATCGTTCTAACAGCTCATTTGTATACTTAGTTTGATGAATGAAATACCCATCTTTCTTTTGATCAACTTGCAATCCTAAGAAAAATGTCAGTTCTCCCATAGCGGACATCTCAAACTTGTTCTTCATAACTCGTTCAAATTCACTACACATCTTTTCGTCAGATGACCCAAAGATGATATCGTCAACAAAAACTTGAACAAGTAGAAAGTCTCTCTTTTTCCATTTGACAAAGAGTGTACTATCTATTCTTCCTCTTGTAAAACCATTCTCAAGAAGATAAGTAGATAGTGTTTCATACCACGCTCTCGGTGCTTGATGTAATCCATATAGAGACTTATCAAGACAATATACTCTATCTGGATACTTTGGATCAGTAAATCCCGGTGGTTGAGAAACATACACCGTTTCCTTGACTTTGCCATATAAGAAGGCACTCTTAACATCCAGCTGAAAAACTTTCATTTTCTTTGAAGCTGCAAATGCTAAGAATAACCTAATTGCTTCAAGCCTAGCCACAGGTGCAAACACTTCATTGTAGTCAATCCCCTCTTATTGATTGAAACCTTGAACAACTAGACGAGCTTATTGCAAGTCACGATTCCCCAATCGTCTTTCTTGCACTTAAATACCCATCTAGTTCCAATTGGATATTCTCCAACGGGTAGGTCAACCAACTCCCAAACTTGCAATTTTGAGAACTGCGACAACTCTTCCTGCATTGCTTCGACCCACGAATTGTCCTTTAATGCCATTTGAACATTTTTATGTTCAATTTGTGAGATAAAGCATGAGTAGGAACATTGATTGATAATCCCAGTCTCCATGATGGCAACATATAAGCTTGAGTACTCAGATGTACTAGCTCTAGTTTGAACCGATGCATTTGGATCACCAATGATATTCTCAGTTGGATGATCTTTGTGAATTCATGTTGTGATAATCGGTGCATGCAGTAATTCATCATTTAAATTAGTGCCAATTTCTTCCAAGGGTGGCATATCCTCATCAGAACTTAACATCTCATCAGAAGTTATTCTTTCTGTAACTTCTAACGACCTGTCAGTCTCTTGAGTGTTATCTACCGAAGGTGGTTGTGTGGCACTTGTTGATGCTTGACTAGGATCCACAGTAGTCTTGTTTAAAGACGCATTCGATGTTGGACTAGGGCCAATATCCCTATCACCAGACAATAAATGCTCAGAGAGTACATGATCAACTATGTAATCACACATTGGGACCTTAAATGACTTAAAGAGATCTAAATAATCAAATTGCCAATCTAATCCCTTATGTGAGTCATGTGTGTAGCTCGTAACTTCAATGTTATAAACTATTTCCACACGTCCCATAGCTTTATTGAAGACACGTTTGTTTGGTGAATTAGGCACATAACCTAGGAAATATCCTTCGTCAGCCTTCTCACCAAATTTAGGTTGATGGCTAGTCTTCAATAAAGTGCAAGATACACCAAAATGTTCAAACCCTTTTAAGTTAGGTTTCTTATTGTTTAAAAGCTCATAACACGTCTTATTCTGCTTTTTAACTGTAAGAACCCTATTTAGAACATGACATGCAGTATTCACCGCTTCTGCCCAAAATATGACCGGAAGCTTTGAATCTGCAAGCATTATTCTTGCTGCTTCAATCAGAGTTCTATTCTTCCTTTCAGCAACACCATTTTGCTGTGGTTCATAAGGTGCACTGAATTGATGTCGAATACCTTTGCTTAAGCAATATACATTCAACGTAGAATTCTTGAACTCAGTTCCATTGTCACTACGAATACTCTTTACTCTCGTGTTGTAGATATTCTCTATTAAATCTAAGAACTCCATAAGAATTCCTGGAGTTTCATCCTTAGACCCCAAAAAGAATACCCACGAGAATCGAGAGTAATCATTTGTGACAACCAAGCAATACCATTTGCTTCCTATGCTTCTTTTGCTTATTGGGCCGAAGAGATCCATATGTAGCAATTCAAATTGCATAGAGATGGAGTTTTTAGTTTTAGACCTATGTGGTTTCTTATGTTGCTTTCCTTTCAAGCAAGAAACACACTTGTCTTCAAACTCGAAACGGTTAGGTGGTACACCCAGAACTAACCCATTCTTGGTTATATAGTTCATTTTCCGAAAATTCAGGTGTGCCATTTTCCGATGCCAAAGTATTGAATCCGCTTCTGAAGCCTTGGATATTAAGCATGTCGACTCCATTGAAGATGCAGGAATACCCATGTTGATAGCATAGATATCCCTCTTCCTTGGAGCCCTCATTAAAATCCATTTATCTGGAATAACCAGGCCCGGCTTTGGGACTAAGGCCTCTGTATCATTAAACAGATAGGATGACCTTTATCACAGATTTGGGAAACACTAATTAGATTGCGAATTAGTTGTTCAACATAGTTCACATTCTCAAGAGTCAAAGTTCCATTAGAAACTTTTCCTTTCCCAGTGATGATTCCACCTTTCTCTCCAGCGAAATTTACGCGCTGCTTTAGTCCCCCTTTGAAGTCCATCAGTAGACTTCTATCTCTTGTCATGTGTCTTGAACAATCACTGTCTACGTACCACCAACTATCTCCGTTCACAGTTTGTTCCTGCGCATGACATTTATATATGATTAATCATCAAGAGGGACCCAAGCCATAACAGACTTGGATCGTCCCTCATCATCAACAAACTCAACTTCTTTAAAGTAACCCTTTTTTCCATCAGGAGCCTGAGTTACTTTCAAAGAAGTTTGAGTTTGTTGATGAACGGTGGTCTTGGGTCTATGAGGTGAATGAGATGCAACCTTCCCAGACACATAACCTTGGGATTTGTGGCCTTGGTTATAATTATTATTATGCCCGTAGTTAATCCCACGTGTACGCGAAGTAGTACCAATCTCAGATTGACTATGGTTCCGTGAAGTAGAACCAATTTCAGAATGAGTATGGTTTCAATTAGGAGTCCTATATCTCGACGGTGTGTGATCTCTAGAATGATTGAAAGTATTATCATTATGAGGTAAAAACCGTTTAGGTATAGGTTGAGAAACATTGTGTGTTTCTTTTCTTTTCAAGATGTTTACAGGTTTAATGATGGTGTTACTACCCATCTCAATTTTAGGATTCGTCCTGTCTACATCCATCTTAGAAGTAGCCGGTGACATGTCTCTGTCTACTGGTCTATGTTTTGCTTCGGACTTCTTATTAGGACAACAAGAAGCGACATGCCCTTTTTGATGGCATTTGAAGCACGACATTTACTTCTTAGACTTAACTTCTTTTTCCTTTTCTAAGTTAGTATGTTCCTGAGTCACTGAAGTTTTACTTTCCTGTTCTTTAATATCCTCAGCATCTAATTCAGTTTTACACTCGTTAGATGTTGGATCTTTAATAACATGCTTCTCTGACTCAGATACCTCGGACTTATTAGTTGGAGTTTTCTCAGAGTTAATAGGCACATCAGTCATTTCTAAGTCTTCATGAGTATTAGTGTAATTAGAATTAAATGGAGGAGGTACATGATGACAACCTAATCCAGATTTATCCTTTACACTTCTTTGAGAACTAATTATATGATCTAAAGTTAAGGAAGATGTCCTATAACTTTCAAACTTATGATTTAACTCAACTAACTTCATTTTAGACTCAGATAGCTCTTGATCTTTATTAGCAATATCTTTGATGTAATCCTATATGATTCTTCATAGACATTCACTTGGGACTGCAAGCTAGTAACTAATTGACATACTTCAGTAAGAGTGAGAATATCAAGACATACCCGTTTTTTGTTTGTTTGGAGATCAGCCATTTGAGCCACAAAGTCTTCAGACACAGATCCTCCGTTGATCCCAAGTCCAGCACATCATCAACAACTGTTGAAAGCTTCGTATCTTGTATTTCTACCTGATACTCTTCCGCAGTTGGCATGTAAGATGTGGATTCAACAGTTTTGTCTTGATCATCGATTTCGGCCATGAGTTCTTCATCAGATAAAGCACTCTAGTCGTATGAACCATCAAGTTGTTGAACCACCAAGGCTTTGGATGCTAAGGAAGTGCCTTGTCTTACAGGATTTGCAGTTTGTTCTACCTTGGGTCTTTGATATTCCCTAGCAAAGTGTCCATAAGTTTGACAATTATAACACTTTACTTTAGATTTATCAAAACCCGGTTTATTACCCACAACTCTCCTACCAATACGCTTCAGGAAATTTTAATTCTCCTTGACAGCATAGCAAGCTGCCACTGGAGATCCATTTCCTCTAAGTCATCAGGGTCGACTTGATCATAATCCTCGTCAAACTGTGCAGGATCATTAATCTTCCCTTGAATGTAATTCTCATAGGAAGCAACGAACGAAGCAAGCACAGAAAGTTGTTGTTCTACAGATTTCACACTCATTGGCATTTTATGATGCCCTTGAGTTGACTTCTCAGAAGAAGAATTCTTGCTTCGTTTTTCACTTCCATCTGAAGCTACAAAACACATATCCTCATAAATGATTTCACCACTGTCATCAATGCCACCAACCAGTAATGCAGAAGTTGATGCTGATGAAGCATTCGAGAGACTAGATTTACCATGGTATAGCCTAGGATCCTGTACCTGATCAGTATCTGTATCCCTCATTTTCTTAGTAAAATCATATCCTCGGAGCTTGTCTATAGCCTGCTCCAGAGTCATCTTAGTATATCTTTCTTCGTTGTCCTTAATCTCCCATTTAGGAGGTAAACCCTCAAGAAACTTGTCGGTTTTCTCCCTATCAGTACATATTATCTCATGGTTATCCAGTTCGCTTAGGAGATGGTAGTACCTAGTGATGTAAGCATCTAGATCTTCTCCTTTCAAAGCCTTAAAGACGGTAAATTGTTTCTTCACATACTCCTTTTACCTTCTTTAACTTGTGGACTACCCTCGCATCTTTTTTCAAGAGCTACCCAGAGCTCTCTAGCAGTGTCAAAAGATTTGAGTTGATGATTAATTTCCCTAGGAAGACTCATCTTGATCGACGAATGAGCTTTGTTCTCAGATTCATAGTCCTTTTTCTGCTCATCGTTCATCCGGCTATAAGGAATAGCCACAGTTACATTCTCAACAGTTTGGATAGGAGCAGTGTATCCATTCTTGATGCATTCCCAAATTACCAGATCATGGAATCGACAATGGATTCAAACCTATCCTTCAATCCATAGTAATTTTCAAGTCGGGGCAATTTAGGTGGAACATTAGATTTTCCAATCTCATGGTCCATCTCAATCATTCTACTTAGGTCAGACATCTTTTCAAATCCAAAAATTCAGAAAAAATCAGTTTTCAGAAACTCAGTTCGCAGGCTCAATTCGCAGGACAACTCAGTTCGCAGGACAAACTCAGTTCGCAAATCTCAGTTTGCATATCTGAGTTCGCAGAATCGGCTGTAAACCCCAAAAATGAAAATTTTAGGTTTTTGAACGTCTAAACCCTAAGATTTCGAACGTAAACGAACCTAAAAACTTCCAGAGAATGATTTTGGTCACAAATACGCACCAATTGTACGTAAAACAACCCTAAATCAACCGTTATTATCCTAAATAACCTCAAACCTACGCGGTTATCTAGCCGTAGGTTCTGATACCAATTGTAAGTCCGTGTGTATAAGATCGATAACGAGGTTATCTTAAGGTATTAAGGTGCAGAATCCCTCAATACTAAGTTATAGGATCTATAACGATCTGTTTCACAATTCTTTAGTGAATCGGAATTCTAATACGCTTTGTATTGATTATTAACCAATGTTAAACGATCAATACCTAGCCATTAGAAGATTTGAATGCTCTAGAAAACTCAGGAAATTCGTATGTATATTGTGGCAAAAGTTAATTAGGTTTAAACCCTAATTTGTATATATAACCGTCTCGGTTCGCGGGTCATGGGCTTCTGTGAACTGACTTAGTTCGCAGCCCACTTTGGCCCACCGAACTGACTCGGTTCGCAGTCCATAATTGACCTGCGAACTGACTCGGTTCGCGGTCAACTGTGGTCAACATTTTTCGGCATTTGAATATTTTACTCTAAAATGTTTACCAACCAATATTTTTCATTTACAATTCAAAACCAATGTACAAACTTGATTACGACTAATACAAGTCCTATTACAAGCTTGAGAGTCCTATTACAGGCTAGATCTGTTGTCACAAAACATGTCTTAACAAGATTACCAATAATATTTTCTGAAGATTGTCTTGAATGAACCCTAAGATTAGGTAGATTAGGAATATCTTCAGCAACAATTGTGGAATCTATGTTTGTCAGAATCTCTTCATGCAAACTGTTGTTATCATCATGATTGCTAGCATCGTCAGTAGATGAATTTTTCAATTCAGATAAAGTTTCCTGAAAGTCTTCATCATTTGGTGATTGTTGCTCAGAATTGTCACCTGCAGGACTAGAAACAGAAGCGGAAACAGGAGTAGAGGCTATATCATTTGAGTGATGGTTAATATGATTATGATTATCCCCCTCATAAATCATGTCAACCACTTCATCAATAGACTCAGGAAGAATGTTGAATGATTTAAACAAAACATCATAATCAAACATCCACTCAGGACCCTTTCCAGATGTATAACTAACATGTCTAAGACATTCTACCTCATAATGTTCTTTAATCCTCTTTGTTACTTTATTGTACACACGTTTGTTTGGGGAATTAACAGAATATCCAAGAAAGTATCCATCCATGGATTTTTCACCAAATTTTGACAATCTGTCTTTTGTGTTCAATATAGTACAAGGACAGCCAAAAGGTTCTAAAAACCTTAGATTTGGTTTCCGGTTATTTAGCAATTCATAACAAGTTTTATTTTGCTTTTTTGACCGTTAACACTCTATTTAGAACATAACATGCTGTATTGACTGCCTCTGCCCAGAAAGTAATTGGCAAACTCGAGTCTGAAAGTAATGTCCTAGCTGTCTCAATTAAGGTCCTATTCTTCCTTTCTGCAACCCCATTCTGTTATGGGGTTCTCGGAGCACTAAATTGGTGATGAATACCATTTTGTAAACAAAACAGTTCCAAATTATGATTTTTAAACTCCGTTCCTTTATCACTCCTTAACATTTTGATTTCAGTTTACAAAGATTTTCCAATTTTAAAAACAGAAATTTTAAAATTTCAAGTGTTTCATCTTTGGAATTCAAAAAGTAAACCCAAGAAAATCGTGAATAATCATCAGTAACAACCAAGCAATAAGACTTCCCTCCCAAACTTTTAACACTTACTGGTCCAAAAAGGTCCATATGTAAAAGTTCAAGCGGTTGTTGAATTGAATTTACCACTTTTGACCTCTGAGATTTCTTATGCTGTTTTGCTTTCTTACAAGAAAGACAATGATCAGTGATGGAGTAGGACATATTGGTAATACCTTCCACAAGATTATTTTTTACCAAATTGTTCATCTTACGAAAATGAATGTGGCCCATACGTCTATGCCACATAAGAGAATCTTTTTCTGATGCTTTGGTGAGCAAACATGACATATCAGGAGAAGACGAAGAGACAGTACTCTTCTTCATTTTCCGAGCAAGACGATTTGTTAGAATTGTCTTTTTGAAATTGCTGTTTTCTTTCTTGTTTCTTCAACTTTTGTTATTGAAACATCAAACAATCACGAATAACATGACCTTGACGACCACAAAAATAACAAGATCTGTAGTCAATAACAGGTGATTTTTGATAGGGTTAATTCTATTTGTCACCAACTTACTCTTCTTCATTTTCCGAGATCACCAAAATACTCATTTTAATACTAATGTCACCAACATACTTGGTTACAAATTTTCGATGTCACCAATCTGTAACCGGTAACCGGGACAACCGGCTACCTTTCACACGTAGCACTTATATACTTAAGGGTTAATGCTATTTGTCACCAACGTACTATTCTTCATTTTTCGAGATCACCAACATACTCATTTTAATACTAATGTCACCAACATACTTGGTTACAAATTTTCGATGTCACCAATCTGTAACCGGTAACCGGGACAACCGGTTACCTTTCACACGTAGCACTTATATACTTAAATTAAACGGGACAACGTAATGACCTTCGTTCTTCGCGCGCTAGGGGTGTCATTCGGATGGATTATGCGGATTTCGGATTATTCGGATTTTGGACAATCACAAGTTAACCCGTAATCTTAACCAAATAAGAAACGGATTAATCGGATACGGGTTAAACGGATTCGGAATAGTGTTCGAATTATACGGTTTCATCCTAATTAGCTATAATTATCTATTAATATATAAGATTTTATTTTTATTGATTTTTTATATGGTAAACATTAATATATTAGTAAAAATATAATTATTTAATTACTCAAATCTTATACGGATTATTCGGATGTATCCAAAATATTTAATTTTGATCCTTTATCCGATCCGTGTAATCCGAATAATCCGGTCCATATAACTTAACTTGGATTGGATCTGATGGATTTTTCGGATTTCGGATAAAAGTGACACCCCTATCGCGCGCAACGCAAGTTCATACCATCTCCAAAAAAATTCAACGTCCGGGACAACATTTTAAAGGCATCAGCAAATATTTCCCGGTTAAAAATAGTATATTGGTGATCTCAACAGGTAATTACTAAGTATGTTGGTGATATTAGTATTAAAATGAGTATGTTGGTGATCTCGGAAAATGAAGAAGAATACGTTGGTGACAAATAACATTAACCCTTTTTGATACGACGTGTTGTTCCGTGTACTTTGGAGCTTGTCATTTGTACAACATGGTTTTGTACACTTAGAAGTAGATGAATCTGTTTGAGAATCGTTCTTCAAAATCTTAACTTCGTTAAATTTTGGTTGTGATTTTGAAGAAGTTTTGGACTTTTTAGTTTTCTCATGTACATAATCCTTTTTCATTACTTCTTTCTCATTCGTGAGTTTTGATTTTCCTTTGGAAGAAAACTGTGGAACTTCATTAGTGATAATGAAATTCTCAGGTTTAAAGCAGATTTATCAATTTTAACAGTAGGCATCTCACAAATTTCAACTTCACATACTTCTTCTTCAAGATCATCTTTAGAAACTGGATCTACAACTAATGGAGTTGTAGGAACAAAATCCTTAATTTCATCTTTAACAAGCATATGAGTATAACTAGACGGAGGAGGTACAGAGTTATAAACAATGCCTGTTTTGGATTTTGTATCCAGTTTTTGTGAATGAATAATTTGATCCAGAATTAAAAAAGAAGCAGACAAATTTGATAACTTTCGTTTAAAGTTTAAAATCTCACTTTGAGCATCAGCATACTCTTTCCTTTGCAAATCAATCTCAGTAACGTAACTATCAATTGCAGTTTGCGATTTAAGATTTTAACTTTTAGATCATATGTTTCAACACGCGTTAACTCAAACTTGTCCTCAAAACATTTTCATTATCTTTCAAAACTTTATTTGCTTGTTTAAGTTTTTCAATATCAGAAAGCAAGCAATGATTATGATATTGATATGTGTTGAGTTTTTTAATTAACTCAGGACATTTAGAACATTGTAGCATGAAAGAATCAGAATCGACCTTAGAAATGTCAGCCATAAATGCTTGGTTATGTACATAAGCAGCTTCATCGATGTGTGCACTCCAGTCAAAGTGCTCATCATTTGTAGAAACCAATGCTTTTTGTTGACTGATTTCCTTTGATTGTGCAGGTTTTGACATACTTGGTTTTGTGAAACCTGAAGCAGGTTGCTTTGCCTTTTCACACTCTCTGGTAAAGTGTCCATAATTTTGGCAATTATAGCACCGAACCTTGCTCTTGTCAAATCCCAAACCAGACTTTGTAGTTCCGATACTTGTACGACCAGTTCCCTAAAGAAATGTCTTTGCACGACGTGTGAGCATAGCCATGTTCCATTTTATATCCATTTCTTCAAGGTTGTCTGGATGTATCTGATCGTAGTCTTCATCAGTAATATCCAAGGTTGAAGTTCTGTTAGCAACAAAACTTTCATATGATGAAAGAAAAGCTGAGAAGATAGCAGCATGCTCTTCAGTTTGCTTCGATGGTTTTGGAGATTGGGTTGATGGAACTGAACCAGAAAACTTGGATGAACAGTTTGTGCAATTCATACAGGAAGTTGGTAGAGTAGGTTCTGCTGATAAATCAGACAGAAGTGCAACTCCTCCAGTGGTAGTCTTATTTGATACATCGCTGTAAAGACTCGGATCTTGAACCTGAACTTTTCCTGTCGCTATCCTCTTCATATTCATCTCATATGCTTGTAGCTTTTCTCGTAAGATCTTCTAGAGACCAAGTAGGCATATTCTCATTTTCTTCCATAAGCATTACACGATTGTCCCACTTAGATGGAAGAGAATTCAAAAGCTTTTTGTTGATTTCCACTTTTAAGTATTCCACGCCCAATTCGCTTAGTTCACATACTAGCTGAGAGAATCTTGAAATCAGATCTTCAATTGATTCATTCAGAAGATGATCAAATAAATCAAATTGTCTTTTGAGTAAATCCTTTCTGCTTTGCTTCAGTTGATCATTCCCTCCAAACCTTTTTGCTAGTGCTTCCCAGAGTTCAAACGCTGTTTCCTGCCTTTTAAAACATTGCAAAACATCTTTGGGCAAACACATAGTTATAGCAGCATATGCTTTTCTTTCCTTATCATATTCTTTTCTTTCTTCTGTGGTCATTTGTTTAACAGTTTTGACCGCAGAATCTTCCCTATAAGTACCATCCACTCTTGGTCGAATATATCGTTCAGTATTTGGAATCCATAGATCCGAGTCATTAAACGCTATAAAGGACTCAAAACGATTTTTCCAACTTGAATACTCGTTACTGCTTAAAAATCTAGGTGGTTTATTAGGGGTACCTATTTCATTATCAAATTTAAGCATAGCAGTCATGTTCGGTTAAGCCATTTTATTCAACTAAATGTCAAACAATTTCAAAAATTAAAGTCTCAAGGTTATGCAAACTTAATGATTTGTGAACTTAGCTATGCGACTTTATAATAAAGTCGCACGATAAAGTCTGGTCTAAGTTCGCTAAACAAAGTCTGTCAATAAAGTCGCACAGATATAATCGCACAAGTAAGGTCTCGGATAAGGTCGCACAAATAAAGTCTCAGACAATTTTTGAAAAACAAGTATGCGATCTTATCCTAAGGTCGCACCTGTAACTTTATTAATAAAGTCGCAGAGCGTACTGAGATTTTTAAGAATTTGATAAAAAAAAACGAAATTAAAGCTTGAATTGGTTGTACCAACACTTGAAGATACTCTTTATCCATTGACTTTATCAAAGTCGCAGGAGCTTAAAATCGCAATATCTTCTTCAACCGAAATCACATCCGTACACAAAATCAAATTCAACTGTGAATTTGATTCAAAAACTCATGAATACGCTTGCTATAATGAATTCGAAGTTGTCTGTATCCTTTTCTGAATAATTCAGTCGTCAGATCTTCAAAAACTTCAAAGTCCGTACAAATGAGTATGTGACGTCACTGTGATCAACTAAAACTTGTTCTAATCCATGAATTCACCGAGTATAAATCTAATTCAATGCTTAATGAATATCAGGAACACACTTCTTCAATTAGAATCAATCAGATTCCATCACAGTAGATCAACTTTTCAAAACTTCAAATAACCAAAACTTTGCACGATCAATTCTCTCCGTACACAATTGTAAAACCTCAATCAGCTCTGATACCGGATGTAGGTCACATATACACTCTGATCAGATTACAATTACAATTGATTATGTGTGGAATCCAATAATCAATTGATTAAACGGTTTGAATTGAACACGCAATCTAAATAACCAGATTATATTGATAATCAAATGATATTGAATGATTATAGACGCTCACTGATATATCTGATTACAATACTCTCTAATTTTCACGTTTAAGCTTACGTACAAATAAAAACATAACAGCCTATTTATAGACAGACTTGCGACACTACTGTTATGCGACTATAAGCTAAAGTCGCACCTGCGAGTTTATTGATAAAGTCGCACCTAGTGTCGCATAGACACTAAACCTAACTTCTAAGACTTATCAAGATTCTGACATACTAATCTTGCATCAACACATCAATTTCCTGATCACGTTTATAAGCTTGACAAAGCCTTATATGGTCTTCATTAAGCACCACGAGCATGGTATGAGACTTTGTCTCAACACTTGCTTCAAAATGGTTTTTCAAGAGGACAAATTGATAGTTCTCTCTTCATAAAAAAGTCTAAGGATGATTTGCTTCTTGTGCAAATATATGTGGACGACATTATCTTCGAGTCGACTGATGACAAACTTTGTAAAGACTTTGAGACAATCATGAAGTCAAAGTTTGAGATGAGTTCTATGGGAGAATTGAACTTCTTTTTAGGTTTACAAGTTAAACAGACTGAGAAGGGAATCTTCATCCATCAATCAGAATATGTGAATGACATTTTGAGCCGGTTCAAAATGCCTGATTGCAAAATTGCTGGAACTCCCATAGAAGTAAATCACAAATTAGGGCCTTGTCCTAAAGAACAAGATACGGACCAGCACGAATATCGGTCGATAATTAGTTCCTTAATGTATCTCACAACGTCTCATCCGGACATAATGTTTGTTGTCTCTATTTGTTCACGTTATCAAACATGTCTAAAGACCTCTCATCTTAGAGCTGCAAAACGGATCTTCTGTTATCTTAAGGGCAAACCATCACTTGGTTTTGGTTTGTGGTATCCTCATGACAAAGATTTTCAGCTTTTGGCCTTTTCTGATTCGGACTATGGGGGATGTAATATGGACAAAAAGTCTACAACAGGAGGATGTCAGTATCTAGGAAACAAACAACTGTTTCCACTTCGTCTGCTGAAGCTGAATACATCGCCGCTTCAAGTTGCTGCTCACAGGTTTTGTGGATTCAGCACCAAATGAGGGATTACGGTTTACTTCTTACTAAAACTTCTATCCATATTGATAATACTGCTGCTATTTCCATAACACGCAATCCCGTACAACATTCAAAAACAAAGCATATCGAAATTCGATATCATTTTATATGGGATTGTTATGAAAAGCAACTGATCTCCCTTGTTCAAATCGACACTTTAAAACAAAACGCTGATATTTTTACAAAGGCTTTTCTCAAAAATCGCTTTGAAGAACTTATTAAGATGATTGGGATGCGGGATCTTGAACCTGATTTAAAACTGACTTAGATCATTTTTTCTTTTTTTTCTATTGTAAAAAAAAAAAAAAAAAAAAAGAACGATTTTTAAGAAAAGGGGGAGATTTGGGAAATGATATTACATTAGGGAAATGTGAATAAAAAATGGAATATCTTAAGTAATTTGTTTGATATATCAGTAGGCTCGTGTAAATAATTTTGAATCTTATATTCTGATTTTTTAAATGAAAACATCTGGGTTTACCTTTTGAAAATTGTGACTGAACTATTTTTCAAATTAGAAAGTAAAGTATATTCTTAACATTCACACGCCAATTTTCAGTGATCATACCAAATGAGATATATATATATATATATATATTTGAACAAAAAAGAGTCAATGAGGCCACATAGGTTGATACTTTGAGAGGCATAGTGTGTAACTGGGGCATGTAAGACTGTCGCTGCATGTAAGTCCTAAACAGTTACATACGTACTTGATTCTGAACATAAGTCTGTTGTTGCAGTTCTCAATCAAGTGTGCTAAAAATCTTAAAAGTAAAAAGATACGAAAAATCGTACATATTAGTATTATCCTATTTTGCTTTTTGGTGAAATATCTGAATGTACAGTATATAGTTGTCGGCTTGTGAGTTCGTATGTGCATGTAAGTCCAAAACAACTATGTACGTTATTCACTTGAATGTGCTCGGACATGATCCACTGCTAGTTATGTTCAATAATAGATAAATATGATAGGAAAAATGTCTCAAAAAGGTATGATCATTGGTTAGTGGTTAAAATAAGTTGTGGTGTTCAGCGTATCATTTTTAGGAATTTTTGAAAAATATGATGGTTTTATTTTCGAAATGCAAAGATCTAGTTTGTTATCATTTGAAAGTTAGAAAATTTGTTTTATAAATGTTTACATTGAGCTTATAAATTAATTACTGATAAATTAATCTTAGAACTTTTGATGCTCTTAAATAAAAACATGTTTCATACTGATATGATCCCTAATCAGATACAAAACTCCTTCACAAAAAGATCTTTTATTTTTAGTTTGCATTTTTCGTACTCTATGTTATTTTTTGATCAAAAGTTGTTTATAGTCTTGTTTAAGAAACGCATCCGAAAATCGAAAAGTTCAAAGTGATAAAAGTTACACAAGTTATAGTCTGCGATTTTAATTATGCGATTTTATCAATGTGACAACCGTCAAAAATCTCAGGTCATTAACGCACTTAAATTCCTAGTCTATCTAATTTCGTTTACAGCACTCTAAAATCCTAGTGAAAAGTCTAGGTTATGACTCCTTAAGTACCGAAACCGTAAGTTACCGAAATCGCGTAACGTCTTAGAAGATTGCTTAGCGAACTTTAAGACCTTGAGGAACATTAAATTAGGTTACAAAGTGCCAAAGAAAACAAATGAAATTAAATTTCATAAGCCATCACAAAATATTCATCTATCTCAATAAATCGGAATTTAACCGGAAATTCCGTAGCTCGGTAAACACGAATGGAAATCGGTTTATTAACTCGCGAATGTCAATCGTGATCGAATCAAATACATTTTGATGAATGCTATAAACTTATAAAATAAAGTTTTATGACTCACACTTTAACCAACAAAAAAATCAGGAAAATCGGAAATTAACCGAAATTTCGTAGCTCGGCAAACGCGACCCGAATCGAATAAACGAAACTCGAATCCGACAAACTAATACTTGAATATCCATTATAAACAATCTAAAATACAATTTGAAGTATTTTAGAAATTTAGAACATCAATTTTTATAACCCTTATATTAAGCATAAAAACAACACAATTTAAAGCTTGCAAATGTGCAAGACTTGTGAGATTTTAATACAAATAAATATCACAAATAATATATATGATATTTTAACAAAAAAATGAAAATAATAACTCATTTTGATACCCAAAAACCGGCCTCCCCCTTTGACCACTCAAAACCCCCACTCACATATCAAGATTTCATGCAAAAAGCCTTCTACACTTACACACTCTTCCACTTTCATCATTTCTCTCATTTCCACTTTCAAAAACACACACAATTCTCTCTAAACACACACTAAACTCCAGCAACTTATCATCCTTAAATCATCTCTTTGAAGGTGTTCATACACCTAAACCAACATTCCAAGGTATGAACACCATCTTTAACTTCCATTCTTGCATTTTCATACTTTGAATCTTGTAAAAACATGATTTTTATGCCTTTTACCATGGCTGAAAATCTCATACAAGGTTTGATGGTTTGTAGGTTCCCTTACACTTGTTTAAGTGTTAAAACAAAAGGGCAACCTATGATCAAACCGAAAATCAAACCGAAAAGTCGACTTTTTGATGTTATAGAGTTTATTTACATGTTCTTGCTAGAATAAATGGTTAAAAGGTTAAAATATGTTTATGTTTCTGTAAAACACATGTTCATGCATAGAAGACAAGACTTCAATCTTTGGATGATGTCTAAAAATCGTTTGGTAGTGAAATCACACCAAAAAGATCACTTTGTCATGCATGTAATCTGTCCAGATTTTGACCCTACTTGAAACGACCATAACTCAGTGAATAATGGTCCAAAAATCTTGATTTTTCTTCTAGAATTTAGCTTAATGTCTTACCTTTAAAACCCCACTGGTCTCACTCAAATCCATTGAGTTTACGACCTCCAAATGTATCACACAAAACTGATGCGCAAACAGTAACTTTTCTGTGAGCACCTTGTTGTGATACTTGTTCATGGGTCTTAAGGTGTTCCATAAATCTAAGAAAAATTATTTTAGACTCCTAACATGAATATCTCAGTAGTATAAAAAGATAGGAATTTATCTTGATGATTAAGTATTTTTAGAAAATGCATGAACATCATGCATTATTTTAGTCTTGTAAAATGTAAATAATTGTGTTGTGATGAATCAAACATACAAAAATACTAGATAAAATGTGTTAAAATTTTGGGGATTATTTTTCTCAGTAACTAGGTCATAAAAAGAGTCTTGAAAATAAAAATGGGAATTTTTGGTAAAACATAAGTATTTTCCCTAATTAATGCAAACAAAGCCTATAAAAGGTGACATAATCATGAAAAATACTTTTGGACACCAAATAATTATGGGAAAATTCCAGTGTCATTTTCCTCATAAAATGACACTATCCTCAAAATTTCACACTCTTTGGAAGTGTTTTGATACGTTTTTCGATTTACGTCTTGTTAAAACGCATAATGTTTGGAACCAAAGTTTCAATGCTCAAAATGACTTGAAAATTTTACACAAACCTAAAAATGGTTAGAAAATGATCTGGTAAAAATTCCAGAATTTTTTGTGAATAATTACTATTTTTCCCATAATTATCCCACTTATTAGACATAAAATGATTATAAATAATCCATAAGTCTAAAAATCCCCAAATTGTCACAGAAAATTTGTGAACTATATTTCATATTTCATATCAAGTTTGGTAATTTTTAGATGTTGTATTCATATATTTCCATTATTTTGTTCCCAACTCGAACAATTACCGACATCGTAAATTAAATGGAAATTCAAACTTTTACTGCACTTTGTAATTTAATTAGCTAGCTAAGCAATCCTAACAAACCGTATTAGTCGAAAACTAATTAGAAACCTTGTGTTCTTAGGAAATGGATAGGAGTCAAACCCGGTCGGCACGCGCATTACATCCATCCGTACGCTCACGCTCAATAGTGAGTTTACACAGCCCCTCTTTTTAACGTTTTACTTAAATGTTTTGGGGTGAAAAGATGCTATATGATTTAATTACTATATTTGGATTACAAATATTATTCTTATGCTATACTTGATTTACGAATGCTTTGCTTATACTATGCTCGTTTTACAAATGCGATCCTTGATTTACAAATGCTATGTTATGATACGCTATATGCTATGCTTACTTTCGAATACTTGACATGGTTAAAATGTCGTATTGATTACGAATAACTTTTTGAATGTTTGAAGTTTATACGAACATGACTATATGCTTGTTTTCTATCGTATCTAAAGTCCCCGGTATATCTACACGACCATTAACTCTATACGAGCCAAATGATGCATATGAATAGTACTATTTGGGAGCGAGACCACCTCCCCACTCACGCGGCCACGTGAGTGCATCCTATCATCCTAAATGCCAACGATAGGGCATCTCTCTTTGGGGCAAAGGTTTATCGGTTGTAGGTTTGGTTGTGGACTCAAGCATAATAATTCATTGTGACTATAGACAAAAATGCGATAGCATAGAAATTCATAAGCGACTATAAACGTATGACGTTTCGACTTTTGAAACGATATCTCTTTAAAAATATAAACTTTACGACCCGAGATTTACAATGACTTTGTCATTTGAAATGATATCTCT
The DNA here is from genome assembly GCA_963921325.1 of Logfia minima. Classification (NCBI taxonomy): domain Eukaryota; kingdom Viridiplantae; phylum Streptophyta; class Magnoliopsida; order Asterales; family Asteraceae; genus Logfia; species Logfia minima. Next base: position 22,609,275 of record OY992763.1, on the reverse strand, counting down.
TTTAAACTATAAACTTAACAACCCGAGCTTTGCAATGACTTTGACATCTGAACGATATTTCTTTGAAATTATAAACTTATGACCCGAGCTTTACAATGACCTTGTCATTTGAAACGATATTTCTTTGAAACTATAAACGTATGACGTTTTGTCATTTGAAACAATATTTCTTTGAAACTATAAACCTTACGACCCGAACTTTACAAAGACGTTGTCATTTGAAACAATACTTCTTTAAAACCATAAATTTAAAACTTGAGTTTTACACTATAAATCATTGTGGTCGTGGACAATGATAGACGTGGTTTCATAATAACGCTTCGCATTCTTATGAACTTCGACATAATAAACCGTTGAGATTATAAACATTTTGATATTGATTTGATGACCCATTGACTTTATAAACGTAACCTGAATCTATTAAATGCTACAATATGAGTTTTATAAACATAACTTGAACTTATTAAACACTATATCTTGAGTTTTATAAAAGTGAATTGAACATTTCTTTGAAAATATGAGCGTGGCGTTATGGACGAATTACGACTTTTAGTTGAGCTCCAAAGGGAATCACTCCTAAATGAATCTCGTACTTAAATAAACCTCTTTTGCAAACAAAACATCGATTCACAAATGAATCTAACTATCAAATGGGTATCGCTCTTAAATGAGCCTTGTTTTAATGAATTAATTTTATAATTATCCGCGCAATAGCGCTTGACCATCCTAAAAATTGATCTTATGAAATTATCGGATGATTTTCGTCATTGTATGAGCCTCGGTACTAAACAGATTACTTTTGTGAACTAATCACGTAGTAACGTGGAACTTCTAAACTAAACTTTGTAAACTCTTGAAAAGGGTCTTTCCTTACGCAAAACCTGTGTACTCACCAACTATGTTTCATAGTTGACCTGTTTATTTTTACATGCTTTTCAGGAAATAGTCACAACTTGTCTATTGAAGCTAAACCTGTTATATGAGCTATACTGCTATAGCGTTACGGAATTTTGTCTCTTTTGGATGTAGTCGCATGTTTACATTATTTACTTTTGTGTTGTAAACGCTTGTAAGACTTATGTAATGTACTAGTAGTAGACCGTTGAACGGTGATCTTTTGTAATTTTCGATTATGAAATCATTGTACTGTTACATCTCGTGTTTCCGCTTTAGCGGGGTGTGACAATCAATAAGTTCGCTTGTGCGACTTTAAGGTAAGTTCGCATAAACTGATTAGTATAAATACTTAACCTCTCGATTATATCTTAAACATTTCTGATTACGGTTGTGCGAACTTGTATGCGATTTTACTCCAGCGATTGTGCGACTTTACTGAAAAATTAAAAATTTTCAAGTTTAAACCGTGGAAATCAGTTGCAATTTGTTTCTATTTGTGCGGTATTATCAGATTAATTTAAGGTAATCATTTTAGCCTTTAATTTCATTGTATTTTATGCTTATGTGACAACCGTCAAAAATCTCAAGTCAATAACGCACTTAGATTCCTAGTCTATCTATTTACGTTTACGACACTCAAAAATCCTAGTGAAAAGTCTAGGTTATGACTCCGTAAGTATCGAAACCGTAAGTTACCGAAATCGCGTAACGTTCTAGGTGATTGTTTAGCGAACTTTAAGACCGTAAATAACATTAAATTAGATTACAAAGTGCCAAAGAAAACAAACGAAATTTAAATTCATTCATCAACACAAAATATTTATCGTATCGCAAAAACCGGAATTTAATTGTAAATTCCGTAACTCGGTTAACGCAACCGGAAACCACATAATTAACTCGTGAACGTCAATCGTAAAGGAATCAAATACATTATGATGAAAATTATAAACTTATGAAATAAAGTTTTACAACTCAAACTCTAACTCTTAAAATATCACAATTAAAGTTCACATCTTATACAAACTTACACAATTTAATTATGTAACAAGTTAACTTTTGTTTCTTTACATTTAACAAAATTAAAATGAGTAAATAACCCCCTCCACCACCAAAAATCTGCAGCCCTCCCATCTCTTACCCACTAACAACCTCCACTAACTCAATTTGATTCCATGCAAGACATATACACTTACACACTCTTTCACTTTCATCATTTCCTCTCTTTTCTCTCAAGAAAACACACACAAACACTCCCAAAACACACACTAAAATCCAGAATTTCCAGCCCCCTTTTCATCTTTAAATCACCATTTCAAAGGTGTTCTTACACAAATACAAGAACTTTGAGGTAAAATCACTCATCCTAGCTTCCATTTCTTACTTTTATTGTGTTTAATTCTTGGATTTCATGCCTTTTTCATGGCTTAAATCCTCATAAAAGGTTTGATGGTTTGTAGGTTACACCTTACACATATTCATATGTAAAAGAAGGGTAACCTATGATCAAACCGAAAATCAAATCGAAAAAGTCGACTTTTTGATATTATTGTATCTATTTTCATGTTCTTGTTAGTTTGAATGGATTAAATTGGTAAAATATGTTTATGTTTATGTAAAACACATGTTCATGCATAAAATACAAGGCCTTAATCATTGGATGAGGTCTAAAAATCGTTGGTAGTGAAAACACACCAAAAAGATCACTTTTGTCTTCTATGTAATCTGTACAGATTTTGACCCTACTTTGATCGACCATAACTCAGTCAATAATGGTCCAAAAATCTTGATTTTTCTTTTGAAATTTAGCTTAATGTCTTACCTTTAAAACCCCACTGGTCTCACTCAAATCCATTGAGTATTCAACCTCCAAATGTATCACACAAAACTGATGCGCAAACATCAACCTTTTTGTGAGCATTTTTGTTGTGATACATGTTCATGGGACTTAAGGTGTTCAATAAATCTAAAAAAAATGGTTTTAGACTCCAAAAAAAGTGTATCTCAGTAAAATAAAAAGATAGTAATTTATATTGTTGATCTAATATTTTTAGAAAATGCATGAACATCATGCATTGTTGTAATCTTGTAAATTGTAAATACTTGTGTTGTGATGATTCAAAATTGCATAAGTGTTAGGTAAAATGTGTTAAAATTTTGGGGATTATTTTTCTTAGTAACTAGATCGTGAAAAGAGTCTTGAAAATAAAAATGGGAATTTTTGGAAAAACATAAGTATTTTTCCCAAATTAATGAAAATAAAGCCTATAAAAGGTGAAATAATCATGAAAAATACTTTTAGACACCAAATAATTATGGGAAAATTCTAGTGTCATTTTCTGATTCCTCGGAAAATGACACTATCCTCAAAATTTCACACTCTTTGGATGTGTTTTGATATGTTTTCCAAATAACGTCTCGTTAAAACGCATAATGTTAGGAACCAAAGTTCCAGTGCTCAAAATGACTTGAAAAGTTTACACAAAGCTAAAAATGAGTAGAAACTAATATGGTAAAAGTTCCAGAATTGTTCACGAATAATTAATATTTTTCTCATATTTATCCCACTTTTTAGACATAAAATGATTATAAATAATCCATAAGTCTAAAAATCTCCAAATTTTCACATAAAATTTGTGAACTATATTTCATGTTTCATACCAAGTTTGGTAATTTGTAGATGTTGTATACATATATTTTCATTATTTTGTTCACAACTCGAACAATTACCGACAACGTAAATTAAATGGAAATTCAAACTTTAGCGGCACTTTGTAATTTAATTAGATAGCTAAGCAATCCTAACAAACCATATTAGTTGAGAAACTAATTAGGAACCTTGTGTTCTTAGGACTTGGATATGAGTCAGACCCGGTCAACACGCGCATACATCCATCTGTACGCTCACGCTCGAACTGTGAGTTTCATAGCCCCTATTTTTTTAAACGCTTTAATATGTTTTGGGGTGAGAATACATGCTTTTTCTTTTGTGGTTACAAGTACATATAAACTGTTACGTATTGCATAAGTTTCCACTATTCAAATTATATGGGCCTCTATCATGAATTGTTAGTTATGGACTTAAACGCCAATATTGTGAATAGATCTATTGGGTTGACACCCCCATCTGGGTTGGTCGCGCCAATTCGAAAAACGGACGCATAATCATTTGACCCACTACGAGTGTTGTGAATAGAACACTTGCGAGGCAACTAAATTGTTAAGGTTTCAATTCACGAGCTTATGGCAATAGTAATACACTTTGATATTGTGGTAAGACAAAATAACTTGAAATCTCGTAACCAAGGGTCTACTTTACAAATGCTTACACCTATGAACTCACCAACTTTATGTTGACGTATTTTAACATGTATTCTCAGGTAACTAAGGCGCTATGTAGATGTGTCGTTGTGTCGCACTTTTTGATGTAGGAGTTGCATTCACCTGGAAGGACTTAGCATGAACTTTGTCAATTTGAATCAAGCTAGTTATTCGTTAAAGTTTGTAATGGTGTTGCTAATACTATGTAATTTAAGGGTGTTGTTTAGCGACTCTCTTAGAAGTCGTTCATTGTAATCTTTGTTCGTGATCCGCGCACGTCGCGCTCCCACCAGAAATCGGGGTGTGACAGCTTATTTGATTGAAACTTCTTTAGTTAGGGTTTTATTCAAATGACGTCATGATACTCGATTGAAATACTGGTGAAACTGATATACGTTGTTTACATTTGATGAATGCATCCTGAATACAGTGTTTTCGCTATCAATTATGAGTTCCTAATGTGATTCGTACTTTAATTTCAAAACTGACTGTTCGTTCATGCGAACTTGTTCTACGAACTTAGTGTGCGACTATATCCTGCGAACTTATACTTGACAGCTTTCTGCGACTATAGACTGCGATTTTAATTTCTGCGAACTTATGCATGTGAACTTAAGTTTAGAGACTTTAATTCTGAGTACTTAAATTCTGCGAACTTAACTTAGCGACTATAATTTCTTAGAAATTTAAAATCTGCAAACTTGTTCTGTGAACTTATCCTGCGATCTTATTTTGAGAACCTATCATGCGACTTTAAGTTTGAAAAGACTCTATGCGAACTTAATCAGAGACTTTATTCTGCGAACTTGTTCTGAGACTTTAGTCTGCGACTTTAGTTTGAAACTTTGTTATGCGATTTTAGTCTTAACTTGTCATGCGAACTTAGAGTGAGACTTTAATTAAAGACTTTATTCTGAGACTTTAAGTCGGCAATGATATTTTGTTTCTGAGTCTTTTAATTGTTAAACTTAATATATCTATCGTGCAATATTGTTCTATTCTTTATAGATGGTTGATCAAAAGATGTTTGAAGGAAGGCACAACACAATAGCTCTTATTGATACATCTTTAGCTAATGCACAACCATATCTGGAGTTGCTGCATTTTCTTCAACGTTCCAGAATTCACTATGCACTAACTGCTTCTACAACAGTTTATGCCCCTCACATTACAGATTTTTGGAATAACGCAACACATGATACAGTTGATGGTGTGCAAAGACTGATTACTACTGTTCTTAATCAGCAAGTTATTATCACTGAGGATACAGTGCGTACAGTGTTGCAATTTGGAAATGATGCTGATTCGAGAATAGTTTTTCCTACAACTTTGGTATCTGGATACAGTGCGTACAGTGTCCTGTATGGAGATTGTATATGCATTTTCTGATTGTTTGTCTTTCTGGACGCAAAGGAGGATTGGATGGTATGGATCAAAGCTTGGGATCTGCTATGGTTGCCCTCACATTGAACAAACCCTACAATTTCTCAGGCTATGTCTTTGCCAGCATGATCTCCAACATATCAAGTCATATAGAATTTTTCATGTTTCCAAGATTCGTTCAGCTGATTTTTTAAATCATCTTCATCCAAATCTACCTAATCAAGGGATGGATATACTAAGACTGATTCCCCTGACCAAGAGAGTATATGTTGATTGTCAGAACTTTGGACGAAATCCAACTCCTGCACTGATTCCAGTGTTTGGACATATTATTGATGAAAATTATCAAGCACCACTGAATGATAATTGGTTAGATGATCAAGATGATCAAGAGCAAGAGGGAGAAGAACATCTGTTTGAAGCTCCTGTTGAAAATGATCCGAATATGGATGATGAAGCAGTCAATGAAGACTTGGCTGAAAACATATGTAGATCCCACTATGAATCTTATAATCAAATCGTCACTAATCTTAAGCAAGATCAAACCAAATCACAATAGTAAAGCTAAACAATAAACACAATTGAACTTTGAACTTTATATTGCAATTGAAACAAATTCTCTGAGACAGATAAACAGCCAAAAACGCAGAGAGTAATTATCAGAAAAGTCTAACCCAATTAAATCAGTAATTAGGCTATTTATACTAATCCGGCCGACTTATGCGACACAAGCCTTGTGTCGCAGGATTCACTATTGCGACACAAGCACTGTGTCGTACCTATCACTTATGCGACACAAGCCTTGTGTCGCAGTACACAGAAAATGTAACTTTATTTACTCTATTACATTTACAGACACAGTACAGACTTGACCAACTGACAGACACTCTAAGATGCATCAACAAACTCCCCCGTGTCTTCAGCTTGGTCTTCAAGATCTTCGTTCAAACCCAGCCTGCTGGGAATACACCGCCAGCGTGTATCCCATGATACATACATGGATAAAGAAGGCCCGGAAGGTGATGGGATGTTGGATGATGGGTTGGCGCTTACTATTGGGTTTGAAGCTGGTTTGGGCTCAATGACCCATGGAGTGTGCATGGTAACCTTGGTGGAATAAAGTTTGCATGGTGCATTTAATTATGAACGAATTTTCAGTTTTATAATGTGGTTTTATTATGTTTTAATTAGTCTTTAATAGTAGTTAAAAGTCCTCATTATTGTAAGGCTCTTGGAGGTTTGTAACCTACCAATTTTGTAGGCATTATTGCCATTTTCGTTTTTGTTGAGGGCAATCAGATTTTGAAGAAGAAAAAATAACAAAACTCTCTAGAATTATTGTTATAATTCTTTTGATTGTCATTTTTGGGATGTTTTCCTGATTTTGGCCAGATTCAAATCAATAGGTCTTGATTTGCAATCTGTTTAGCAAATTATAGGTCTAATTTGTTAAACACATCTATCCTACACACTAATTCCTATTTGTTCCAGCCCATACACGCATCATTAGTGGTATCAGAGCCATGAATTTCGATGATCCAGATTTCCTACAACAACTCCGTGAGGCTTTAAGAGGCTTGCAAGAAGAAGGACGACGGTTGCCTATACGAGGGCAGCCAAGATCAAGGGAGGAGTTTAAGGTGAACGAATTGCCTGAATTTGCTGGGGGTACAGATCCAGAAAAGTATTTGGAGTGGGAGAGAAAGATTGAACGTATGTTTGACTTCAAAGAACTTGACGATGAGAAGAGGTGCAAATACGCAATTCTGAAATTGAGTGGTGGTGCTTCTTTGTGGTTCGAAGGGCTTAAGGCTAAGAGGACACGGGAAGGCAAAGAAAAGATTTCTTCTTGGGATTCTCTCAAAAGAAAGCTGAAAAAAAGGTTTGTTCCCATAAATCACCGGATTACCACTTATAGAAAAATAGCTGAATTGAAACAAGGCAAGATGAGTGTGGCTGAATACATTGATGAATTTGAAAAACTAACACTAATGGGTGATTTAGAAGAAGTGGAGGAGCAGAAAATGTCTCGATTTTTGCGCGGTTTGAATACGAATATTGCAAATGTTGTTGATTTGTACCCATATGCTGATTTTGGTACACTTGGTGGGTTGTGTATAAAGTTGGAAAATCAGGGGAAAATAAAGTATGTAGGGGGTTCTAATATGGATTCTATGAAGCCTAGACCTTGGGCTAAACCCGAAACTACTACACCTAGTCACGTGGGTGCAAGTAGCTCTTCAGCTGCTCCTAAGATAGTGACTCCAACCAAGGAAACAAGCCTGTCCAAGGTTCGTTGTTTCAAGTGTCAAGGGTTCGGACATTTCCAAAATGCATGTCCAAATAAAAGAATAGTGACTTTAAGGGAAGCCCTTGATTGCCGGGAAGAGCTGATCGAAGAAGAGGAAAGGTTGGGTGACGTTTTTGTGTTTGAAGAGAAAGAGGATTCCGAAGAGGAGGAAAGTTATGAGGCACCGTCTTATGACATGACTTTGGTTCTTAGAACATTACAAACTAAAGTTGTGCATGCTGATTCCGATCAAAGAGACCAACTTTTCCATACCAAATGTCTCATCAAAGACAAATGGTGTAGCGTGATTATTGATGGGGGAAGTTGCACTAATGTTGCTTCTAGTGAAATGGTGTCAAAATTGGGTTTACTCACTACAGCCCATCCTAAACCATATGCACTACATTGGTTAGATGATGGCAATAAGGTGAAGGTGTCAAAACAGGTTAGGGTTGGATTAACTATGGGTTCGTACAAAGATGAAGTCCTTTGTGATGTGATTCCCATGGATGCTTGCCATGTGTTGTTGGGACGTCCTTGGCAGTTTGATAGGGACGTGATACATAAGGGGAGGAGCAATGAATATGAGCTGAAGGATAAAGGTAAAAAAATTGTGTTGAAGCCCATGTCCTCACAAACAGTTCGTTCGATGAGTACCAAACAAAAAAAGAACCCAAATCTCACCATGTTGGCTAGTGAACGGGAGGTTGAGCAAGCTCTTGATTTTGGAGAAGTGGTGTATTTGTTGGTGTCCAAGGAGAATTCTATAGAGAACGTGAATTTGATGGAGGGCAGCCCCATTGCTGATTTGTTACTCGAATACCAAGATGTGTTTCCCGATGACTTACCACCTGGTTTGCCTCCTATCCGTGGCATTGAACATCAGATAGATCTTATTCCGGGAGCACCATTGCCTAATAAGGCTGCTTATCGGTGTAATCCGGAGGAAACAAAGGAGTTACAAAAACAGGTGGATGAGCTTGTGAGCCGAGGTTATGTGCGTGAAAGTTTAAGCCCGTGTGTTGTACCTGTTTTGCTTGTACCTAAGAAGGATGGAACGTGGCGAATGTGTGTTGATAGTAGGGCGGTGAATAACATTACAATCAAATATCGTTTTCCAATCCCAAGGCTGGATGATATGTTAGATGAGCTCCATGGATCGGTGGTGTTTTCAAAGATTGATTTGCGGAGTGGTTATCATCAGATTCGAATGCGTGAAGGGGATGAGTGGAAAACAGCCTTCAAGACCAAGCATGGGTTATATGAGTGGACCGTGATGCCCTTTGGTCTCACGAATGCTCCTAGTACATTTATGAGGCTGATGAATGAAGTCTTGAAGTTGTTTCTTGGCAGGTTCGTTGTGGTTTATTTAGATGATATATTGGTGTATAGCAGGAACAAGGAAGAACATTTGAAGCATTTGAAGCAAGTCTTTGAAACCCTTAGAGCTCAAAAACTCTTTGGAAAACAGGAGAAGTGTTCATTTCTAGTTGATAAGGTGATGTTCTTGGGTTATGTGGTTTCCAAAGATGGGGTGTCCGTGGATCAAACCAAGATTGAAGCAATCAAGTCCTGGCCTAGTCCTAAAAACATAAGTGAAGTGCGTTCGTTTCATGGTTTGGCCTCATTTTATCGACGTTTTATTCGTGATTTCAGTACTCTTACTAGTCCCATTACTAATTGTTTGAAGAAAGGTGCTTTTGTATGGGGGGTAGATGCCCAAAAGGCGTTTGAAACAATCAAGGAGCATTTGTGTGCTGCTCCTATTTTGGCTCTTCCAGATTTTTCGCAACCCTTTGAAGTTGAGTGTGATGCAAGTGGGGTCGGTATTGGTGCTGTTCTGATTCAAGCCAAACGTCCCATTGCTTACTTTTCGGAGAAATTGGGAAGTGCTCGTTTGAATTATTGTACTTATGACAAGGAATTTTATGCAATTGTTAGGGCATTGGATCATTGGAGTCATTATTTGCGTGCGAATCATTTCATTTTGCATTCAGATCATGAATCCTTGAAGTATATTAATGGGCAGCAGAAGTTGAGTCCAAGGCATGCTAAGTGGGTGGAGTTTTTGCAATCCTTTCATTTTTCATCAAAATATAAGGATGGTAAAAGTAATGTGGTGGCTGATGCACTTTCACGTCGTTATGCTTTACTTGCTACACTTGATGTTCGTTTGTTGGGCTTTGAAACTTTAAAAGATTACTATGGTGATGACGCTGATTTTGGTGAGTTGTTTGGGAAATGTACTAATGGTGCCCAAGGGGAGTTTTCGGTGCAAGATGGTTTTCTCTTCAAGGGGAACCGGCTTTGTGTCCCGAAACATACTGTTCGTGAATTGTTGATACGTGAAGCACATGGTGGTGGGTTGGCTGGCCATTTTGGGGTGGTCAAGACTTTAGAAGTGTTGAAAGAGCATTTCTTTTGGCCAAAGATGTTAGGGGATGTAACTAACATTGTGGGTAAGTGTGTGACATGTCATATGGCTAAAAGTTCGTTCAAACCTGGTTTGTACTCGCCTTTACCAGTTCCAGTTCGTCCTTGGGAAGATGTGTCCATGGATTTTATTGTAGCTTTACCTCGCACTCAAAGGGGTAAGGATGCTATTATGGTTGTTGTTGACAGGTTTTCCAAGATGGCTCACTTTGTTGCTTGTCACAAAACTGATGATGCTAGCAATGTGGCTGATTTATATTACCGGGAGATTGTACGTTTGCATGGGATCCCCAAAACCATTGTTTCTGATCGGGATTCCAAGTTTTTGAGTTATTTCTGGAATACTTTGTGGAGGAAGGTGGGAACCAAGTTGTTGTTTAGCACATCACATCATCCTCAAACGGATGGCCAAACTGAAGTTACAAACAGGACCTTGGGGATGTTGTTGCGGGGTTTGGTGAGCAAGACTCAAAAAGATTGGGATGTTAAGCTCGCTCATGCTGAATTTGCTTATAATCGTTCTCCTACTTATGCTACTGGTCATTCTCCGTTTGAAGTCGTTTATGGAATTAATCCCTACCTGCCATTAGATTTGATCCCATTGCCAAAGGAGGAGTTGGTTCACAAGGATGCTGATGCTAAGCTAAAATCTATGATGAAGTTACATGAACAAGTTCGTAATCGTATTGAGGCTGTTAATGCAACTTACAAACAGAAATCCAATAAAAGTAGGAAGCCTCGGGTGTTTGCTGATGGTGATTTGGTGTGGGTGCACTTGAGAAAAGAGCGTTTTCCAAGCAAACGTAAGAACAAATTGATGCCAAGAGCTGAAGGTCCTTACAAGGTGGTTGCACGTGTGAATGATAATGCATACAAGGTGGAGTTACCCGGAGATTATGGGGTGCATGCTACTTTTAACGTAGGAGATCTTTCACCGTATCTTGATGATGATGGTCTTGCTGAATTGAGGTCAATTCCTTTCAAAGGGGGAGGGGATGATACATACATGGATAAAGAAGGCCCGGAAGGTGATGGGATGTTGGATGATGGGTTGGCGCTTACTATTGGGTTTGAAGCTGGTTTGGGCTCAATGACCCATGGAGTGTGCATGGTAACCTTGGTGGAATAAAGTTTGCATGGTGCATTTAATTATGAACGAATTTTCAGTTTTATAATGTGGTTTTATTATGTTTTAATTAGTCTTTAATAGTAGTTAAAAGTCCTCATTATTGTAAGGCTCTTGGAGGTTTGTAACCTACCAATTTTGTAGGCATTATTGCCATTTTCGTTTTTGTTGAGGGCAATCAGATTTTGAAGAAGAAAAAATAACAAAACTCTCTAGAATTATTGTTATAATTCTTTTGATTGTCATTTTTGGGATGTTTTCCTGATTTTGGCCAGATTCAAATCAATAGGTCTTGATTTGCAATCTGTTTAGCAAATTATAGGTCTAATTTGTTAAACACATCTATCCTACACACTAATTCCTATTTGTTCCAGCCCATACACGCATCATCCCATGTGTCACACAAACATTTACAATCCTCTGATATTGAAGTGCGATCTTCTTGTTCACAGCATTCTTCTCGTTAAAGCGAATCGGATTGTCGAACAATTTTCTCAAGTCCTTTGATGACATGTTTATCAAGCTCATAGGATCAAACACTCTAAACTGAGCTTTCTTCAAACCATACAGCGAGTTCCTCTCTGGTTGCTCTGTGTCAGGAACAAAAACCAAAACCGCTTCACCGGTATGAGCATCCAGTTCCCAGTAATGAAATCTTCTCAGAAAGTCTAGGGGAATTATTTCCAGAGGAATATTCTTCAAACAATCAGCCGGAGGATAACGCATTCTGCATATTGGCTGTTTGGTCACCGGGTCTATCCTTTTCTTATAGATATACCTAATTCCCAAAGTCGGTTTGATGAAGTTATATTTCTTTGTGCGTATCTCTCGCTGTAGAGTGGTTTGGATATAATTTGCACGATCATCTTTGGACGGATTTATCAAAGAGAGTTGAGCAAGACGATTTACTTCTCCTTTTGGTAAAGTGCTCAACTTGGTGAATGATTTTTTGAAATATTGGATACCATCAAGTCTCTTGATCATAAAAACACCATTGGATACCTTCCAACTCTTTATCAACCCCGTATACACCCCATTAACCTTGTATGATTTGCAGGTGACGGGTATCTGAATTCCAGCCTTACCATGAGGCCACCATTTAGCAATTTTCTCAGCTCTTGTTTCAGTAGTTTCAGTTTCAGGAGCCTGAGCATCAGATGCATTATCAGTTTCTTCTTCACTTTCATCCTCAGAAGAATCAGTCTCAATGGTCGGTGCATCATCATAGAATTCATCATCATCAAGTCCTTCCTCCTCAATATCAACATCATCGAAATCCTCAAAGTTTTCACTTTCATTTTCAGAATTGACTTCGTTTATCATTTGTTGAATAAACGAGAGGTCAGCCGAATAATCAACCGCTAGAGGTCTCGGTTGACCTGGAACTCTGTTAACAGGGAAGTACTCTAAAGTAGGTGTTTCATTAGATGGTTCAATAAGTACATCATCTGTTACAGATTCAGAACCCGGTCCTATTGGTTCTCTTGATGGACTGGTGGGAACAGACTCCCCCGGACCAATAGACCGGTTCTCTAACTCCCTAAACCTATCCTCTAATTGATTGATTCTACAAGTCTGAGCGTCAATTAGGGCGGCTTGTGACTGAATGAGATTTGCTTGATCGTGCACAGTCTTTTGCATCTCCTCCATCCGATCTAGAAGTTGCTTTATAATGTCAGGATGAGGATGCACAGGAGTCTGAATCTCCGAAGGCCCAACAGTTGAGGAAGTGCGCGGTCGACTGGATGTAGGAATGTCGTCTGAGACAATGTAAGTG